>CM059284.1:971767-1014267 GCA_030347295.1 Setipinna tenuifilis | reverse complement strand
AGTCGTTTTATTACACATGTTATGTGGTGTTGTGAGTGAAATGCGTGTTATGTGCTTGAACATAAGTTGCATTTCCTGGATCTGGGGTTAGGGTTAGCTAACTTAGCGTACAGCAAGAAGGCTGGTGCTACACGCAGTGCTAGCTCATTACAAGTTGGTGTTGTCGTGGGGCTTTGCTGCAGATCAGTTGAATATTTCACAAGTTAATTCCATTAAAACGTTTGTGGTGCAAGTTTAAGCTACACTCATGTTTGGCGTTTTTCTAGAGATGTACAGGGGTCACCTAGAGCTCAATGTGCGTTGGTGGGGTGTCATACCTTTTTCTAGTAGGCTGTTCCGCCTCAATAACTTTGACGATGTTTTCGCTTTGTCTGAATGTATAGTGCCTGTCAGATAGCAAAGTGAGATTCATGAGGGAAGTTTAACTAAGACGTAGCTAATGTGTCACACTTAGGTTCTGCTAAAATCGCCAACTATTACAAATTTGCATTTTGATTTTGTTTAAAATGGCAAGCATGCCAACACGTAATTAATGGTATGGATGGACCAAATGTGGGGCCTGGCTGAAGGACTACGTGGGTTTTGTGGTTTTGTGCTATATTAGGAACAGCCACAGCGTGATTCATAGACACTAGCCTATACAATTCCACGGCACAAAAGTACCCAGAACTGAAACTGCTTCGGAGTAGCTGTTTTCCGATTCTCTGACAACAAATAAGTACAGTGTGTTCAGCCTATTATTACAGTGGCTAGGTCACATCAACCCTTCTTTAAAAACCCTGTATTTCCTGATGTCACTTCCTTCAATATATACACTACTTCCTGCCTAACTGCTATGGTATTTGAGCGGAGAATATATGTATGTAAGAGGGAGAATGTATGTATGTGAGAGGAGAATGTATGTATGTGAGAGGAGAATATATGTATGTGAGAGGAGAATGTATGTATGTGAGAGGGAGAATGTATGTATGTGAGAGGAGAATGTATGTATGTGAGAGGAGAATGTATGTATGTGAGAGGGAGAATGTATGTATGTGAGAGGAGAATGTATGTATGTGAGAGGAGAATGTATATATGTGAGAGGAGAATATATGTATGTGAGAGGAGAATGTATGTATGTGAGAGGAGAATATATGTATGTAAGAGGGTAATATACATGTATGTGAGAGGGAGAATGTATGTATGTGAGCGGAGAATATACGTATGTGAGAGGAGTATGTATGTATGTAAGAGGATAATATACATGTATGTGAGAGGGAGAATGTATGTATTTGAGAGGTAGAATGTATGTATGTGTAAGTAACAATGTATGCATGTGAGAGTGAGAATGTATGTATGTGAGAGCGAGTATATATGTATGTAAAAGGGTCACTATGAATAATGTCTGGAATGGCCCCTCATACACACGCACACACACACACACACACCTATATTGCATTACTATAATCAGGGCACTTGATGCAGTATTTAGAGTAGTGTTTCCATGACGATTATAATGGTGTTTAGTTTGCTTCATCACACACTCTGTGTCTCTTTCCTTACCACGGTTACCACTGAGGAGTTCCTCTCCCACTGCTCCACAGTAATGTCAATGTACAGCTTTCTTTTTGCACTACAACCAATGACATTGCTGCTTAAATGCACCATTTGAGCGTTATTACGCTACACATTGTGTGTTTACTTGAGAGTGAGGGAGAGAGCGAGAGAGATCAGAGATTATGGTATCATTGTAGCAGAGATCATGGTATCATTGTATCAGAGATTATGGTATCATTGTAGCATTATGGATGCTTGATGTTTAGTATGCTTCATCACACACACACACACATACACACAGACCTGTATTGCATTACTATAATCAGGGCACTTGATGCAGTATTTGAAGTGGTGTTTCCATGACGATTATAATGGTGTTTAGTTTGCTTCATCACACACTCTGTGTCTCTTTCCTCATCATGGTTACCACTGTGGAGTTCCTCTCCCACTGCTCCACAGTGTAGGGACTGCCACGCCATGCCCGTAATGTCCCGTCATGCAACAGCAGCTGACATCAGGCCGCCTACAGTATACTGTAAGCGTGACGTCACTCACTGTATAAAGTTAGGGACGCAACGCCAAAAACGCTCTCTCTCGTTTGGACTTTGCCCTGCTTAGATCCGACATTAAAGAGATACCCCACCGTCTTTCTCTAGTTCGGATTCTACTCTGCTTAGATTGGACCCTCCGGCAACAAAGAGAAACTCATCAACCAAGACGTCTTACCAGCAAGAAGTCAACGTGCTTTCGTATTACCATTGGCCACGGTAGCGAATACCTAAGTTGCGTCGGTCTTCTTTGTTTGAGTTAAACCGGTACCAAAAGTTCCAGTAACGTTACCACTGCTGCCCAGCAGTTAATAACAGCGTCCAAGCGACAGGATCGCCGTGACCCTTTTCGTCGTGTCGACATACATCGCCAGAGGAACCTCGGACAAAGGACCTCTGCATTGCTCGGAGAATCAACGCTCCGAAAACCTCCGCGGAGCCCCGACGCTTTGCATCCTCCTCGAAAGGCCAAGCGAACGGACCGAAAGTAAGGCTAGCATTTGGGCAATCTAGTCGTAGGGAATAGTTTTTTTGTTTTTAAAGTAGTGCTGCTAAACGTAGGAACTGTTTATGCGTGCATACTGTTTATTTGACCATCTGTGTTCTTAGCCATTATCTGTGTTACACTGTTTCCGTGCATTACTTTGTTGACGGTGCTTTACACCGTTACCTGTGCCACTTTTATAGATAGGTTATTGTTGCATGCTCTGTCTTGATCTCTCCTAACCTTCGCCGTTTCCACACACACACACACACATACTTCAGTAAGATTGGTAATTGTAAACTAAGAAATTGAGGCTCAGTCGTCTTCGACTCCTTTGTCTAGGGAAATCCTTTGTCTCGCGAAACCGCGAGGTGATTTCCCTTCCCCCAATACCTTAGATAAACATTCCAATCATTGATTTACATCGCGCGCATCCCCTCACGCGCGCATTCTATCTCCTCGCACGACTCCCGCTCTGCGAGCTCAAAGACAGACGCTCCTCCCGAGTTACATTGCGCAATCGCGCATACGACACGCCCCGAGAGCTCAGTCGCTCGTCGGAAAGCGGAGGAGTAGCCCCCCCCCCCCTCTCTCTCTCTCTCTCCCTCTCTCTCTCTCACACACGCACACGCATACACACACGCTGCAGATACACACACACGTATATACACACACCCTAACCACACTATTTCACCAATGTGCCTTGATCGCTATTTTGCTGTACCTCAATATTGAATTATTACCCATTTAATAACATTGGTTTTAATAAATTCTACTATTGTTACAACTGTGATTTGCCTGTGTTGCTGCTGTGTTCATTGAAGTCAACCAGTCTAAAAGATACTCCTATTTGCCTTCAACCATCCCAAATGTATGTGAATGCTGTTGACCGTAGCGTAGTATAATACAGTAAGTAATACACTACTACTATAGTTATAGTATAAACATAACATTTGGATAATATACCATCAATTAACTGTTTTAATAAGATATTATTAAACATAACAATTAATGGTAATATTAATGGAATTGATTTTATGAGACTGATCAATTTAAGACCAATTGTACCTACAACAGTAATGTCAATGTACACCTTTCTTTTTGCATTACAACCAATGACATTGCTGCTTAAATGCACCATTTGAGCGTTATTACGCTACACATTGTGTGTTTACTTGAGAGTGAGGGAGAGAGCGAGAGAGAGAGCAGTAACACAGAAATGCACAGACCCAACAAACACACACACACACACACACACACACACACACACACACACACACACACACACACACACACACAGACTGTTGAGACTGATGGGAACAACTTTATGAAGTGTGTGTGTGTGCATGTGTGTACATGTGTATGTATATATGTGTGTGTGTGTGAGGTCTGTAACAGCTTCATTAAGGGTATGTGTGTGTGAGATCCATGAACTCAAATGTGTGTGCGTGTGGGCGCACGCTTGTGTGTGTATATGAGAGAGATCTATAATAGGAACAGCTTCATGAACTGAACTCAAATGTGTGTGTGTGTGCACGAATGTATGTACGTGCGTGAGTGTGTGTGTGTGTGTTTGTGTCTCAGTACACATTGTGTGTTTACGTATTTGTATCATATACAAGCCTACTGCAGTCTTTGCTATGTTTATATTGTTATGTTTTGTCATCATATTTTATTGTGTTGTTTATAAGATGTTTAATGTTCACTGTGGGCCTAGGGACTGCTGCAATTTCAAATTCTGTGTGTGCAACCTTTACATATGGTTTTTGACAATAAAGCTGACTTTGAGTTTGAGCACACTACCACATGCAGTACACTTCACATGGCTAACACACTACTACTGACACACTACATATGGCTAGCACACTACTACAGACACACACTACATATGGCTAGCACACTACCACAGACACACACTACATATGGCTAGCACACTACCACAGACACACTTCATATAGCTAGCACACTACCACAGACACACACTACATATGGCTAGCACACTACTACAGACACACACTTCATATGGCTAGCACACTACCACAGACACACACTTCATATGGCTAGCACACTACCACAGCCAGTACACTTCATATGGCTAGCACACTACTACAGCCACACACTACATATGGCTAGCACACTACCACAGGCAGTGTTGGGGATCTACAGTCAGCACAGCACTGAGGCTACAAGGGGTCAATGCTAACTAGCTAACAACTACTTCCCCTGGAGCTGTTACATCACAAACTCATGGTTGACATAAAGTCATGAAAATGGTTTGTTTGGGATAATTGTTCTTCTTTAGAAACAAGTTTGTAAGTTCCCTGAAATTATAATACCCATTACTGCACTATGACCATACCACCTGCATACTGTATTCCTGTTTTTATTTTACAGACTGGACATCATTTCTTACAAATTATGTTGTTCAAACAAATTAAACTACTAACTGGAGTGTATTGAGTCTGCAGTGGGAGTCCTCCAGTAGAGCACACATCTGCTTCACTTCCGAGTCTCCTGGTATCCCCCCAATCAGATCGAGCTTTGTCAGGAGTAAAGGGTTTCTACCCAGAACTGAAGTCAGATACACACAGGCCTCGTCTGCAGCATCACTCTTCAACAACCTGCAGAGACAGCAGAAAAACATACCAACTCTTTTATCATGTTTTAACATACCCAATGTACCTGCAGAGACAGGAGAAAAACATACCAACTCTTTATCATATTTCAACCAGTGTACATTTTAGAACATTTTTTTCCTTTTCCCTAATAAAAAAATACCCTGAAATAGCATGGTGCTTAAAGGGTTAACAAACCTTATTCAGCCTCTCAGAAAGCTGTACCAGGAGATACTGACAGATGTGTTATGATCTTACCTCAGTGTCTGAAGTTTAGAGGCAGGATCCTGCAGTAAATCAGTAAGGAGCTTCACTCCAGAGGGTCCAGGGTCGTTTCCTCTCAGGTCCAGCTCCTCCAGGTGTGAGGGGTTTGATTCGAGAGCTGAGGCCAGAGCAGCATATCCTTCTCCTGTGACACCACAGTCTGACAGTCTGGAGAGAAGAGTCTAATGTTATTGGCTGTTGTTTAAAATGCCTTTTTAGTGATTTTAGCAGAAAAACATGTCCAAAAACATCTATTGGGATAAATTGTACAGTCTTTATATATGTTTTATATGACCGACAGTTAGTTGTAATATTAAAAACAAGAATCTGTGTGACTTTGAGTTAGATGTGTCTGTAGGACTTCGTGTAAGGTATGTATGAACCAAAAGAGCTGATTACTGAAGAATACTGAAGTACTAAAATGTCTTACCTAAGTGTCTCCAGTGCACAGTTCTTGTTCTTCAGGCCATTACAGAGTTCTTGGACTCCAACATCTCCGATACTGTTGCCACTGAGATCCAGTTTGGTTACTTTTGAAGATGCTTTGCAGAGGACAGATGCCAGTGTTGTACAGCTCATTGCACTGAGCCTACAGCTGTTGAGCCTTTAAAGGAAAAACAGCCATCAGCAACTATAAACTGAGCGTGATGAAACGGCTGCCAGAGAGACGTTATGTGACCAAGGTACCACCTATAAAAACACTCTTTTTAATAATTAATACTTACAAAGTTCTCAGTGCCAAGTTTGTAATGCCAGTGCCCTTGATATACTACCAAGAACGTGTACCGCTACAGAGTTTAACAATAGCTACATCTTCAAACTTCCATCGTGCCCGCATCACTAGCATGGTGAGCCTATTCTACACGAACTGTAAAATAGTTTAGTTCTGAATACAACAGGCTAGCACAGTTTTGCTACTCCACAGACACACTAACTCCCTGTGATGTTTTAACAGACCCAACGTTTATTTCACACCAGAGTATCCCTTTAATTACCATGGCGTTGCTGCACTATGACCATACCACCTGCATACTGTATTCCTCTTCTTATTTTATACATAGGACATCATTCCTTACAAATAATGTTGTTCAAACAAATTAAACTACTAACTTGAGTGTCTTGAGTCTGCAGTGGGACTCCTCCAGTAGAGCACAGATCTGCTTCACTCCTGAGTCTCCCTGTTTCTTCCCACTCAGGTCCAGCTCTGTCAGGGGTAAGGGGTTTCTACCCAGAACTGAAGTCAGATACACACAGGCCTCTTCTGCAGCATCACTCTTCAACAACCTGCAGAGACAGGAGAAAAACATACCAACCCTTTATCATGTTTTAACATACACAAGGTACATTTTACAACAAATTTTTCCTTTTTCCTAATAAAAAAAAACAAAAATACCCTGAAATAGCATGGGGCTTAAAGGGTTAACAAACCAAATTCAGCATCTCAGAAAGCTGTACCAGGAGATACTGACAGATGTTTTATGATCTCACCTCAGTGTCTGAAGTTTAGAGGCAGGATCCTGCAGTAAATCAGTGAGGAGCTTCACTCCAGAGTCTCCAGGGTCGTTTCCTCTCAGGTCCAGCTCCTCCAGGTGTGAGGGGTTTGATTTGAGAGCTGAGGCCAGAGCAGCATATCCTTCTCCTGTTACACCACAGTCTGACAGTCTGGAAAGAAGAGGCTAATGTTATTAGCTGTTGTTTAAAATGCCCTTTCAGTAATATTAGCATAGAAACATGTCTAATAACATCTATTGGGATAAAATGTACAGTCTTTATACACGTTTTATATAACCGTTTTATAACCTATGATGACTCTCAGTTAGTTTTAATATTAAAAACAAGAATCTGTGTGACTGAATTAGATGTGTCTGTAGGACTTTGAGTGAGGTATGTATGAACCCAAAGAGCTGATTACCGAGGAATACTGAAGTACTGAAATGTCTTACCTAAGTGTCTCCAGTGCACAGTTTTTGTTCTTCAGTCCATTACAGAGTTCTTGCACTCCAACATCTCCAATACTGTTGCCACTGAGATCCAGTTTGCTCACTTTTGAAGATGCTTTGCAGAGGACAGATGCCAGTGTTGTACAGCTCATTTCACTGAGCCTACAGCTGTTGAGCCTTTAAAGGAAAAACAGCCATCAGCAACTATAAACTGAGCATGATGAAAGGGCTGCCAGAGAGACGTTATGTGACCAAGGTACCGCCTATAAAAACAGTCTTTTTAATAATTAATACTTACAAAGTTCTCAGTGCCAAGTTTGTAATGCCAGCATCCTTCATATACTACTAAGGAAGTGTGGCGCTACTGAGTTTAACAATAGCTACATCTTCAAACTTCCATCGTGCCCCCATCACTAGCATGGTGAGCCTATTCTACAGAAACTGTAAAATAGTTTAGTTCTGAATGCAACAGGCTAGCACAGTTTTGCTACTCCACAAACACACTAAGTCCCTGTGATGTTTTAACAGACCCAAAGTTCATTTCACACCAAAGTATCCCTTTAATTACCATGGCGTTGCTGCACTATGACCATACCGCCTGCATACTGTATTCCTCTTCTTATTTTATACATAGGACACATACATTCCTTACAAATTATGCTGTTCAAACAAATCAAACCACTAACCAGAGTGCCTGGAGTCTGCAGTGTGAATCCTCCAGTAGAGCACACATGTGCTCCACTCCTGAGTCTCCTGGTTTCTTCCCACTCAGGTCCAGCTCTGTCAGGAGTAAAGGGTTTCTACCCAGAACTGAAGTCAGATACACACAGGCCTCTTCTGCAGCATCACTCTTCAACAACCTGCAGAGACAGGAGAAAAACATACCAACTCTTTATCATGTTTTAACATACCCAATGTACATTCTACAACATTGTTTTTCTTTTTCAGAATAATAATGATAAAATAACCTAAAATAGTCTAGGGCTTAAAGGGTTAATAAACCAAATTCAGCCTCTCAGAAAGCTGTAACAGGAGATACTGACAGATGTGTTATGATCTTACCTCAGTGTCTGAAGTTTAGAGGCAGGATCCTGCAGTAAATCAGTAAGGAGCTTCACTCCAGAGGGTCCAGGGTCGTTTCCTCTCAGGTCCAGCTCCTCCAGGTGTGAGGGGTTTGATTTGAGAGCTGAGGCCAGAGCAGCATATCCTTCTCCTGTTACACCACAGTCTGACATTCTGGAGAGAAGAGTCTAATGTTATTGGCTGTTGTTTAAAATGCCTTTTTAGCGATTTTAGCAGAAAAACATGTCCAAAAACATCTATTGGGATAAATTCTACAGTCTTTATATATGTTTTATATGACCGACAGTTAGTTTTAATATTAAAAACAAGAATCTGTGTGACTTTGAGTTAGATGTGTCTGTAGGACTTCCAGTGAGGTATGTATGAACCCAAAGAGCTGATTACTGAGGAATACTGAAGTACTAAAATGTCTTACCTAAGTGTCTCCAGTGCACAGTTTTTGTTCTTCAGTCCATTACAGAGTTCTTGGACTCCAACATCTCTGATACTGTTGCCACTGAGATCCAGTGTCTTCACTTTTGAAGATGCTTTGCAGAGGACAGATGCCAGTGTTGTACAGCTCATTTCACTGAGCCTACAGCTGTTGAGCCTTTAAAGGAAAAACAGCCATCAGCAACTATAAACTGAGCGTGATGAAAGGGCTGCCAGAGAGACGTCATGTGACCAAGGTACCGCCTATAAAAACAGTCTTTTAAATAATTAATACTTACAAAGTTCTCAGTGCCTCATTTTGAATACCAGCATCCTTCATATACTACTAAGGAAGTGTGGCGCTACTGAGTTTAACAATAGCTATATCTTCAAACTTCCATCGTGCCCCCATCACTAGCATGGTGAGCCTATTCTACAGAAACTGTAAAATAGTTTAGTTCTGAATACAACAGGCTAGCACAGTTTTGCTACTCCACAAACACACTAAGTCCCTGTGATGTTTTAACAGACCCAAAGTTGATTTCACACCAGAGTATCCCTTTAATTACCATGACGTTGCTGCACTATGACCATATCACCTGCATACTGTATTCCTCTTCTTATTTTATACATAGGACACATACATTCCTTACAAATTATGCTGTTCAAACAAATCAAACCACTAACAAGAGTGTCTTGAGTCTGCAGTGTGAATCCTCCAGTAGAGCACACATGTGCTTCACTCCTGAGTCTCCTGGTTTCTTCCCACTCAGGTCCAGCTCTGTCAGGAGTAAAGGGTTTCTACCCAGAACTGAAGTCAGATACACACAGGCCTCTTCTGCAGCATCACTCTTCAACAACCTGCAGAGACAGGAGAAAAACATACCAACTCTTTATCATGTTTTAACATACCCAATGTACATTCTACAACATTGTTTTTTCTTTTTCAGAATAATAATGATAAAATAACCTAAAATAGTCTAGGGCTTAAAGGGCAGGGATTAAAGCAAAAAAAGTAATCTGACTGAACTTTTTTTCCAGTTAGACATCTGATCAAGTACCCCAATATACCCTTTCGAAAACCAATTTAGCCATGGCTCCGCTCTCAATCCGGAACATACACTGGTTAGGAACATTGCCCCATTAAGTCTGAATTGTATTACCTTTGTCGTTCACTTGGCTTGTTTCTTTAGGTTACAGCCTCAGCCTCAACCCAAATAATAATGGGCAGATCTTGAATTTTTGAGAAGTTTGAGAAGTGTAGGTGTAATTACAAGGAGAAACCACAAGAGGGCTAATTGAGCTGCACTGTAGTGCCCTTTTTGTTGATGTGTAGAAATGACAAAAACAAATATTAAGAGTAGGTATTTATTGCTGTAAAGCTTATAACTTCTCCTCTGCTTGTCTCACACGCCCTTCGGACATTGGGCTCTATTTTCACGATCATAAGCGCATTGTCTAAAGTCTGTCACGCAAGTTGCTTTGGGGGCGTTCCCGACACAATTTGGTATTTTCACGGCGGAAAAAGCGAACATTGCGCCAGGCGCATCGTTCAAAAGGGTTGGGTTAAGTTACTTCATTAGTCATGGGTGTGTTTTGGGCGTAACATACAATTAACCAATGAGAATTTATACTCTCATTCCCTTTAAGAGCCAGCGGGCGCATTGTCCATAGCCTGTTGCTATTACGATGGCGGATTTCCCCGGACGGGAGGAGCTTTTCGGTGGAGACTGATCTGCTTGTGCGTGGAGTAGTTACAGTTTTTCTCAATCACTTTGGTACATTTTTCGAATCACTCTTGCAATTTGCAGAAGATCAAGTGAATTTCTCAAAACAGTTTGAACAAATAGCAAAACACCGTGGATCACCTGCAAAAGCCAGTCTCTTGCTCAAAATCCTTAGTCCATTCCTCAAAAGCAAGTTTTTGTGTCAATATACTTGTCAGTGCCATCAGAATGTTTAATCATTGTGTCATTGTGTACGGATAAGACAGTCAAATTCATTAGTCATGTTGGCAATTGAATAGTGCACTTTGAAGGGACATGTTGATGTAAAATGTGGTTAAGGTGTGATGACAAGTGTTGTACATTTGACCTCATATAATGTATATGTGTAAGATTGATTGGAAAAGACAAGATTCACATTTACAGAATGACGTCTTTATTAGCAAACATTGACATTGGGGTGCATAAAGAAAAAAAAGACAGCACTGCACATAACAAAGGTGAAATACAATACCTAAGTAAACATAGGTCAAAAATATAAACATAGATCAACTCTTTTCATTAGAGAAAGTCTAGATTCACCTGGGAGGAATTTACCAATTTAGATCATATTTACAGACAAATGTCTTATGGAAATGTATATATGCTTGACATGTTATGATGGCTTGGTAAATCATTTTGCATGTGAAGACTTATATGATGAACTATAGCCTAAATGTTTTGGGGAAAGAGACTATTTGATAGATTCCTATAACAAAGCATTTTGATTAGCATGACAAAAGCAATTGATAATGTACGAAAAAACTGAGAATTGTACACAATCATTTGTATGGATGGACAAAAGCATTTGCAATTTGTTCAATGCAATGAGAAACTGCCTTTTTTATCTGCACAAATGGCACGATGATGTGACAATTGAACAAGAACTTTTGAGAATTTCAATTCTGATGTGAGAAATGTACCAAACCAATTGAGAAAAACTGTAATATTCGGGGATGGAAAGAATCCCCCCAAACTTCCGCGGGTCACAGAAGTATGGGAGGAAATAATTGTGTCCTCCTTTGGCAAGAAGAGAACTTTCAAACAGTGCCCAAAGCAGTACAACAACGTTAGAAGACGCAAAACAAAAGCTTTAAACTCAAAGGAAACATCAAAAATAAAAGGTGGAGGTCCATCAAACCATTGGTCCACTAGTTTTCTTTTTGATGATTAGTCAATTTCATTTCTTACAACTTGCCATGCTGTTTATTAAATAAACTGCAGAGCAGTGGCGGTTCTACGCCCCGGGCGAGACCACCTCTCAGCACCCCCCCCCCCCCCCCCCCCCCGAAACAAATACACCAAACATTAAAGTTAAAAAAAATACATTATTTCAAATGGTTCATAAATAAATACCACAACCATTATTAAACAAAGATTTGTGCAATGACTGCAGACGGCTCTACACTTATAATTAAAAGACAAAATATATAGGAATTCTACTGAAATACAGTTTTGAACTTAGTACAAAAAACTGCATATATAAATTAGGTTTATGTAGGCCTATGTGTAAATCACTGGTAGGCTACATTTAAAATTCACTCTATTTTACATTTATAAAGGTTTCATATGGGAGAACAAAAACATTGTGTACAGAGTTTGAAATAAATACGAAGAGGGAAAATCTACGTAACAGTAAGATTGTTTCTTTTCATATTAGTTTCACCAGCAGATGTTGCCCTTGGCCTATGAACCTGCAAACCGACGAGAACTATGTACTTGTGACCGAGGGCAACCGCAGTATAGCTAGCTAGCAACCTAAGGAAGAAAGTGCTAGTCTTATCCGAACGTTAACTGAAAACAGTCGAGTGACCATGATGAATTGCTTTCAAATATCCATATCCATATTTATATCCACAACCTAAACTAGCTAGCCAGCATCAATCATTTACAACTTTAATCATTTGCAACACTTGTTAACACAGTCTGAACATTGCTAGTAGCCTGGGAGCTAACGTTACAAAGTTTGTTGACGGTAAGGAGCAAGGGCTACAAAATGAACTTTATTATTATGATTTATTTATTATATTATATTATATATTTATTATTTTATTAAAACACTGTTTTATCTGCAAGCGTGAGATTCATCTCGCTTTCTATTCTTTTTTCCGCTCCCGACTTTAGATATCTTTTCAAGGCCCTGTCCAAACATTTGTCTGCCAAACTTAAACTGAGACCGAGCAATAATTGACCAGACCACTGAAAGGTGGGGGAGGGGGGCACCAGGAGGAGAATGGAGAAGGAGAGGAGCAAATTGACCTATGTTGCTTTTGTATTGCTTAAAATAAATATTACATGCTTTGCACATTTTTAAAATATCCTTACTAGCACGTACCTAGCCTATTGTGATGATTTTTCCACGAGCCAATTTTTTTGGTGGTGCCCCCACAAGCACTTGGTGCCCTACGCACTCTGCACTGCCCCCAAGACAGAGAGACACGCTGCTTCTGTGCATGCCACCTTCTCAGCAAGCAAGGGCGCCTGCAGTTCGCCATTGTGCCGATTGCAGCATTACAGGGGGCGCCAATGTGCCGATTGCAGCGATATGACAAACGGAGCTTTTTATTTTATTTTTTTCCCCAAGCGCTCGTGGCGCCCCCCACGAAATGGCGCCCCGGGCGGCTGCCCGGTTCGCCCGTGCCTAAAACCGCTACTGCTGCAGAGCATTGCAATCGCTGTTTATTTAAAAGACAAAAGAAACTGCAGAACACTGCTATAAACTGCAAAACATTGCTATACTCTTATTATTTGTGCCTGTTTGCTTATTAAAACATAAAAATACATGGCTATACAGGCTATACACGTTGCAACTTTTCTGCCAGTTCAGCTCGCCTCTCTGGGGCAGCAGCAGGTACATCGGGGTTCAACGCGCTGTGCGCCGAGAAAACGTTAGAGAATCATACGTTCCCTAAACGTTTAGGGAACCATGCAACTGAAACGTTCCCCTGTAGTTAGGATTTGGTTGCTTTTTGGTTGATATGAGAAGTTGTCTGGTATTTTACACTTAGGTGACTTCCTTTAACTACAGCATATTTCCCGATTTAGGGTTTTCCCCCCAATATTCTTGCTTGCATATTTTCTATACATTATATATGAAACTAAATCACAGGGCAGTAAACAGCTGCTTACACAGTTTTACATGCTGTAGATAGAGGTTGAATAGATAATTATTCAGATTTTAGCCATTAGTAATATGCCTACTTTGGAATATTATCTTCGAATCACAATATCCAGGCTGTTTAATTCTCTCTCTCTCTCTCTCTCTCTCTCTCTCTCTCTCTCTCTCTCTCTATTGCTGTTGAACTTATTGAAAACTACTCCGAAAATAAATAAAATACTGTTAAACAACCCACAGCTCGTTTGTCTGGGGTAAGATGACGTCCAGTTTCAACCTTTTGTTTCGAACAGGCGCTGATGCAAGCTTTACCTACGTGATAATGATAGCCATTCAGAGGCATATGAAATGGCTGGGCTATTAAAGCAAGCTTAACCTACGTGCTAATGATAGCAATTCAGATGAATATGAAACCCCTGGGCTATTGAAGCAAGCTTTACCTACGTACTAATGTCACGCCCCTCTGTTTCTACCTGCGGGGTTCCCTGAGCCTTGTGATGGCCACACGAGGCTCAGCTGCCTAGTTGTGTTAATTGGAGGAATTGCCTACACCTGTGGGTGTGGGTATTTAAGAAGTACTGATCCCTTCCTTCCCTAGCGCTTTTGCTCCTCTCTCACCTTTTTCGCGATACCCCTTTTTGAGCACACACACCACGCATTCATTCCTACATACAGACATCCGACACACACGCATCCATGCATTGTTTTTCCCCCTAGACACGTTTTTCTCCATGTTTTTCCTATTTTTCAATAAATATATTTTTGTGTACTGAACCCGTTGTGTTATCCCTCTTTTATGTTGCGCCTGTAACGAGCCGGACGTAACATAAATTGGGAGCTCGTCCGGGAGTCTTTTTTTTCTCGTTTACGCTGTGTGTCGGATTCCATTGATAACTTTTGCCCGGTGACGTCACCCGCCAAGCACTCCAGGTAGTAAGCAGTTGCTCAGCTGGGTCGGAAGATCCCTCCGTCGAGCGCTGTTTTTATTTTCCGGTTTTTCTTTCTTTCACGAACTCGTCTTAACTCGTCGGAAACAATCCTGGGAGGAAGTCGTCAGACTTCTTTTAGGGGCACGTAAGTACGGCTGTACTCTCTGGAGGACAGTAGCCTCAAGCCCGGCAAGTTTCGGAAGAGCCAGGAGTAGGAAAGATAGCTGTAGATTGAGGACTGGAGTGCATGGTCGGACACACCGGGGTAAGTGGGATTTTGTTTTCTCTTTTTCGATTTAGCGTTTTTTTTTTTGAGAGAGTATTTGGTTAAGCCTGTGTGTGTGTGTGTGTGTGTGTGTGTGTGTGTGTGTGTGTGTGTGTGTGTGTGTTTTGTAATTTCTTCGTCAGTTTGTTTGTTCTGGGTAGCCTGTGGTTTTTAAAACCTACGCTACTTTAGCGTTCAACCATTGTTTGCCTGTAGCGTTGTGGTGGCCTGCAGCAAAGCAAACATTCTGGTATTGTACTCAATAGTACGGCACGCAACGTGGGTGTTTGTTTAGCGGTGCTTAGTACTTGTTGTTTTTGCTATCTGACGAAGTAATGTGTGTTACAATCTGCTGTAGCTTGGAGCAACTTTGAGGTAGATCGGTTGTGATCCCTTGCGACAGTAGTTGTTTCGGAGGTTTGTCTTTGTATTGTAGCGTTTGTTTACGGTGGTAAGCCGGTTTAACGGTAATGTGACTGTGGCAAGCCATTTTGCCGTGTAATATTCTTTGGCCATTGTGTTAAGCCAGTTTACTGTCAGGCACACGTTGCTAACAGGATTGCCTCCTGTTGATTAAAGGGTGCATTTCTTTTTTTTGTTTTTTTTCTAATTGGGTTTTTTTTTCCTTCTGTTTAGACCCAGACTAGACACCTGCTGCAAACGGTGGTTTGCTGTGTTTTTTTGCTTTAAAGTTTCCTGTGGGGTTGTTTAGTTCAGTTTGAGCTCATTATGTCGCATGTTGAGGAGTTCCTTGAGGAGCCCTCTGAGGAGCTGCTCTCTTGCTACACAAAAGAACAACTTTTAGAAGTGGCACAACATTACAACATCACACTTGACTCGCAACTTAAAAGGACTAAATCTTTATTGTTGTACACAATTACAGAGTTCCTGATCGAGAGTGGAGTACTAGCTAGAAAGCCTGAGAGTCCAGCTAGTCCTGCAGCTCCACTCCAGTCCTTCTCAGAGCAGGATGTTCGACTGCGTGAAATGGCTGTTCAAGAAAAACGTTTAGACACAGAGTTGGCTTTGAAGAAGTTGGAGGTTGAGCGCGAAGCGCAGCAGAGGCAGTTTGAGCTCCGTAAGCTCGAATTGGAGCTTGCTGCTAAAGGCCTTCCAGTTCCTCCCTCCTCTCCTCTTGGGCCCCTGCAATCACCATACACTGCCAAACCACTGGATGTTAGTAAATACATCAGGATGGTGCCCCCTTTCTCTGAAAAGGATGTGGTTAAATACTTTCCTCATTTTGAGAGGGTGGCTACATCCTTAAGATGGCCTAAAGATATCTGGACTTTACTGCTTCAGTGTGTGTTGGTAGGCAGGGCTCAAGATATCTATGCCTCTCTGTCTGATGAACAGTCTAGCTGCTATGACACGGTGAAGTCAGCCATACTTCGGGCTTATGAGCTGGTTCCGGAGGCATATCGGCAACGATTTCGTAGCTACAAGAAGTTTGATGAGCACTCTTTTGTTGAGTTTGCCAGGGAAAAGGAACATCTTTTTGACCGTTGGTGCACCTCTCAGAAAGTTTATACCTTTGACCTGCTTAGAGAGCTTATCCTTCTTGAGGAGTTTAAGAACTGTGTGCCTGATGTAATAACCACCTACCTCAATGAACAGAAGCCTACTACACTGGCTCAGGCTGCTGTATTAGCAGATGAGTTTGCACTGACTCACCATGTCATGCCATCTAGCAGACATTTTAGGAGGTTCAGTCGACAGGGGAGTCCATTGCGGGATGACACTCGGCCAGCAGTGGCAGGGCCGGATGCAGGTTCTCCCCCTAGAAACTCCGGTAATTCAACTGCGAAGTCAGATGTTGTGTGCTTCTATTGCAGGAAACCAGGTCACAAGATCTCAGAGTGCAATGCATATAAGAAGGTAAATGCTAAGCCGGTGACTCTAGCTGTCCATTCTCAGAGCCAGCCTCTTGATGTCTGTGTGACTGAGAACAAATGTTCTCGTGATGTGGTGACTTTTGACTATACTCCTTTCATTTCCTTAGGGTTTGTGTCTTTGCCAGGCCATATTAGAGTACCTGTGCGTGTCCTTAGGGATACCGGTGCGGCACAGTCTCTCCTGTTGGAGGGGGTGGTACCACTTTCCACTCAAACTGCCACTGGGAAACATGTACTGGTCAGGGGGCTTGAAATGGGTTTCCTAGAGGTGCCCTTACATCGTGTTCAGCTTTCCTCTAACCTAGTAACTGGCAGTGTTGTTGTTGGAGTGCGGTCCTCTTTGCCTGTGCCTAATATCGAATTTATTCTTGGAAATGACTTAGCTGGGGCTAATGTTTGGAAATGTCCTAGTGTTGTACCACCACCATCAGTCATGAGTCCTCCTTCAAAACCTGCGGTGCCTGATGGTGGTAGAAATTTTCCTCCTGTTCCTGTTTGTGCCATTATGAGGGCTAACGCTAAGCACTTGCAGAGAAGTAGTGCTCCGGAGTGCCCAACTATGTCTCCACAGTTGGTTAAGCGGGCTGCTGAAAGAATTGTTCTGGCTCCACCCGTTGAGGGTTTATTTGACTCTGGGACAGCTGGTGCTGATGGTAGTCCAGTCTCTAGGACTGAGTCTGACCCCCCCGAAGAATTAAACACTTGCTGTTCTCCTTCTGTGTGTCCTTTTACCCAAGGTTCTGTGGTTGCAGTGTCGCCTGTGGAGCAGGGGACTGGCTGTGGTGCTGGTGGCAGTGTGGTGATGCCCTCCTGTGGGGTTACTGAGGGATGTTTGCATAACTCTGAGATGTTGGCCGCGTTGGGTAAACCTCTTCCTCCCTTGTCTAAGCATGGGACATCTCGTTTTTTGGTCCGTAAGCCAAATTGTGCTTATAGGTTCTGCACGGACTACTGGAAAGTGAACAGTCATAAGACCTGACTGAATGCCCTTTGCCCCGTGTTGATGACTGCATAGACTGCATCGGAGCGGGCAGCATTGGTAGCAAAGTGGATTTGCTAAAGGGTAAAGTGTTAATGTACCTGCAGATACCTTGTTCAGTGTTTTGAAATGTGTTTGTTTTTGCCTGTGCTTGTCTCTTTCCCTGTTTTCCCCAGTGTTCAAGGCGCCAGAATGCTGGGGTGACCAGACGAAGGGACGGGCCACAGAGGGTCTTATTTTTTGTTGTTTTTTTTTCGGCTTCCTGGTGGAAACCTCTTGGGGAGGGAGGTGTCACGCCCCTCTGTTTCTACCTGCGGGGTTCCCTGAGCCTTGTGATGGCCACACGAGGCTCAGCTGCCTAGTTGTGTTAATTGGAGGAATTGCCTACACCTGTGGGTGTGGGTATTTAAGAAGTACTGATCCCTTCCTTCCCTAGCGCTTTTGCTCCTCTCTCACCTTTTTCGCGATACCCCTTTTTGAGCGCACACACCACGCATTCATTCCTACATACAGACATCCGACACACACGCATCCATGCATTGTTTTTCCCCCTAGACACGTTTTTCTCCATGTTTTTCCTATTTTTCAATAAATATATTTTTGTGTACTGAACCCGTTGTGTTATCCCTCTTTTATGTTGCGCCTGTAACGAGCCGGGCGTAACACTAACAATAGCCATTCAGAGGCATATGAAATGGCTGGGCTATTAAAACCATTGCTTGTGTATTCTAGTTTTTGGACACTGGTTCAGCCGGTTTTTGTTTGTGTGACTGACAAAGCACAGCAACTTTGACAATTCAATAGATTGCCATATAATTTATGAAGCATAGACTGAAATTATTAATCTACAAAGCAGGAGGGATGGCCCTAGACATACGTTATGGTTAAGTGCTGTGTGTCTTTAAATGTGCCTCGCGAGTACGTGACGTCACGTCCTGTACCAGCCAGCTGCAGGACTGTACTGGACTGGACGCGCCAACCACAGAAATTTTAAACGAATTAAAGGACTGCGGGCTAACTGGATGTTTACGTGTTTCCCCGATCGGAGCGTTTGTTTCAACAACAAGATCAACAGAAGGTATGTTGACAATTCTTTATTTTGTTAACTACATGATGCCGATGCCATCCTTGATCACACTCATCACTACAGTGAATTGTTGTTCCTGTTGTGCAGAACAGATTTGCCACAGTGTTCGTGCAGTAAATGCTGTACTTTTGATACAAACGGTGCACTGAATCCATTGACAAACATTAGACTGAATCATATCGGTACTTTAATGCCAATTTCTTGAGCAGTTAACACTGCCGTCATACCAAAAGAAAAAAAGTATCTATTTTCGCATTGTACCTGCCTCAAAAACCTGCTGCAAACTTAATGCGATAGGCTCCTGTGTATGAGTAGAAAATAGAAATTGATGTTAAAAAGTTGTACTTTTATATGGAGAGTGTTCTATGGATATAGTTTGTTTACACGCTAAACGTTTGTTCCGCAAACAAACCATAGACCGCTGATTGGCCACTTGGCTGCCTGACGCAGTGGGGTGTCATGCCTCCACATGTGTTTTCATTGTAAATGACTGTGGAGAGCTTGTGTCATTCCTCGAGTATTAATTATGTGTGTGTGTTTTTTTTTTATTAGAAATGTTTTATTGAAAGGCTTGGCGGAGCAAATCCAGGGGTGGCTGTGCGCTGAATCGTGCAGCAGGTTGTAACAAACCAGGTCCTTTCCCTCTACAGTCTGAGGGGTAGGAAGGGGAAAGGGCCTTCCAGACCTTGGCCCTCTGCAAAATTATAACTGGTAAGTTTATCGGGTATGTTTTTCAAATGCAAGTTATGTCAGGTTTGACATATATTTAAATATTCAACTTTTTTTTAAACTTCACTTTGCAGAGGCCTGCATGCACAACTTCCCTGATAAGAAAGTGGTGGAGATTGAGGAGTGCATTGGGCATGCACTGAAGTTTGCACCACACAGACGGTAAATTAAATTTCAGCCTCTTATTTACCACTGAATTGTCCCAATAGTTAAATGAAATGTTTGACACTAAGTTGGATGGAATTCTTTTTAGGTCCGAGGGTCCTCAACTATAAACCTCTCCATATATTTTTGTTTTTATCCTTGCATATTTTATACTTGATTGTATTTTAAGACCTTGTTTTTTAATCACCACAGGTAAGCTGTTTTTATGATTATAATGTGCAGTGTTTTAATGAGCCTGCCGTTTCACCAGCCTAATTGTTTCTTATTTGTGTTTTTAACTACGAGCTCTGGTGTACAGGTTAGCTCTCTCCCTCTCTTAATTGCTGTGTAGGCCTTACGTAATAAATGCACTTGAGTGGTATTTATGTCGAAGTGGTCAGCCGAGTGGCACTAGCCAACTAATTGTGAAGCAACCTTGCAATTACTAACAGTCTTGTGTGCCTTTTTGTTTTCCTTTTGGGTTGTATTTTTTTAAGTGTTCCTTGTGTGTGTTTACTAATGTGTTTTGTTTGCTGTGATAATCCTGGTTGCCTCAACAATTAAGTTGGCATCTGCCTTTTAGAGTCCAGGCATCACTCTAGAATAATCTATTTTGACCCAAGCCAGCCTGCATAATACAACAGCTCAATGTGTACTGTATGTTTGACTGTATGTAACATCACATACGTATAAATACGTATGTTTTCAGACTCATGAGAGATTTGGTGGGGATTGAACGCATCAGCAGACAAGCCGGCACTGGTGGGAACCCTGGAGGCTGTACAAGACCGGACGAACCTCAAGTACCGCTGCCTGGACCCAGTTATATACAGAAATTCCTGTGTGTGTGCGTGTACTTTCACTCCCACTGTGCTTGCATTTGTGTCCTTAATTCCTGACGTCACAAGCCAGGCTTCGCCACGCACACTGGATTCCCCCCATAACCTGTGTGCCATCCACACCAAGAGGGTCACCACCATCATGCCCAAGGATTTATCCATTATTAGACAATGTGAATCCACAGCTCAGTTTAAAAAGGAACTGAAGACCTACCTATTTAGACTATCCTATGGTCTATAATATGGCACTATGGACTCCATGCATTTATTTATGTATTTATTTTATATGTAAAGTGACCTTGGGTGTCCTGAAAGGCGCTTTTTATATTTGAAATAAAATGTATTATTATTATTATTATAGCTGGCCACAAATGGACTGACTTGCTTTCTTTTGTTTGCTCATTAGCTAAGGCTATTTTAAAGGATTGTTTGTATTTATATTACATTAATAAAATTGTTGTATTTTAATTTGTTTCTGTGCTTCTTCAGTGTCCTGGGCATTTGTCTACATTCTAAGGTTTTTTTTTTTACCAGGCCTACTTCCTGCAACATTTGCCTGGCCATTCATTACTGCTTGTGTTCTGTAGTAAATAACTGTCATGGAAAAGCAACTTTTTACCATGTAGGCCTACTACAAACTACAGAAAAACTACATTTTGGTGCGGAAAAGAACATTTGGGGAATACTGAACCAAAAATGTAACCAAGGTTACTAGAAGGTTGTAGGGGGAACCTTGTGGGAACCAACATGTAACATTGGGGGAACGTTAGGAGAACGTCTAGAGAACCAAACATGTAACCAAAAAGGTTATGGGAACGTTATGGGAACGTTGAGAGAACCAACATGACATGAACAGGGATAAAGGCACGGTGGGAGAACGTTGAGGGAACCAAACGGGAACGTTTGCGTAACATTCTGGGAACCATATTTCGGGTTTCCTGCTAACCAATTTACAACCAAAAAATAACTTTCAGGGAACGTTCCCAGAACCAAACTGCAACCAAAGCCTAACGTTCCCGGAACGTTCTGGGAACCAAAAATTGTTAGTAGGGCTTAAACTCAGAGGGAAACATCAAAAATAAACGGAAGGTATAGGTCCATCAAACCATTAGTCCACTAGTTTTCTTTTTAATGATTTGTCCATATTATTTCTTACAACTTGCCACGCTGTTTATTTAAAACGACAAAAGAAATAGTAAATAAACTGCAGAACATTGCAATCGCTGTTTATTTAAAACGACAAAAGAAATTGTAAATAAACTGCAGAACATTGCTATAAACTGCACAGCACTGCTATATTCTCATTATTTGTGCATGTTTGCTTACTAAAACATACAAATACATAGCTATATGTTGCAACTTTTCTGCCAGTTCAGCTCGCTGTCAATGTCATCTGCTACCTCGAGAACGTGATTTTTTGCCTGAAAAAATGAACGTTGCGCTGGCACAGAATAGCAATGACAGCATGCGCATGTCGCGAATGCACAATGCGCCGCGGGAAAATAGGGCCCATTAGATTAATGGCTCGGTTGACTAGGTTACTTTTAAATTATATTGGCCTAATTTGGACTGTTCGGGTCTTTAAGATTTTCAGCAAATTGTGAAATGCGACATGTCGGGACAGCTGCGCTCGACTTGACAAACGTCTTTCCAATGGTGTCCATCATAGGTCTAGGAAAAACGGTCGAGCGAACTTCATATGAGGATATATATGTAAATGCTCTATAGACTATTGCAGTAAAATATTTTGAAGCGAATTTGAACAACGTAGGCTATAGGCCTAGCTATTGGATTAATTAGGATATTGTGGCGAGTAGAGACTGGAGTCGGAGGCGGAGTGTCAAAAGACGGTGCTAACTGCTTTAATGACATTAATCATAACAAAACAACGGAGCAGCCAGTAAACTCCCGCTAGTCTCTAAACACCAACAAGAATAATAACACGGAAATTCCCACAGTCTTAACAGTCCCCCCGGAACCCCAGAACTTCAGTTCCTAGGTGAATTATGTAAACGCACCACACAAGCCCCCCCAGAATTCACCCATAGTCAAAGTCCCCGCGCCGGAAAGGCACGATGGCCCGGCCGCGAGCAGACCGAGGGGCAGGGGTCGAAGAGGGGAGGGGCGTGGTGGGCGCAGCCGGACCAAACCCGGAGCTGGGCGGCAACGGCACCGACGGGGCGGCGGGGAACCCATCGGGGCGAGACAATGGGGGGCGTCCCCGGCGCGGAGCCCGGGCCAACTCCAACGGTCTGGAAGAGTCCACGTGGGCAGGCTTGATCCTGTCGACCGAGACAGTCTCGGGCCTACCACCGATGTCCACGACCAGGTTCTTATCCCCGTGTCGCAAGACCTTAAACGGCCCGTCATAGGGGGGACGCAACGGTCCCCTGTGGGCGTCGTGGCGGATGAACACAAACTCTGCCGTGCGCAGATCGGGTGGCACCCGGGAAACGGGGGTGCCGTGCTGCGAAGTGGGGACGGGTGCGAACTGCTTGGCGACCTCCAGCAGAGAGGACCGCTGCCCGGCCGCCGACCAGGGTGTCGTAGCGTTCGGAATGAAATCCCCTGGAACTCGTAGCACCTGGCCGTAGACCAGCTCGGCAGACGAGGACTGCAGGTCCTCCTTAGGCGCTGTCCGGAGCCCCAGCAACACCCAGGGGAGTTTGTCCAACCAGTTGCCGTCCGTCAAACTGGCACGCAAGGCCGCCTTCATGGAGCGATGGAACCGCTCGCACAAACCATTAGCCTGAGGATGGTAGGCGGTGGTGCGATGCAGTTTAACCCCTAGATCCCTGGCAACCACATTCCAGATCTCCGAGGTAAACTGTGCACCCCGGTCGGAGGAGAGGTCCGAAGGCGTCCCGAAGCGCGCGACCCACGTGCCGATAAACGCACGGGCCACATCGGAAGACGAAGTCGAGGTGAGCGGCACAGCTTCAGGCCAACGCGTCGTCCTGTCCACCATCGTGAGGAGGTGGGTGAAACCATGCGAAGGGGGGAGTGGCCCCACCAGGTCGATGTTGACATGGTCGAACCTCCTACTGGGGACGACGAATGGCTCCAACGGGGCCTTGGTGTGGCGGTGTACCTTTGCGCGCTGACAGGCCACACACGAGTCGACCCAGGCCCGTACGTCCTTCTTCAGGCCTTTCCAGACGAACTTCTGAGAGACCAGCCTCACGGACGCCCTCCTACCGGGATGGGACAGGCCGTGTATTGCCTCGAAAACAGCCCGCTGCCAGCCGGCAGGGACCAGTGGCCTGGGCTGGCCGGTGGAGAGGTCACACCACAACCTGGCCTCTGAGTCGCCGATCGCCACTCTCTCCAGGCGCAGCCCGGTGTTCGAGTCTTTGAGGGACCGAAATCCGTGGTCCGTGGCCTGTTCTGCACTCATACGCGAGTAGTCGAGACCCAGCTGCACCGCGCCGACGATCGCTCTGGAGAGGCAATCCGCGACCACGTTGGATTTGCCAGCGATGTGTCGGATGTCCGTGGTATACTCCGAGATGAAAGACAGCTGGCGTTGTTGGCGGGCGGACCACGGCTCGGCTACCTTGGACATGGAGAACGTGAGGGGTTTGTGGTCCACGAAAACTGTAAACTGACGGCCCTCCAGGGCGGAGCGGAAATGGCGGATTGCCAGCCAGACGCCGAGCAGCTCCCTGTCGAAGGTACTGTATTTGCGCTCTCGGGGTACCAGCTGGCGGCTGAAAAAGGCGAGCGGTTGCCAGGCGCAACCGTCCCACTGCTCCAACACCGCGCCCACCGCGTAGTCGGACGCGTCGGTTGTGAGGGCCCTCGGAGCTCCAGGCAACGGGTGAACCAACAACGCGGCCCGGCTCAATGCAGCCTTAGTGTCCTCAAACGCTCTCTCTCTCTCCGCCGTCCAGTCGACGTCTTGGCCGGGCGTCTTGTCCTTGAGGGCCTCGTACAGCGGGCGCATAGTGTGGGCCGCCCGGTGTATGAATCGGTGATAGAAGGTGACCATCCCCAGGAACTCTCGGAGCCCCCGGGCCGAACGTGGACGGGGAAAGCCGGAAACAGCCTCCACCTTCGACGGAAGGGGGACGGCACCATCCTTGTTGATGAGGTGCCCGAGGAACTGGATGGACGGCACCCCAAAAACACACTTCGCCGGGTTAATGATCAAGCCGTGGCGGTCGAGTCTTGTGAAGAGGGCCCGGAGGTGTGTGAGGTGCTCCTCCTCCGAGGAACTGGCGACCAGGACATCGTCCAAGTAGACGAAAACGAAAGGCATGTCCCTCAGAGCCGAGTCCATCAGCCTCTGGAAGGACTGGGCCGCGTTCTTCAGGCCGAATGGCATCCTGAGGAACTCGAACAACCCAAAAGGGGTGACCACAGCTGTCTTTGGGACATCCGCAGGGTGTACCGGAACCTGGTGGTAGCCCCGCACAAGGTCGACTTTGGAAAACAGGCGCCTCCCCGCCAGATGCACGGAGAAGTCCTGAATATGGGGCACTGGATAGCGGTCGGGCGTGGTGACATCATTCAGGCGGCGGTAGTCTCCACATGGGCGCCAGCCGCCATCCTGCTTCGGAACCATGTGGAGTGGCGAGGACCACGGACTGTCGGAGCGGCGAATGATGCCCAGGCGCTCCATGTTGGCAAATTCAGCCCTAGCAACTGCCAGTCTCTCCGGAGCGAGCCGACGGGCCCTGGCATGGACGGGGGGCCCTTTCGTCACAATATGGTGCTCCACACCGTGTTTCGTCGACGTGGACGAGAAAGTTGGTTGCAGCAGGCTAGAGAACTCTCTGAGCAGTCGCTGGTACTTGTCGCCCTCAGAGAGCGAGCTAGAAAGGCCTTCGTAAGTCCCCTCATCGCAGACACATGCGAACGAGGAGAAGGTCAGTGCGTCCACCAGGCGTCCGTTCTTGACGTCAACCAGCAGTCCGTGTGCGCACAGAAAATCTGCGCCGAGGAGGGGGAAAGAGACGTCGGCTGTAACAAAGTCCCATGTGAACCGTTGACCTCCAAAACATAAATCCACCGACTTCGTGCCATAAGTCCGGATCGGGGTGTCGTTGGCAGATGTTAAGGGAGGGCCGTGCAACCCGCCGGCGGCGTCGCCCGCCGTAGCCGGCACCACGCTCCTCTGTGCCCCGGTGTCGCAAAGGAATTTACGCCCGGAGAGGGTGTCCACGATGAACAGCAGCCGGCCTTTTGTGCCTGCGCTCACGGCCACTACTGAGCGCAGGCCTCGGCGTTTCCCGCCGCGTCGAAAGTGCACGGAGAGCGGCACCTTTTCGCCTTGGACCCGAAACGTGCATGGAAATAACACAGGCCCGCAGCGGTAAGTCTGTCGGTGGACGTGTGTCCTCTGCCACGGGTAGCGCCGCTGCCCGGACGAACGTAACTGCGTGTCGGTGCCAGCACCTCCGGGGCGGAACGCTGGGTGGCCAGAAAGAACCTGTCTGCCTCCTCCGCCAGGGCCCGTGGCTCCGTGATGGACGTATTCGCGAGCGCTGTCTGGACGTGCGGCGGCATGTGTCGCAGGAAAAGTTCGATGAAGAGGAAATTTGGTGCCTCCGAGCCCAGCAGGTTCAACATCATTTCCATATGTTCGGAGGGTTTGCTGTCCCCCAGGCCTTGGATGGCAAGAAGACGCCGGGCTCTCTCCGATCTCGACAGTTCAAAAATTTTGAGGAGGTAAGCCTTGAGCCCCGCATATTTATTTTGGGCAGGAGGAGATGTAATAAAGCTTACTGCCCTGGCTGCGGTGGAGCTCCCCAGCGCTGAGACGACGTGGTAATAGCGTGTGGCATCGTCTGTAATCCCACGGAGGGCGAACTGAGCCTCTGCTTGTGCGAACCACGTTGCTGCGGACGCCTCCCAGAACTCCGGCAACTTGAGAGTGATGGAAAGTGCCATGTCGTTGCGATCGATATCTAAATCAGTCTCGGAATCTTCAGCGGGACTGACGTCGGGGTCACCAATGTGGCGAGTAGAGACTGGAGTCGGAGGCGGAGTGTCAAAAGACGGTGCTAACTGCTTTAATGACATTAATCATAACAAAACAACGGAGCAGCCAGTAAACTCCCGCTAGTCTCTAAACACCAACAAGAATAATAACACGGAAATTCCCACAGTCTTAACAGTCCCCCCGGAACCCCAGAACTTCAGTTCCTAGGTGAATTATGTAAACGCACCACAATATAGCCGTTATTTATTATAGCCGTTTCCCCCTCGCCCGTGGCTACCTGCAACTCAATCATTCATTTAAAAAAAATCTTAACCGTGTAGGCTATCTTGCTTTTGTCCACACTTAAAATCTCACTTCTGTTAAGGATTTAGATACCTCATCCAAATAGGTTTACAGAACTAATCGAGCACAAGCGCCTCGTCCTCCGATTTTGACAACTCACGTTCCTTTTTTCCGCGTTTTAACATGACCAAGGGGAGGGGCACAGCTCAAATAAGAAATTAACTCTGCTGTTAATTTAACATGACATTGTTGTGTGCGTATTTAACTGAAATACATTTGAGACGCGTGGTCTGACTCACGTGCGTGTTTATTTCAACTCATTGACCATTCCCAACATGACGGAAATCCGTCAAGGCAATTTTTGATATGACGGAAATCCGTCATATTGACGGAAAACTTTAATCCATGTTAAAGGGTTAACAAACCAAATTCAGCCTCTCAGAAAGCTGTACCAGGAGATACTGACAGATGTGTTACGATCTTACCTCAGTGTCTGAAGTTTAGAGGCAGGATCCTGCAGTAAATCAGTAAGGAGCTTCACTCCAGAGGGTCCAGGGTCGTTTCCTCTCAGGTCCAGCTCCTCCAGGTGTGAGGGGTTTGATTTGAGAGCTGAGGCCAGAGCAGCATATCCTTCTCCTGGTACACCACAGTCTGACAGTCTGGAGAGAAGAGTCTAATGTTATTGACTGTTGTTTAAAATGCCTTTTTAGTGATTTTAGCAGAAAAACATGTCCAAAAACATGTATTGGGATAAATTGTACAGTCTTTATATATGTTTTATATGACCGACAGTTAGTTTTAATATTAAAAACAAAAATCTGTGTGACTTTGAGTTAGATGTGTCTGTAGGACTTCGAGTGAGGTATGTATGAACCCAAAGAGCTGATTACTGAGGAATACTGAAGTACTAAGATGTCTTACCTAAGTGTCTCCAGTGCACAGTTTTTGTTCTTCAGTCCATTACAGAGTTCTTGGACTCCAACACCTCCGATACTGTTGCCACTGAGATCCAGTTTCTTCACTTTTGAAGATGCTTTGCAGAGGACAGATGCCAGTGTTGTACAGCTCATTTCACTGAGCCTACAGCTGTTGAGCCTTTAAAGGAAAAACAGCCATCAGCAACTATAAACTGAGCGTGATGAAAGGGCTGCCAGAGAGACGTCATGTGACCAAGGTACCGCCTATAAAAACAGTCTTTTTAATAATTAATACTTACAAAGTTCTCAGTGCCTCATTTTGAATACCAGCATCCTTCATATACTACTAAGGAAGTGTGGTGCTACTGAGTTTAACAATAGCTATATCTTCAAACTTCCATCGTGCCCCCATCACTAGCATGGTGAGCCTATTCTACAGAAACTGTAAAATAGTTTAGTTCTGAATGCAACAGGCTAGCACAGTTTTGCTACTCCACAAACATACTAACTCCTTGTGATGTTTTAACAGACCCAAAGCTCATTTCACACCAGAGTATCCCTTTAATTACCATGACGTTGCTGCACTATGACCATACCACCTGCATACTGTATTCCTCTTCTTATTTTATACATAGGACACATACATTCCTTACAAATTATGCTGTTCAAACAAATCAAACCACTAACAAGAGTGTCTTGAGTCTGCAGTGTGAATCCTCCAGTAGAGCACACATGTGCTCCACTCCTGAGTCTCCTGGTTTCTTCCCACTCAGGTCCAGCTCTGTCAGGAGTAAAGGGTTTCTACCCAGAACTGAAGTCAGATACACACAGGCCTCTTCTGCAGCATCACTCTTCAACAACCTGCAGAGACAGGAGAAAAACATACCAACTCTTTATCATGTTTTAACGTACACAATGTACATTTTACAACATTTTTTTTCTTTTCCCTAATAAAAAAACCAAATATACCCTGAAGTAGCCTAGGGCTTAAACGGTTAACAAACCAAATTCAGCACCTCAGAAAGCTGTACCAGGAGATACTGACAGATGTGTTATGATCTTACCTCAGCGTCTGAAGTTTACAGTCAGGATCCTGCAGTAAATCACTGAGGAGCTTCAATCCAGAGGGTCCAGGGTCGTTTCCTCTCAGGTCCAGCTCCTCCAGGTGTGAGGGGTTTGATTTGAGAGCTGAGGCCAGAGCAGCATATCCTTCTCCTGTTACACCACAGTCTGACAGCCTGGAGAGAAGAGTCTAATGTTATTGACTGTTATTTAAAATGCCTTTTTAGTGATTTTAGCAGAAAAACATGTCCAAAAACATGTATTGGGATAAATTGTACAGTCTTTATATATGTTTTATATGACCGACAATTAGTTTTAATATTAAAAACAAGAATCTGTGTGACTGAGTTAGATGTGTCTGTAGGACTTCTAGTGAGGTATGTATGAACCCAAAGAGCTGAGTACCGAGGAATACTGAAGTACTAAAATGTCTTACCGAAGTGTCTCCAGTGCACAGTTTTTGTTCTTCAGTCCATTACAGAGTTCTTGGACTCCAACATCTCCGATACTGTTGCCACTGAGATCCAGTGTCTTCACTTTTGAAGATGCTTTGCAGAGGACAGATGCCAGTGTTGTACAGCTCATTTCACTGAGCCTACAGCTGTTGAGCCTTTAAAGGAAAAACAGCCATCAGCAACTATAAACTGAGCGTGATGAAAGGGCTGCCAGAGAGAGATGTCATGTGACCAAGGTACCGCCTATAAAAACAGTCTTTTTAATAATTAATACTTACAAAGTTCTCAGTGCCTCATTTTGAATACCAGCATCCTTCATATACTACTAAGGAAGTGTGGCGCTACTGAGTTTAACAATAGCTACATCTTCAAACTTCCATCGTGCCCGCATCACTAGCATGGTGAGCCTATTCTACAGAAACTGTAAAATAGTTTAGTTCTGAATACAACAGGCTAACACAGTTTTGCTACTCCACAAACACACTAAGTCCCTGTGATGTTTTAACAGACCCAACGTTTATTTCACACCAGAGTATCCCTTTAATTACCATGACGTTGCTGCACTATGACCATATCACCTGCATACTGTATTCCTCTTCTTATTTTATACATAGGACACATACATTCCTTACAAATTATGCTGTTCAAACAAATCAAACCACTAACAAGAGTGTATTGAGTCTGCAGTGTGAATCCTCCAGTAGAGCACACATGTGCTTCACTCCTGAGTCTCCTGGTTTCTTCCCACTCAGGTCCAGCTCTGTCAGGAGTAAAGGGTTTCTACCCAGAACTGAAGTCAGATACACACAGGCCTCTTCTGCAGCATCACTCTTCAACAACCTGCAGAGACAGGAGAAAAACATACCAACTCTTTATCATGTTTTAACATACCCAATGTACATTCTACAACATTGTTTTTTCTTTTTCAGAATAATAATGATAAAATAACCTAAAATAGTCTAGGGCTTAAAGGGTTAACAAACCAAATTCAGCCTCTCAGAAAGCTGTACCAGGAGATACTGACAGATGTGTTATGATCTTACCTCAGTGTCTGAAGTTTAGAGGCAGGATCCTGCAATAAATCAGTAAGGAGCTTCACTCCAGAGGGTCCAGGGTCGTTTCCTCTCAGGTCCAGCTCCTCCAGGTGTGAGGGGTTTGATTTGAGAGCTGAGGCCAGAGCAGCATATCCTTCTCCTGGTACACCACAGTCTGACAGTCTGGAGAGAAGAGTCTAATGTTATTGACTGTTGTTTAAAATGCCTTTTTAGTGATTTTAGCAGAAAAACATGTCCAAAAACATCTATTGGAATGAATTGTACAGTCTTTATATATGTTTTATATGACCGACAGTTAGTTTTAATATTAAAAACAAGAATCTGTGTGACTTTGAGTTAGATGTGTCTGTAGGACTTCGTGTGAGGTATGTATGAACCAAAAGAGCTGATTACTGAGGAATACTGAAGTACTGAAATGTCTTACCTAAGTGTCTCCAGTGCACAGTTTTTGTTCTTCAGTCCATTACAGAGTTCTTGGACTCCAACATCTCCGATACTGTTGCCACTGAGATCCAGTTTGTTTACTCTTGAAGATGCTTTGCAGAGGACAGATGCCAGTGTTGTACAGCTCATTTCACTGAGCCTACAGCTGTTGAGCCTTTAAAGGAAAAACAGCCATCAGCAACTATAAACTGAGCGTGATGAAAGGGCTGCCAGAGAGATGTCATGTGACCAAGGTACCGCCTATAAAAACAGTCTTTTTAATAATTATAACTTACAAAGTTCTCAGTGCCTAGTTGGCAATGCCGGTACCCTCGATATACTACCAAGGAAGTTTGGCGCTACTGCGTTTAACAATAGCTATATCTTTAAACTTCCATCGTGCCCCCATCACTAGCATGGTGAGACTATTCTACAGAAACTGTAAAATAGTTTAGTTCAAAATGCAACAGGCTAGCACAGTTGTGCTAATCAGCAAACACACTGACTCCTTGTGATGTTTTAACACACCCAAAGTTGATTTCACACCAGTGTATCCCTTTACTTACCATGACGTTGCTGCACTATGACCATATCACCTGCATACTGTATTCATGTTCTTAGTTTACACACTGGGTATCATTCCTGTTTTACAGATTATGTTGTTCAAACAAATTAAACGACTAACTTCAGTTTCTTGAGTCTGCAGTGGGAGTCCTCCAGTAGAGCACAGATCTGCTTCACTCCTGAGTCTCCTGGTGTCTTCCTACTCAGATCCAGCTCTGTCAGGAGTAAAGGGTTTCTACCCAGAACTGAAGTCAGATACACACAGGCCTCGTCTGCAGCATCACTCTTCAATAGCCTGCAGACAGGAGAAAAACATACCAACTGTTTATCATGTTTTAACATGCCCAATGTACCTGCAGAGACAGGAGAAAAACATACCAACTCTTTATCGTGTTTTAACATGCCCCATGTACATTGTACAACAAATTTAATGAAGCAGATTTTTCCTTTTTCCTAAGAAAAAAAACAAAAACAACCTAAAATAGCCTAGGGCTTGAAGGGTTAACAAACCAAATTCAGCATCTCAGAAAGCTGTACCAGGAGACACTGACAGATGTGTTATGATCTTACCTCAGTGTCTGAAGTTTATAGTCACGATCCTGCAGTAAATCAGTGAGGAGCTTCACTCCAGAGTCTCCAGGGTCATTTCCACTCAGGTCCAGCTCCTCCAGATGTGAGGGGTTTGATTGGAGAGCTGAGGCCAGAGCAGCATATCCTTCGCCTGTTACACCACAGTCTGACAGTCTGGAGAGAAGAGTCTAATGTTATTGGCTGTTGTTTAGTAATGCCTTTTTAGTAATCTCAGCAGAGAAACATCCAAAAACCTCTACTGGGATAAAATGTACAGTCTTTATATATGTTTTATAACCTATGATAGCTTTCAGTAATTAAAAACAAGAACCTGTGTGACTTTGAGTTAGATGTGTCTGTAAGACTTTGAGTGAGGTATGTATGAACCCCAAGACCTGATTACCGAGGAATACAGAAGTACTAAAATGTCTTACCTAAGTGTCTCCAGTGCACAGTGTTTGTTCTGCAGTCCATTACAGAGTTCTTGGACTCCAACATCTCCGATACTGTTGCCACTGAGATCCAGTTTGTTCACTTTTGAAGATGCTTTGCAGAGGACAGATGCCAGTGTTCTACAGCTCATTTCACTGAGCCTACAGCTGGTGAGCCTTTAAAGGAAAAACAGCCATCAGCAACTATAAACTCTATGAAAAGGACACGTTTGTATGTTAATGCTATGCTCCAAAATAAAAAAAGAATCATACAATGTGTTTCTTAGATCACTGACATCATACTTACAGAAGTGTTTGAGATGCTTCCACTACTGGCTTCAGCCTCAGGAGACCTTCATCAGACCTGACGTACTTCTTCAGGTCAAACACATCCAACTTCTGGTCTGATGTCAGCAGCACAAACACCAGAGCTGACCACTGGCCAGGTGACAGCTGGGCTTCAGAAAGTGTCCCTGCACTCAGGAAGCTCTGGATCTCCTCCACTAAGGAGTGGTCATTCAGTTCATTCAGACAGTGGAAGAGGTTGATCACCCTCTCTGATGAAGGGACCTCCCTGATCTTGTCCTTAATGTAACGGATTGCTTCATCATTGCCTGTCTGCTTCTGTCCTCGCTGTAGTAGGCCATGCAGAAGAGTCTGGCTGGACTCCAGAGAAAGACCGAGAAGGAAACGGAGGAAGAGGTCAAAGCGCCCATCATTATACTCCAGAGCTTTGTCCACAGCACTCTTGTGTAAGATGGTCATTGGTTCTTCCCCAGAAGCACCTTGGTGTCTGGACAGCACATCTTTCTTATGGATTGCCATCATCAAAAACACATACAGAGCTGCAAGATACTCCTGGATACTCAGATGGATGAAGCAAAACACTGTTGCTTGAAAGATGCCGGATTCTTCCCTGAAGATCTGGGTGCAGACACCAGAGCATACTGCTGCCTCTCTGACATCAATGCCACACTCTCTCAGGTCATTTTCATAGAAGATCAGATTGCCCTTCTCCAACTGGTCGTAGGCCAGCTTTCCAAGATCAAGGATAAGATTCTGGTTCCATTGTGGCTCAAGGTTGTGCACATTGTTAAACTTTTGTGCCTTCTGTTTGGTTTGAAAGATAAGGAAATAAGTGTACATCTCTGTCAAAGTCTTTGGAATCTGTTTGTCTCCTGAAGAGCCTAGAATCACCTCAAGAACAGAAGCAGTAATCCAGCAAAACACTGGTATGTGGCACATGATGTGGAGACTCCTTGATAGTGCAATGTGGGAAATGATTCTGCTTGCAAGACTCTCATCATTGACCCTCTTCCTGAAGTACTCCTCCTTCTGTGAGTCATTGAACCCTTGTACCTCTGTGACAAGGTCAACACACTCAGGAGGAATCTGACTGGCTGCTGCTGGTCGAGAGGTTATCCAAAGTAGAGCAGAGGGAAGCAGATTTCCCTTGATGAGATTTGTCAAGAGTACATCCAGTGAAGTGACACCTGTCACATCAGTCCAACTTTCATTATTCTGAAAGTTTAGTTGGAGTCGACATTCATCCAGACCATCAAAGATAAACAGCATTTTGTACTTCTCTTGGCTGCCAAAAGTTAACTGCTTCACTTCTGGGAAGAAGTGATGAAGGAGGTCCATCAAAGAGTGCTGTTTGTCTCTCATGAGGTTGAGCTCCCGAAAAGGCAATGGGAAAATGAAATGGATCTCTTTGTTGTCTTTTTCCTCAGCCCAGTCCAGGATGTACTTCTGAATGGAGATGGTTTTGCCAATGCCAGCCACCCCCTTTGTCATAACTCTTTTGCTTGGTTTGTCTTGGCCAGGTAAGGGCTTGAACAGGTCACAGCATTTGATTGGTTTCTCCTGTCCAGGTGATCTCTTAGTTATGGACTCAATCTGCCTGACTTCATGCTCCTCATTTACTGTTCCACTTCCTCCCTCTGTGATGTAGATGTCTGTGTAGATCTTTTCCAGCAGAGCCGAGCTTCCTGGCTTGGGGATTCCTTCAAACACAGTCTGATACTTGTTTTTGAGATTACTTTTCAGCTCAATCTGACAAAGCACATCCAGCTCATCTGGGTCACAAACAAAATAAATTAATGATTTGCCAACCACTGACACAAACAGTCACAGCTGTTCCTTTATCCTAATGACATACTAATTGACTAATTGACTAATTGATACAAATCAATGCACATGTCAATAAAGGGACAATTCTTACTTTCTCTCAATTTGTCAACAAGATCCTTTCTCTCCATCTTCCAGAGGAAGTACAGTGCCATCTTGAGAGCCCCTTCTCTGGCATCACTCTCATCCTCCTTTTTCCTCTCAAAGTTTTCTTGGTAATCTGGATTGAGAATCCTCTTATATCTCTGTAGCTCATTCTTCACAAAAGTGATGATCTTCTCCTCAACCACCTAAAGAACCGACATATGACAGCAACATACAGTGGTATTCACACAACCGTACTGGAGCTGTTTAATTTAAGTGTATTTATGCTGCCTGAGGGAACCTGATGATGTATTTGTTTTTATGTATTATGAGATTTAACCACACCTGAGAGAGCTCAGGCCACACCTGAGTGAACCTGATGATGCTCTTTGTGAAACGCGACTAAAGTAAAGTCAAGCAGTGTGCGCTAGTCATTCCTCTTTAAATCACCTAAACGCTCCTGTGTGCTACCAGCACCTGATCAATGCTGTACATGGAGATTTGAACCCCTGGCATTTAGCAACCCTGTGCATTAGCAAGAACAGAGCTAGCATAATGACACAGGAGGTAAAATTGATACATTAATACTGTAGGTAAGGTGATCTATAGTACCTTTATGGTACCCTAGAAAACTCAAGAAATACATGTAGTTATGAAAACAGCAGGATTGCTTAACATGGTGTACAGATGAAAGCACACTATGCACAGTCACATACCTGGAATACACGAGTCAGATCCTGCTGCTCATTCTGACCACTGGTATCTGGTTCATATCCTCTCCTTTGCTTTCTAAAGATAAAAAACAATAACATTTTCACAAGGTGGCATCACACTGCAAATGACGATTTATGGGTGGAGTGTATACACCACCTTGGGATCTGTGTATCATGTTTTTTTGGGTAAAACATTTGGAAAGTTAACACACAAAACCGGTTCTAGTTTCCAACTACTACAGAGATCGGCGCCCCCTACAGGCAAAACCTACTACTGATCCAACTCCTATAGCAATCCAAGTCATATAGCAATAAAAGTTCATAAAAGTTGGAATATTACAACACTTTAGTTTTTGCAAAGTACTCTGTCATGGTACTGTCTGCAGATGATGTACACCAAATTTCTTGACAATCAGATGAATGACCTCAGACTAGTTTGTTTTCTTTTTCTTTTTTTCCTACAAACTGGATGAAATGTGGGTGACAGAAAGGGTAATTTAGGACACATGCACCAAGCAAGATACATCAGCATAGTCCATAAATGACCTTTTGTAGCAGAGTCACCTAGTAGAAATTGTAAGTGTAAAAATTGGCATTGCAACTGAGAAAGTCATTATCACATGAAATTTGTATGTAGGATCACTACTTGTGTAAGCAAATTTTGTTTTATGAAAGTAATGCAGTTTGGCTTGTAACTACAGAATATACATTAATTCCAATTTACAATTTCAATAACAGAACAGGGGGGGGGGGCAGTAGTTCTCTTTGTGATGGACTTCACAGCACAGCGCAGTGGTTATACCATGAACCACTATGTAGAATGAGGAATGTGTGTTTATGTCCAGCTAAGACTGTAGGAGCTTGATACCTTTGGTCTGAGGGTGGCTCTCCCTCTCTGAAGTTGGGTGGTCCAAAGTCATTTGACCTGTCACTCTTCATGGACACACAGGTGTGTGTAGCCGACCCTGGTCTCTTCTCCATGACTCTGAGGAACAGAAAGAACCATTTGAGATCTAGAGTATGTTGTAGCGGTTCACACATGGACTAGAACACAGCACTTGGCCCACAACCCCTGTGTCACACACTAGCATGGCAGATTCACACACAGACTTACCGTTTTTTGCCAATAATTTTCACACTTGTCTCAATGCAATGTCCACTTTTACAAAACTCTTAACACAGTGTGCTGTACATACATCTGAGCATATCAGTGAACATTTGCTGCAAAATGCACTACAGCTACCAAAACTCTTCACCAACAACTAGTTCTGCTGTCGTAACTATAACACATGCTGTCGGTCAGCAAGACTACAATGGCGCTCAGTGTACAATAAGCTAAAAAACGCAAACAGCTTGATACCTTTGGTCTGAGGGTGGCTCTCCCTCTGTGAAGTTGGGTGGTCCAAAGTCATTTGACCTGTCACTCTTCATGGACACACAGGTGTTTGTAGGTGACCCTGGTCTCTTCTCCATGACTCTGAGGAACAGAAGGAACCATCTGAGATCTAGAGTATGTTGCAGTAGACTGAACTGAACATTTTCTACATAATCATGTAAACACACATCATGTTGGACACACACAGCTACTGTAAGCATCATCTCTCTACAGTTTGTTGGAATGTCTCTTTGGTGTTCCTCGTGATGAATCAATGTCCCTCGTATGTGATGTCAATTTATCCTCATTTTCTTTCTTTCTTCAGTCGTTCTCCTCCTGATGTCCTTATGTCTTCCTCTTTAAGCCCTCCCTCTTCACTGTCCCTCCTCCTCCTCCTCTCACTAAAACACTGCCTTCCATTTCTCTTCAAGACACAGACAACACATTTAACTACCCTGATGTCTATTTATGGAGTTTAAGAGCAACTGGTGAGTTTTGAGTTCTGGCCCCAAGTGCCTTGACACCTGATGGTTAGTCTGTGTTTGATTGTTATTCATGAAAGTAGCATTGTGCTGTAGAACACAGTGTTTTTACATGGCAAAGAAGTTGCAGTATGTTAGATTTATGTGTCTGGAGTAAGAAGATATACCTTGTGTGTTGCAAATCACTGTGTAGTATTTTGTGGGAAATAAAAGTGGAGCTGGGAATGTGATAACAGTGGGGGCAATCTGAGCTGCTGTTTTGGTATTTGTAATGTTTATAACATGTGCTAAAACATCCTGTAAGGTGCACCTTTCAGGAGAGGAGAGGAGCTTATCTACAAAGGGGAGGTGTTCTACACGCACATGTAGTAACTTGAGAAGTCCACTAGATGGCGGTGTAGTCTGTCTGACAGCAGCACCGAGTAGGCTACACGGCTCTGACTGCTACAGTGTAGCAATCATCATAAGGTATAAGGCTATAGTATCATTGGTACTGAATCTGGAAGTGCATACTCTAGGTCTGTGCATGGGCTTGCTGTGCTGCATTTGTTTTGCCTTTTCCAGACAGTGATGGAGCTAAAGGCAGATGCCATAGGTCATGAGCTGATTCTTGTGAATGAGGCAGGTTTCAGCCTCACTATAACGAGGAACATTGTTGGACACCGTGCCAATCAATGTCGGACATCATGGTAACATAACAAGGTGTGCAGCTAGAAGTCAAAATGGTGTTGTTCTCCTTCTCTGCCTTGTGCTAGAAGGTCTATAACCATCATCCACATCAATGCATGGCCCTTCTACAGGCAATGGAGGAGGCATACAGGGATATTGTAGTAAAGGGAAAAAAAGTCACCCCACCTGGATTTGAACCAAGGTCTCCAGGGTATCAAACATCCACTTTGACCACAACACCACAGAGCCAGGTTTGTTAGAATGGTAGTCAAAGCATACACACAACCCTAGTGATGGCATGCCATCACAGACATTGACTAGGCCTCATGTCAGGCCTTGATGCTGCACTCCAGAGATATTTTTTGATAGTGCCTTTGACTAGAAAACATTACAGCTGATGTTGACAAAATTTTGTGGCTGGACCCAGAGAGACAACAAGATGTAGACGTCTTGTTTTTTTTTTCTCTCAGTGAAATTACTGTATGTTTTCTTGATTGTATTGATGTGTGTAAATGAACATCCACACTTGAACTTTGAATCCCTGTGTGTTGAGTAGGATACCTGTGCATGACTTCAAACTGAAAATATCTTGTGCACAGAGAAACCTAAAGCCAGATGTGTTTTTCACTGATACCATTAGTGTTCAGTTGGCGCATTGTGTGCTAATTAATATGATGCTTTGTGTTAACTGTTTGGTACAAAAACACCATTTTTACAAAAGTTTGCAGAGTTAAGCAAGATGTGTTAGCTTTTGCAAGGTATCTACAATGTTTTGCTAATTTGGTGAAAGGTTTTGTTATTTGTGTGTAAAGTTTTGCAAAAACAGCCAATAGGTGCAAAAAATGTGCTTAATCGATCAGAAAAAACTGTAATACTGTAGGTAAGGTGATCTATAGTACCTTTATGGTACCTAGAAAACTCGTAGTTATGAAAAAGGCAAAAAATGCTTTCAAAGTAACATTTCTATGATCAAAGTTTTTTGATTGTTGTGTCTGAATAATCACATGCTTGATACCTTTGGTCTAAGGGTGGCTCTCCCTCTCTGAAGTCAGGTCGTCCATGGTCATTTGACCTGTCACTCTTCATGGACACACAGGTGTGTGTAGGTGACCCTGGTCTCTTCTCCATGACTCTGAGGAACAGAAAGAACCATCTGAGATCTAGAGTATGTTGTAGCGGTTCACACATGGACTAGAACACAGCACGTAGCCCACAACCCCCGTGTCACACACTAGCATGGCAGATTCACACACAGACTTTGCCAATCATTTTCACACTTGTCTCAATGCAATGTCCACTTTTACAAAACTCTTAACACAGTGTGCTGTACCAACATACATCTGAGCATATCAGTTAACATTTGCTGCAAAATGCACTACAGCTACCAAAACTCTTCATACTTCACCAACAATTAGTTTTGCTGTTTTAACTATAACACACGCTGTCGGTCAGCAAGACTACAATGGCGCTCAGTGTACAATAAACTAAAAAACACAAACAGTTTGATACCTTTGGTCTGAGGGTGGCTCTCCCTCTCTGAAGTTGGGTGGTTCAAAGTCATATGACCTGTCACTCTTCATGGACACACAGGTGTGTGTAGGTGACCCTGGTCTCTTCTCCATGACTCTGAGGAACAGAAAGAACCATCTGAGATCTAGAGTATGTTGTAGCAGACTGAACTGAACATTTTCTTCACAATCATGTAAACACACATCATGTTGGACATACACAGCTACGGTAAGCATCATCTCTCTACAGTTTGTTGGAATGTCTCTTTGGTGTTCCTCGCGATGAATCAATGTCCCTCGTATGTGACACAGTAAATTTATCCTAATTTTCTTTCTTTCTTCAGTCGTTCTCCTCCTGATGTCCTTATGTCTTCCTCTTTAAGCCCTCCCTCTTTGCTGTCCCTCCTCCTCCTCCTCTCACTACAACACTGCCTTCCATTTCCCTTCTAGACACAGACAACACATTTAACTACCCTGGTGTCTATTTACAGAGCAACTGGTGAGTTTTGAGTTCTGACCCCAAGTGCCTTGACACCTGATGGTTAGTCTGTGTTTGATTGTTATTCATGAAAGTAGCATTTTGCTGTAGAACACAGTGTTTTTACATGGCAAAGAAGTTGCAGTATGTTAGATTTCTGTGTCTGGAGTAAGAGGATATGCCTTGTGTGTTGCAAATCACTGTGTAGTATTTTGTAAAAAAAAAAAAAAAAAGAGCTGGGAATGTGATAACAGTGGGGGCAATCTGAGCTCCTGTTTTGGTATTTGTAATGTTTCTAACATGTGCTAAAACATCCTGTAAGGTGCACCTTTCAGGAGAGGAGAGGAGCTCATCTACAAAGGGGAGGTGTTCTACACGCTGTTACGTCCCTCTGCACCCCCACTGGCCTTGCAGTGGCAGTGCAACAGCCTTTGGGTGGTGATTGGAACTTCGTCAGCTGATCAGCTACACCTGTGTCTGTGTGGCTATAAAAGCCCTCGTCAGTCTCTCCCTCTCCTGGAAGCTCTCACCATGCTCTTTATGTTGTGTTGTAGTTTGTGTGGGTACTCATCCCCACAGTTTGGCCTGATTTTAACATGGATTATGTATTATAATTAAAAATTGGTTTATTTTCGTAATACTCTGTTGTCCATCTCCATTTTATGTTACGGCTTACGAGCCGGGTCGTAACATAAATGGGGGCTCGTGCGGGATCTTTGAACTTGCTTTTGGAGACTGGACTTCAGAGTTTTTTTTAAGTTGTAGTGGTGTGTAAGCTGGTGCTGAGTGTTTGCAGTTGGAAACTCTGGGTAGGTAGAGGGCTCCAGCTGGATGGCTGTGGCTGTCCTTCCTTCGGAGTACCTATTTGTTGTGTTGCTTTATTATTTTGTCATTTTTGTGTTTGAGGGTAACTCTGGGTGGGGGCACGCTTCAGAGTGCTGCAGTAGGTTTAGTTCTTGGCCTGCTGTAGCCTCATGAGTTCAGCGTTTAAAGTAGCCTCGAGCCTGGCAAGCCCTTGAAGACTAGGTTAGGCCTAGGTAGTACAATGGTAGTTCCCAGAGTTTGCCTGAACATGCTTTGTTTGTATTACACTCAGTTATTTTGTTTACTCCCTATAGTTTTGTTTGGTATGGTGAGAGCTCTGTGTTGTAATTGTTTTGGAGAGATTTGCCCTGTTGGCCAAAGTGTAGCACCAGTGCCCAACAGCATATTCTAGATGGCTGCTGTTGGGTAACGTCTTGTTTGGAGTGTTGGTGCTCAGTAATTGGTGCGGTGGTTCATGCCATGGCCAGGTTGAACCATTTTGGGAAGTTTTATGGGATATTTTGGTTTGGATGAGCATGTTGACTTTAAAGCATGGTGTTAGACTGTTTGTGTAGTGTAACTGTATGTGGGGCTTGTGTGTTTCATGAGGGTGACTGGTTGTGTTTGTGTGGTGAGTGACCCTTCAGTTGGTGGGAGTCCTTCCCATTTGGTTTGATCACTGTTGTGTTGCTAGCATGGGGTATGCTGCAACTTGTGTTATGTGGCATTGGGCCACATGAGTGATCTTTGTTTGGGGCAGGATTTCTCACGTTTTGGGTCAGGTATGTGTTTCTCAACTTTTTATTACAGTAACTTGTGGTGGTTGAAGACCACTTTGGGTGGCCATTTTGGGTGAGGGTGCAGTCCACTTTTGTTGGGTTACCTGTTACTGCTGTGAGTGTTGTAACTTTGGTGAGGTAACCATTTTGGTTTGTGGCTGCTGTACCTCACATTTGTGGGTCACATTGTTGCTGTTAGGTTGAGTTGAAGTACTGGCTTGGTTTGATCAACTCATGTGCAGCCATGCTAAAGCTCCACATTTGTGTTTGTGTTTGTTCTGTCTCTCTGCCTGTTTTTTTCACCTTTTTGTCCTAGGGCCCAGGATGTGAAGGACTGCGTGGACAAGGATGCAGAGGGCCTTCGTGTTTGTTTTGGGCTCCTGGAGGAACCCTTTTAAGGGGGGAGGTGTTGCGTCCCTCTGCACCCCCACTGGCCTTGCAGTGGCAGTGCAACAGCCTTTGGGTGGTGATTGGGACTTCGTCAGCTGATCAGCTACACCTGTGTCTGTGTGGCTATAAAAGCCCTCGTCAGTCTCTCCCTCTCTCTCTCCTGGAAGCTCTCACCATGCTCTTTATGTTGTGTTGTAGTTTGTGTGGGTACTCATCCCCACAGTTTGGCCTGATTTTAACATGGATTATGTATTATAATTAAAAATTGGTTTATTTTCGTAATACTCTGTTGTCCATCTCCATTTTATGTTACGGCTTACGAGCCGGGTCGTAACAACGCACATGTAGTAACTTGAGAAGTCCACTAGATGGCGGTGTAGTCTGACTGACAGCAGCACCGAGTACACGGCTCTGACTGATAAGGCAGTCTTGGCGTTCCAGAACCTCGGGCTTATCTACACGCGTCATTGCAAAGTTCTAGTGTGAATTTATTACAAAGTAATTGCTAAGTAGAAATATTGCTAAGTAGAAATATTGTGCTTATAGTTCCGGTGTGTGAGCAGTAAAGAAAATGTATTTTGTACAATTGTTTAAGCCCACTTTTAAAAACATTTTTTCAAAACACTACACACAGTTAATGCAACCATACACTCAATTAACAGGATACCCCTGGTCTATTGAAAAATGATATTCTTCTTACAAAACTAAACACATATTTATGAAAATGCTATTTTGTTGCCAAATCACACACATTCA
>CM059284.1:934267-954267 GCA_030347295.1 Setipinna tenuifilis | reverse complement strand
ACACATGGTTTTTGACAATAAAGATGACTTTGATGTTGAGCACACTACCACAGACACACACTTCATATGGCTAGCACACTACCACAGACACACACTTCATATGGCTAGCCCACTACCACAGACACACACTACATATGGCTAGCACACTACTACAGACACACACTTCATATGGCTAGCACACTACTACAGACACACTTCATATGGCTAGCACACTACCACAGACAGTACACTACATATGGCTAGCACACTACCACAGACAGTACACTACATATGGCTAGCACACTACCACAGACACACTACATATGGCTAGCACACTACCACAGACACACACTACATATGGCTAGCACACTACCACAGACACACTGCATATGGCTAGCACACTACCACAGACAGTACACTACATATGGGTAGCACACTACCACAGACACACTACATATGGCTAGCACACTGCCACATGCAGTACACTTTATATGGCTAGCACACTACTACAGACACACACTACATATGGCTAGCACACTACTACAGACACACACTACATATGGCTAGCACACTACCACAGACACACACTTCATATGGCTAGCACACTACCACAGACACACTACATATGGCTAGCACACTACCACAGACACACACTACATATGGCTAGCACACTACCACAGACACACACTTCATATAGCTAGCACACTACCACAGACACACACTTCATATGGCTAGCACACTACCACAAGTACACACTACATATGGCTAGCACACTACTACAGACAGTGTTGGGGATCTACAGTCAGCACAGCACTGAGGCTACAAGGGGTCAATGCTAACTAGCTAACAACTACTTCCCCCTGGAGCTGTTACATCACAAACTCATGGTTGACATAAAGTCATGAAAATGGTTTGTTTGGGATAGTTGTTCTTCTTTAGAAACAAGTTTGTAAGTTCCCTGAAATTATAATACCCAAAACAAAACATTAATTAATTTATTACAGTTTTTACCAATCATTTTCACGCGTTTTGCAGGGCAATGTCCACTTTTGCAAAACTCTTAACACAGTGTGCTGTACCAACATGCGTTTGAGCACATCAATTAACATTTGCTGCAAAATGCGCTACAGCAACCTAACTATAACACACGCTGTCGGTCAATAAGTCTACAATGCCAGTCAATGTACAATAGCCTAAAAAATGCAAACAACTTGAAACAAATCACTTAAAATCTAGCCTCTGTCTGACAGTATGGCACGTTACTGACGTGTATCATAAATACACACTTTATCAAACAATCTAATTGACATTTGTATGTATTCATGCACCTTTGATAATAGATAAATAAAGAGTATAGGTTATACCTATACAGTTTAGAAATGAATTACAGTATTTTGTGTAAAGTACCATATGCATTAGAAAATGTTGATGCAAATCACAAGGTGTTTTTCAGTGGATTTTCTATAGTTCGCAATTTTTCTGGATTCTAACTGCAGTACACATTTTAGAACTGAAGATAGATTGTGTCAATCAAATATGCACATACAAACAGAAAACACATCACTCCAGATACACACCAGGATGAACTGTAACATGTGATACCTTCACCCTGTGCTTAGATATAATCACATTGTGTTCCACTGCAGGAAAGGTGAACGCCCATTACCTACATCAATTAGAGTATGTTTCACTGCAAAAGAATGCACATGTAATATGTGTTGTACATGTAAATGTATGTAAATATTAGCCTGGGCCCGCCCATACTGCCTGTGATGCTACTTTGAGGGAGACTTGCCAGACCAAGCTCTGTCTACAAGCTTGGTGCAACAGCCAGGCTATGTAAATATAGTCATCCATAGAAGTTGTTTTTGGCCCTACCTACTGTAATGCTGATCCATGGTGCTGCTGCATTTTGGATAAACCATGATAAAGCCTACAGTACATACTGGTAATGGAATACACAGCAACTCCAATAACAACTTTCTACATCACAATGTTTTGCCCATAAACATGCAAATGTAACTTCTTTGTTTACCTGTTACGTAACAAGCTATAAAAATAAAAAAATATTATGAAGAAATACACACCTAAGTGTAAAAGTGCTAAATATCAATAATTATTTGGCTAAAAGATGCCTATAGCACATTATTTCTTTTTTGTGTGACAAAATGCAAAATGCTGTGCTTTGTTACACTGTATTGTATTGCTTTTAGGGTTCGGTCCTAGAGTTAACTGTTTTGATAAGAGTATCCAAATGTCTGAAAATTTAGCTGTAGTTGTACATAATTTTGTTGGCCATGAACATTAAATGAGAGAAGTATTTATGAATTTTGGTCGAAGTGGTGATTGAACGCAATTGTGTGAAAGCAATGCGAAAGAGAACGTAGTTTGTCTCCCATAGACTTTGGTTCATGCAAATGTGTTAAGAGTTTTGCAAAAGTGAACATTGCCCTGCAAAACGCGTGAAAATGATTGGTAAAAACTGTAATTACCATCACTGCACTATGACCATACCACCTGCATACTGTATTCCTGTTTTTATTTTACAGACTGGACATCATTTCTTACACATTATGTTGTTCAAACAAATTAAACCACTAACCTGAGTGTCTTGAGTCTGCAGTGGGAGTCCTCCAGTAGAGCACAGATCTGCTTCACTCCTGAGTCTCCTGGTATCATCGCACTCATGTTCAGGTCTGTCAGGAGTAAAGGGTTTCTACCCAGACCTGAAGTCAGATACACACAGCCCTCTTCTGCAGCATCACTCTTCAACAGCCTGCAGAAACAGAAAAAAAAACATACCAACTCTTTTATCATGTTTTAACATACCCAATGTACCTGCAGAGACAAGAGAAAAACATACCAACTCTTGATCATATTTCAACCAGTGTACATTTTAGAACATTTTTTTCCTTTTCCCTAATAAAAAAATACCCTGAAATAGCATGGTGCTTAAAGGGTTAACAAACCAAATTCAGCATCTCAGAAAGCTGTAACAGGAGACACTGACAGATGTGTTATGATCTTACCTCAGTGTCTGAAGTTTAGAGGCAGGATCCTGCAGTAAATCAGTGAGGAGCTTCACTCCAGAGGGTCCAGGGTCGTTTCCTCTCAGGTCCAGCTCCTCCAGGTGTGAGGGGTTTGATTTGAGAGCTGAGGCCAGAGCAGCATATCCTTCTCCTGTTACACCACAGTCTGACAGTCTGGAGAGAAGAGTCTAATGTTATTAGCTGTTGTTTAAAATGCCCTTTTAGTAACATTAGCATAGAAACATGTCTAATAACATCTATTGGGATAAAATGCACAGTCTTTATACACGTTTTATATGACCGTTTTATAACCTATGATAACTCTCAGTTAGTTTTAATATTAAAAACAAGAATCTGTGTGACTGAGTTACATGTGTCTGTAGGACTTTGAGTGAGGTATGTATGAACCCAAAGAGCTGATTACCGAGGAATACTGAAGTACTAAAATGTCTTACCTAAGTGTCTCCAGTGCACAGTGTTTGTTCTGCAGTCCATTACAGAGTTCTTGGACTCCAACATCTCCGATACTGTTGCCACTGAGATCCAGTTTGTTTACTTTTGAAGATGCTTTGCAGAGGACAGATGCCAGTGTTGTACAGCTCATTTCACTGAGCCTACAGCTGTTGAGCCTTTAAAGGAAAAACAGCCATCAGCAACTATAAACTGAGCGTGATGAAAGGGCTGCCAGAGAGACGTCATGTGACCAAGGTACCGCCTATAAAAATAGTCTTTTTAGCAATTAATACTTGCAAAGTTCTCAGTGCCAAGTTTGTAATGCCAGTGCCCTTGATATAATACCAAGAAAGTGTACCACTACTGAGTTCAACAATAGCTACATCTTCAAACTTCCATCGTGCCCCCATCACTAGCATGGTGAGCCTATTCTACAGAAACTGTAAAATAGTTTAGTTCTGAATACAACAGCCTAGCACAGTTTTGCTACTCCACAAACACACTAACTCCTTGTGATGTTTTAACAGACACGTTTATTTCACACCAGAGTATCCCTTTAATTACCATGGCGTTGCTGCACTATGACCATACCACCTGCATACTGTATTCCTATTCTTATTTTATACATAGGACATCATTCCTTACAAATAATGTTGTTCAAACAAATTAAACTACTAACTTGAGTGTCTTGAGTCTGGCTGTTGTTTGGTAATGCCTTTTTAGTAATCTCAGCAGAGAAACATGTCCAAAAACCTCTACTGGGATAAAATGTACAGTCTTTATATACGTTTTATAACCTATGATAGCTTTCAGTAATTAAAAACAAGAACCTGTGTGACTTTGAGTTAGATGTGTCTGTAAGACTTTGAGTGAGGTATGTATGAACCCCAAGACCTGATTACCGAGGAATACAGAAGTACTAAAATGTCTTACCTAAGTGTCTCCAGTGCACAGTGTTTGTTCTGCAGTCCATTACAGAGTTCTTGGACTCCAACATCTCCGATACTGTTGCCACTGAGATCCAGTTTGTTCACTTTTGAAGATGCTTTGCAGAGGACAGATGCCAGTGTTGTACAGCTCATTTCACTGAGCCTACAGCTGTTGAGCCTTTAAAGGAAAAACAGCCATCAGCAAATATAAACTCTATGAAAAGGACACTGTTGTATGTTAATGCTATGCTCCAAAATTAAAAAAAAAGCATAGAATATATTTTTTGAGATCACTGAGATCACACTTACAGAAGTGTTTGAGATGCTTCCACTACTGGCTTCAGCCTCAGGAGACCTTCATCAGACCTGACGTAATTCTTCAGGTCAAACACATCCAGGTTCTGGTCTGATGTCAGCAGCACAAACACCAGAGCTGACCACTGGCCAGGTGATAGCTGGGCTTCAGAAAGTGTCCCTGCACTCAGGAAGCTCTGGATCTCCTCCACTAAGGAGTGGTCATTCAGTTCATTCAGACAGTGGAAGAGGTTGATCACCCTCTCTGATGAAGGGACCTCCCTGATCTTGTCCTTAATGTAACTGATTGTGTTATCATTGCCTGTCTGCTTCTGTCCTCGCTGTAGTAGGCCATGCAGGAGAGTCTGGCTGGACTCCAGAGAAAGACCGAGAAGGAAACGGAGGAAGAGGTCAAAGCGCCCATCATTATACTCCAGAGCTTTGTCCACAGCACTCTTGTGTAAGATGGTCATGGGTTCTTCCCCAGAAGCACCTTGGTGTCTGGACAGCACATCTTTCTCTTGGACTGCCATAATCAAAAACACATACAGAGCTGCAAGATATTCCTGGATACTCAGATGGATGAAGCAAAACACTTTTGCCTGAAAGATGCCGTATTCTTCTCGGAAGATCTGGGTGCAGACACCAGAATGTACTGCTGCCTCTCTGACATCAATGCCACACTTTCCCAGGTCCTCTTCATAGAAGATCAGATTGCCCTTCTCCAGCTGTGCGTAGGCCAGCTTTCCAAGATCAAGGATAAGTTTCTGGTTCCACTGTGGCTCAAGGTTGTGCACATTATCAAACTTTTGGCTCTTCTGTTTGGTTTGAAAGATAAGGAAATAGGTGTACATCTCTGTCAAAGTCTTTGGAATTTGTTTGTCTCCTGCACATCCTAGAATCACCTCCAGAACAGAAGCAGTAATCCAGCAAAACACTGGTATGTGGCACATGATGTGGAGGCTCCTTGATAGTGCAATGTGGGAAATGATTCTGCTTGCAAGACTCTCATCATTGACCCTCTTCCTGAAGTACTCTTCTTTTTGTGAGTCACTGAACCCTTGTACCTCTGTGACAAGGTCAACACACTCAGGAGGAATCTGACTGGCTGCTGCTGGTCGAGAGGTTATCCAAAGTAGAGCAGAGGGAAGCAGATTGCCCTTGATGAGATTTGTCAGGAGTACATCCAGTGAAGTGACACCTGTCACATCGGTCCAACTTTCATTATTCTGAAAGTTTAGTTGGAGTCGACATTCATCCAGACCATCAAAGATAAACAGCATCTTGTACTTCTCTTGGCTGCCTAAAGTCAACTGCTTTAGTTCTGGAAAGAAGTGATGAAGGAGGTCCATCAAAGAGTGCTGTTTGTCTCTCATGAGGTTGAGCTCTCGAAAAGGCAATGGGAAAATGAAGTGGATCTCTTTGTTGTCTTTTTCCTCAGCCCAGTCCAGGATGTACTTCTGAATGGAGATGGTTTTGCCAATGCCAGCCACCCCCTTTGTCATAACTCTTTTGCTTGGTTTGTCTTGGCCAGGTAAGGGCTTGAAGAGGTCACAGCATTTGATTGGTTTCTCCTGTCCAGGTGGTCTCTTAGTTATGGACTCAATCTGCCTGACTTCATGCTCCTCATGTACTGTTCCACTTCCTCCCTCTGTGATGTAGATATCTGTGTAGATCTTTTCCAGCAGAGCCGAGCTTCCTTGCTTGGGGATTCCTTCAAACACAGTCTGATACTTGTTCTTGAGATTTCTTTTCAGCTCAATCTGACAAAGTACATCCAGCTCATCTGGGTCACAAACAAAATGAATAATGATTTGCCAACTTCTCACACAAACAATGTCAGCTGTTCCTTTATCCTAACGATATAATAATCTTACGTAATTGATACAAAAAAATGCCAATGTCAATAAAGGGAGAATTCTTACTTTCTCTCAATTTGTCAGCAAGATCCTTTCTGTCCATCTTCCAGAGGAAGTGCAGTGCCATCTTGAGAGCCCATTCTCTGGCATCACTCTCATCCTCCTTTTTCCTCTCAAAGTTTTCTTGGTAACCTGGACTGAGAATCCCCTTAAATCTCTGCAGCTCATTCTTCACAAAAGTGATGATCTTCTCCTCAAGCATCTGAAGTACCGCACAGATGTCCTTATTTTACTGACACCGCAACATACAGCGGCATTCACATAACATCAGGCCTTTTAAAATCTGTATTAGGTAATACTAGCATGAAGGAGGTGTTGATGTTGGTTTCTTTTTTGCCTGTTACTAAATTTACACAAAAACTAATACATGGATAACAACAACATGACAACCCTTTTACACCCTCTGTGTATTATTATGGGATGTGTCTTGGTTTATTCTTCAGCATGTATGTCTACTACAGTAATCCCTCTGTGTGATTGACACAGAGTAGAAATGTCATTGGATGAAAGCATATGGGAGGGTATACCATTAAAGCATGCTTCTGTTCATACAATAGCTTCTTAGTATTTCCTAAAAATTTTGGGACCAATCTTGACACAGAATAGAAATTCTGTCACTCAATGAAAGCATGCAGGAGGGTATAGGCAAGACCATTAAAGGATGGTTCTGCTTATAAGCTCTTTGTAAACGCTTCTCTACAATAGCCATGTTTCCTAGCATTTCCTGAATTCACGGTGGCATTTTGGGACCAAGCTCACAAAAGAAATGAAAAAAACTAAAGCTCTTTGTGAACGCTTCTCTAAAGGGGATGCGACAAAGTGCTCTGTTTCGCAGTATTTTAAGGGTTAATTCTGACATACAAATTAGATACTGTACCGTACACTTCTCAGTAAGTTTATAAAAATCAGAGTGACAAAATGTCCCAGAACATATTTGAGTTGAAGACTTTCAGTTTAGGCATCCAAGCACACCATAGCAGCCACTGGAGGAAGAGGTCAACAGGAGTCCTCTAGTCCAAAAGTGGCATCCTTAGACTCACTCATGTACTTAATAGGTGGACATTATAGTAAATATGTGAGTAGGAATGTTTGAGTTCAGGCATATACAGCATCTGTTCTACTGATGCAATCTTATATTTATATAATCTTATATTTGTATAATCTTATATTTGCATAATCTTATATTCATATAAGGTCTGTGAAGTTGCACATTCATAAAGTGGCTTTTATGCACTGAAGCATTAATCCTGTATGTAATGTAATGTTGTAATGTAACATTGTCCTGTAATGTTTCTCAGGACACATTATTCTGTTTCCTACATCAGATAATCTGAGAGGAAAATCAGTACTGCATCAAGGCAGTAAAACACAAAGGAAATTAAGACCTTACACCAGAATAAAGCTAGCACTATTATAAAACAACTGAAGGTCACATGTTGGGTGAAGGTCTGTGATGTTGCACATTGCCTTTTGTGACTGCATGGAATGCCCCATGATTGCTTGATCGCTACCAGCGCTGAAGCACACAGCACTAATCCTGTATTTATATGTTTCTCAGGACACATTATTCTGTTTCCTACATCAGCTAATCTGAGAGGAAATCAGTAGTGCATGAAGGCAGTAAAACACAAAGGCCAGGACAGAGCACTATTATAAAACATTATAACACAACTAAAGGTCATGTGTTGATCTTGTGTGTTAGGTCATATATAAAAATTCAAGAAAACGCTTGAACTGATGTGTTAACTTTATGCTACAGTACATCTTAAATCTTACTATACTGTATAGATGCAAGCACACTATGCACAGTCACATACCTGGAATACATGAGTCAGATCCTGCTGCTCATTCTGACCACTGGTGTCTGGATCATGTCTTCTCCTTTGATAAAACAAAAGAGAATCATCTCCATACATGATTGACACCTCTCTGACCTCCTCATTCTCCACCCCCACCTGCTGCCGGAGGTCTGTGCAGACTAACAGCCCAAACACCCCCAGCAACAAACTCCCATCTGGGGTGACGACAGCAGCAAACTCCCATCTGGGGTGACGACAGCAGCAAACTCCCATCTGAGGTGACGACAGCACCAAACTCCCATCTGGGGTGACATCAGCACCAAACTCCATTCTGGAGTGACATCAGCACCAAACTCTATCTATCTATCTATCTATCTATCTATCTATCTATCTATCTATCTATCTATCTATCTATCTATCTATCTATCTATCTATCTATCTATCGGTCTGTCTGTCTGTCTGTCTGTCTGTCTGTCTGTCTATCTATCTATCTATCTATCTATCTATCTATCTATCTATCTATCTATCTATCTATCTATCTTGTTCTCTCTCTGCTTCTGATTGTAGGAGGAGCTTAACATACCTTTGTTCAGAGGACAGGTGTTCCACACTGAAGTTGGGAGGGTGGCCATCTTTTGATCTGTCACTCTTCATGGACACAGAGTTCTGTGCAGATGACTCTGATCTCTTCGACATGTCTCTGTGGAACAGCAAGACCAGCGTAAGAGCCACAGTTTACTAAAGTGGGTTAACACACAAGGATCAACACACAACATGTGGCCCCCAACACCTGACTCACACACTGACACGGTAGAAGCACTTACATGAGCTTCCACCTCACAGATACACACAGCCCCTATGAGATGAAGTCAATACCTTTACTTCATTTCATTTCTGTTTGGCCCTATGAAATCTGTTTTATTCTTGATCAAATTTCACTTTAGTTTTTCTGAATGCCGTTTTTTCTAAAGGCAAAAAAAAAAAAAAATGAAGACCATTTACATAAACATGGTGTGGCAGTGTGAAATGGTTCCAGAAGCGTTAAGAGCATTAAGCGTTAAGCGTTTTTTATGTTTTATGTTCAGTAATTAATGAAAGTCAATACTCAAATACCAAAACATCGGCTCAGGTAGGCACCACTCTAAGAATATTTTCAGCTTCACACTTTTTGCAAAACACTACACACAGTAATTTGCAGAACATTACACAGACTTACATGCATTACACACATGATGCTATTGTAATGTCAAAACACTAGCTACCAATTGACCCAGCTGGTTAAACACAAATGTCATGTGCCAAAACACTAAGGGATAACATGCAAGAGGAAGAGAAAGAGGGAGAGATTAGAGTGAAATGACATGTAACAAGAGGAAGAGGTAAATACTATCACTGCAGACAGAGAAGGCAAGAACTAAATTGATCACATTGGAGTGACATTGGTTGACTACCTTGAAAAACCCTATGTTTCATAAAAGTTGGAATACTACAACACTTTAGTTTTTGCAAAGTACTCCGTCATGGTGCTGTCTGCAGATGATGTACACCAAATTTCTTGACAATCAGATGAATGACCTCAGACTAGTTTGTTTTCTTTTTCTTTTCTTTTCTACAAACTGGATGAAATGTGGGTGACAGAAAGGGTAATTTAGGACACATGCACCAAGCAAGATACATCAGCGTAGTCCATAAATGACCTTTTGTAGCAGAGTCACCTAGTAGAAATTGTAAGTGTAAAAATTGGCATTGCAACTGAGAAAGTCATTATCACATGAAATTTGTATGTAGGATCACTACTTGTGTAAGCAAATTTTGTTTTATGAAAGTAATGCATTTTGGCTTGTAACTACAGAATATACATTAATTCCAATTTACAATTTCAATAACAGAACAGATATTAATTCAATGGCGGGGGCAGTAATTCTCTTTGTGATGGACTTCACAGCACAGCTTAGTGGTTATGCCATGTACCACTATGTAGAATGAAGAATGTGTGTTTATGTCCAGCTAAGACTGTAGGAGCTTGATACCTTTGGTCTGAGGGTGGCTCTCCCTCTCTGAAGTTGGGTGGTCCAAAGTCATTTGACCTGTCACTCTTCATGGACACACAGGTGTGTGTAGACGACCCTGGTCTCTTCTCCATGACTCTGAGGAACAGAAAGAACCATCTAAGATCTACAGTATGTTGTAGCGGTTCACACATGGACTAGAACACAGCACTTGGCCCACAACCCCTGTGTCACACACTAGCATGGCAGATTCACACACAGACTTACCGTTTTTGCCAATCATTTTCACACTTGTCTCAATGCAATGTCCACTTTTACAAACCTCTTAACACAGTGTGCTGTACCAACATACATCTGAGCATATCAGTTAACATTTGCTGCAAAATGCACTACAGCTACCAAAACTCTTCACACTTCACCAACAACTAGTTCTACTGTCGTAACTATAACACATGCTGTCGGTCAGCAAGACTACAATGGCGCTCAGTGTACAATAAGCTAAAAAACGCAAACAGCTTGATACCTTTGGTCTGAGGGTGGCTCTCCCTCTGTGAAGTTGGGTGGTCCAAAGTCATTTGACCTGTCACTCTTCATGGACACACAGGTGTTTGTAGGTGACCCTGGTCTCTTCTCCATGACTCTGAGGAACAGAAGGAACCATCTGAGATCTAGAGTATGTTGCAGTAGACTGAACTGAACATTTTCTACATAATCATGTAAACACACATCATGTTGGACACACACAGCTACTGTAAGCATCATCTCTCTACAGTTTGTTGGAATGTCTCTTTGGTGTTCCTCGTGATGAATCAATGTCCCTCGTATGTGACAGTAAATTCATCCTCATTTTCTTTCTTTCTTCAGTCGTTCTCCTCCTGATGGCCTTGTGTCTTCCTCTTTAAGCCCTCCCTCTTCACTGTCCCTCCTCCTCCTCCTCTCACTAAAACACTGCCTTCCATTTCTCTTCAAGACACAGACAACACATTTAACTACCCTGATGTCTATTTACGGAGTTTAAGAGCAACTGGTGAGTTTTGAGTTCTGGCCCCAAGTGCCTTGACACCTGATGGTTAGTCTGTGTTTGATTGTTATTCATGAAAGTATCATTGTGCTGTAGAACACAGTGTTTTTACATGGCAAAGAAGTTGCAGTATGTTAGATTTATGTGTCTGGAGTAAGAAGATATACCTTGTGTGTTGCAAATCACTGTGTAGTATTTTGTGGGGAAAAAAAAGTGGAGCTGGGAATGTGATAACAGTGGGGGCAATCTGAGCTGCTGTTTTGGTATTTGTTGGGTTTCTAACATGTGCTAAAACATCCTGTAAGGTGCATCTTTCAGGAGAGGAGAGGAGCTCATCTACAAAGGGGAGGTGTTCTACACGCACATGTAGTAACTTGAGGAGTCCACTAGATGGCGGTGTAGTCTGACTGACAGCAGCACCAGGTAACGGCTCTGACTGATACGGCAGTCTTGGCGTTCCAGAACCTTGGGCTTATCTGCACGCGTCATTGCAAAGTTCTAGTGTGAATTTATTACAAAGTAATTGCTAAGTAGAAATATTGCTAAGTAGAAATATTGTGCTTATAGTTCGGGTGCCTTAGTTTAAGGTATGGTTACACAAATGACAGGTTTCAATGCATGTGTCTAAGGTATGGTATTCAGTGTGTGAGCAGTAAAGAAAATGTATGTTGTACAATTGTTTAAGCCCACTTTTAAAAACATTTTTTCAACACACTACACACAGTTAATGCAACCATACACTCAATTAACAGGATACCCCTGGTCTATTGAAAAATGATATTCTTCTTACAAAACTAAACACATATTTATGAAAATGCTATTTTGTTGCCAAATCACACACATTCATATAATCTATTTGTGTTTGAGTGAGCTGCACACTGTGGTAATCAATTCTACACACTTTGTAACATTCTGACTTTTCTAATGACATGATCTGGATTTCATTTGTTCAGACATATTGATAAATGACATGAATGCATTCACAAAACACAACACGTAACTAATACTGTTCACTAAATATATTTAAATTGTTTTCTTTTTTACATAATGCAAAATCAGTCAATATGCTGAAGTGTTTGCTTGTTGCATGGTTGCCTATTTTTACAAATTACCATGTTCACAGAAAACACAGTAGAACACAGTTAAGTATTGTTGGAGACAAAAAGCTACTCTAAGTATCATATCTGACCAATTTGGTAGCAAGTCTCAACCTAGGGTTTTTAAGGTAGTCAACCAATGTCATTCTAATGTGATCAATTTAGTCCTTGCCTTCTCTGTCTGCTCTCCTCCCATTGTACCTTGCAACAACAGTTTTTACCTCTTCCTCTTGTTACCTCTTATCTCATTCTCATCTTTACTGTCCCTCCTTCTCTTCCTCTTGCTCCAACACTGCCTTACATTTATATTCAAGTCAGGGTAACCCCTCCCCTATTTTCCATTTTACAGTATTTACGGCTGATTGTTGTGTTTTGCATTTTATCCCTTAGTGTTTTGGACCCTGACAATTGTGTTTAACCAGTTGGTTGCAAAGGTGTGGTTAATTGATAGCTAGTGTTTTGAAATAGAAAAAAATGTGACATTACAATATAATTATGTTTGTAATGCATGTAAGTATGTCTACAGCAACAAACTCTCATCTGGGCTGACGTCAGCAGCAAACTCCTATCTATCTATCTATCTATCTATCTATCTATCTATCTATCTATCTATCTATCTGTCTGTCTGTCTGTCTGTCTGTCTGTCTGTCTGTCTGTCTGTCTATCTATCTATCTATCTATCTATCTATCTATCTATCTATCTATCTATCTATCTATCTGTCTGTCTGTCTGTCTGTCTGTCTCTCTGCTTGTAGGAGGAGCTTAACATACCTTTGTTCAGAGGACATGTCTTCCACGCTGAAGTTGGGAAGGCCACCACCATTCTATCTATGTGTCTGTCTATCTATCTATCTATCTATCTATCTATCTATCTATCTATCTATCTATCTATCTATCTATCTATCTATCTATCTATATATATGTCTGTCTATCTATCTATCTGTCTGTCTGTCTATCTATCTATCTATCTATCTATCTATCTATCTATCTGTCTATCTATCTATCCATCTATCTATCTCTTCTGCTTCACCCTCTCTCTGCAATGCTATCTATCTATCTATCTATCTATCTATCTGTCTATCTATCTATCTATCTATCTATCTATCTATCTATCTATCTATCTATCTATCTCTTTGTCTGTCTGCCTATCTATCTATCTATCTATCTATCTATCTATCTATCTATCTATCTATCTATCTCTTTGTCTATCTGTCTATCTGTCTATCTATCTACTCTGCTTCACCCTCTCTATCTATCTATCTGTCTGTCTGTCTGTCTGTCTGTCTGTCTGTCTGTCTGTCTATCTATCTATCTATCTATCTATCTATCTATCTATCTGTCTGTCTGTCTGTCTGTCTGTCTGTCTCTCTGCTTGTAGGAGGAGCTTAACATACCTTTGTTCAGAGGACATGTCTTCCACGCTGAAGTTGGGAAGGCCACCACCATTCTATCTATGTGTCTGTCTATCTATCTATCTATCTATCTATCTATCTATCTATCTATCTATCTATCTATCTATATATATGTCTGTCCATCTATCTATCTGTCTGTCTGTCTATCTATCTATCTATCTATCTATCTATCTATCTGTCTATCTATCTATCCATCTATCTATCTCTTCTGCTTCACCCTCTCTCTGCAATGCTATCTATCTATCTATCTATCTATCTATCTATCTATCTATCTATCTATCTATCTATCTATCTATCTCTTTGTCTGTCTGCCTATCTATCTATCTATCTATCTATCTATCTATCTATCTATCTATCTATCTATCTATCTATCTATCTCTTTGTCTATCTGTCTATCTGTCTATCTATCTACTCTGCTTCACCCTCTCTCTGCATTGTACACATAGTAGAAGCACTTACATGAACTTCCACCTCATAGATACACACAGCCTCTATGAGATGAAGTCAATCAATACCTTCATTTCCGTTTGTTAATCTTTCCACACATGCATACACACACACACACACACACACACACAAAAAAAACACACACACACACACACACACACACACACACACACACACACACGTGTCTTAAGGTCAGCACTGATACACACCTTTAATTGATGATAAAACCTGCCTTTTGTCTCAGAGAAACGCCTTCTCATTTTGATTTTACTCAGAGAAACGCCTTCTCATTTAGTTTTACCCTGGTATGAACAAAATGACAACAAAACTCACATTGCCTTTTGGCTTTAATCTGAACTTATCCACAAACATGGCATTTTTTTGTTGTTTTACAGTGTACTGTGGTTCATATTGACATGATCATCTAGAGATGCTGGGCGATTACAGTTTTTCTCAGTTGCTTTGGTGCTTTTCTCAGATCAAAAAGTAAATTCTCATAACTATTAGTTTAACCTCTACAACATTTAGTCATTTGTGCACCTCATAATAGCAATTTCTCCTTCCTCTGAACAAATTGCAAATGCTTTTGGACATGTGTCAGCTGCTTTTATACAATACAATGTTGTTTTTTAACATTTTCATTTGCTTATGTCATGTCAGTCAAAATGAACTATACTTGTGGATGCTGAATAGTCATTCCCAATAAAACTAATAGTCTTAGTTTTATTGCTTGAGTCATTACATACAAAATTGTTGAACTAGTTATCAAATTCTGTCAAGCAAATTTTATACCTTTCTTTATATTTTTTTTTGCTGGAAATGTCTCCTAAATTGAACAGTTGCTCTCAGGTGAACTTAAGCTTTTACTCACAAGGAGGTGTGTGAAGTATTACAGTTTTTCTCAGTTGCGTTGGTGCTTTTCTCAGATCAGAATGTAAATTCTCATAACTATTAGTTCAGCCGTCACCAGTATGTACAGGTAAAACATGTCTTGTATGTATACTCTAATGTTCAGCACTGTAAATGGTCTGCTTTGCTGCAGCAGAGTCATGCAGACGGTGGATTTACCACTCCAGGAGACACTTTTCTCGCTGTATTGCAAGGGATGATATCCGTTGTGATGTAGATGAAAATATATGGCTAGACAGACAGGAACGTCTGCATGTGCCAGAATGATTTACCTATTTTCAGTTACAATATGTACTGTTACATATGTTGTTCACATTTGTGCACAGCTCTACCAAAAGGGTGTTTCTTATGTTTGTTCTAAATAAGTGACTGTATTGTATTTTTCTTTTGCACAATGCTGTAGAATTGCAAAGAGCATATACAGTAAAAATAGCAAATGTACGTATTCAGTGTCTTGTACTCACTCCCCTACTTACAGCAACGTGTACTGTTTACTGTAGTTTTACGTAAAATGGCTGTACAGGTAGTGTATAGTGCTGTCTTGAGCATTTTCAGGTAGTGTCAATGAGTTCTAACCTTTTTTTCCTGCATTGGAAAACACTAAGAGAAGTAATTGTCATAATGAAAACATGACAAAGCCATTTGACTATCTTGTTCATAAACATGATGTCAAGACTTCTCATTTTGATGACACTGGCAGTTTCATTGACATGAATACTTGCTTTTGAGGAATTGACTATCCATTTTGAGCAAGTGACTTGCTTTTGCAGGTTATCCACTAGGTTTTGCAGTTTGCACTAACTGTTTTGAGAAATGCACTAAATGCTGCGCAAATGTTAATAGTGTTGTGAGAAAAGTACCAAAGCGACTGAGAAAAACTGTAAAAGCCCCGATATGCGCCCTCTCCCTCCTCCGCACACACCTCTCTTACTTTCTCAACGTGAACGCGCAGAGCGCACACCCCTCTCTGACTTTGTCAACGTGAACGCGCAGAGCGCACACAAACGGAGGCGCGTTGCAGCAGCCCACACACACCTCCTCCCCTGCCCGCCACCAGCCAGATGACACATTAACCGAGTCGAGTGTATCGTTTGCATTTATTTGTCTCCGTTGTGAAGTAGCCTGTTTTATACAGCACCCAACAGCTGAGCATAAATTATATTGACGTAATATTGACGTGATGACCACCACACACAACTGATGTCGGTACAGTTTTTCAATGGTGGTACAGCCTGTGGATCTATCAGTACCTATACTTAATCTGAATATTTACTATTGTTTAGGTTTACATTAGACTACATAATTAACACATTTGTTTGCTAAAAAAACAAACAGGCAGTTCCCAATTGTCCTTAGAAAAAGTTGCTTTTGCAAACAAATGTCTGCACGCCACTGATCGTCCCCACCCTTTTTATATCAGCCTGCCCCGCCACCAGCCAGATGACACATTAATCGAGTCGAGTGTATCGTTTGCCCCCGAAGCCTAACCTGCATTTATTTGTCTTTGGTGTGCAGTAGCCTGTACAGCACCAAGCAGCATAGCTGCTCACTGCTCACCTGCTTAGCCAGCAACGGTCCAGTGGCCATCTTAAGACGGGGTATAGTAGCCTAGTCTTTGGTGGCGCAAGGTGAAATATTTTTGAGTCGATTCTTTTCATACACGGAGCTGAATATGGGCCTAATGAGAAAATAATGACAATAGAAATGCCTAAATATACCAAAACAGTCCAGGTATTTATACAACATTTAAATTGTAGTAGTTTTGGTCTTTTAAAATATTGACGTGAAGTATTACAGTTTTTCTCAGTCGCTTTGGTACTTTTCTCACAACACTATTAACATTTGCGCAGCAGTTAGTGCATTTCTCAAAACAGTTAGTGCAAACTGCAAAACCTAGTGGATAACCTGCAAAAGCATGTAACTTGCTCAAAATGGATAGTCCATTCCTCAAAAGCAAGTATTCATGTCAATGAAACTGCCAGTGTCATCAAAATGAGAAGTCATTTTATCTTGTTTATGAACAAGATAGTCAAATGGGTTTGTCATGTTTTTATTATGACAGTAACTTCTCTCAGTGTTTTCCAATGCAGAAAAAAAGGTTAGAACTCATTGACACTACCTGAAAATGCTCAAGACAGCACTATACACTACCTGTACAGCCATTTTAGTTGCAAGTTACACGTTGCTGTAGTTAGGGGAGTGAGTACAAGACACTGAATACGTACATTTCACATTTTTACTGTATATGAAAAATACACTACAGTCACTTATTTAGAACAAACATAAGAAACACCCTTTTGGTAAAGCTGTGCACAAATGTGAACAACATAACAGTATGTATTGTAACTGAAAATAGGTAAATCATTCTGGCACATCCAGACGTTCCTGTCTGTCTGGCCACATATTTTCATCTACATAACAATGTATATCAACCCTTGCAATGCAGCGAGAAAAGTATCTCCTGGAGTGGCAAATCTACCCTCTGCATGACTCTGCTGCAGCAGAGCAGACAGTTTACAGTGCTGAACATTAGAGTACACATAGAAGACATGTTTTACCTGTACATACTGGTGATGGATTTCCTTTAGTCTTTCACTGTTCATTTCAAATGGCACTTTGCACAATTGTTTCGTGCGCATTTCATTTCTCTTGAGCACTCTGTCAATTGTTGCAATTGACAGAGATTCAATATTGACAAATACATTGTTATCCTCTATGACAGCGCTTTGATTTTTTTTCAAACTTATATCCCTACAAAATTTTTGAATGATTGAATTCACAGTGGTTTTTCCAACATTTGGTTGCACCCTCCGACCAGTAGGAGGTTTTGCAGTTTGCACTGTTTTGCAGTTTGCACTGTTTTGAGAAATGCACTAACTGCTATGCAAATGTAAATAGTGATGTGAGAAAAGCACCAAAGCGACTGGGAAAAACTGTAATACTTCACACACCTCATTGTGAGTGAAAGCTGAAGTTCACCTGAGAGCAATTGGTCAATTTAGGAGACATTTCCAGCAAAAAAAATATAAAGAAAGGTATAAAATGTGCTTGACAGAATTTGATAACTAGTTCAACAATTTTGTAAGCAATAAAACTAAGACTATTAGTTTTATTGGGAATGACTATTCAGCATCCATAAGTATACTTCATTTTGACTGACATGACATAAGCAAATGATAATGTTAAAAAACAACATTGTATTGTATTGTATTGTATTGCAACTGACACATGTCCAAAAGCATTTGCAATTTGTTCAGAGGAAGGAGAAACTGCTATTATGAGGTGCACAAATGACTAAATGTTGTGGAGGTTGAACTAATAGTTATGAGAATTTACTTTCTGATCTGAGAAAAGCACCAAAGCGACTGAGAAAAACTGTAACATGAAGGTGCAAAGTCAGATCAGCGTAGTTGCACAGAATCGTAGTCTAGGAAACCACGGACGCATAATCCGCGCTAATAATTTAGCAACGTCAAAATCACCCCACATTGCTTGACACCTGAATAATCACAGATATTTTTCGTATTGTAGCCAATGCCTACTTACTTAATGTCCGTTGGAAAATTAATTTCGATGTAAAATGTCCTTTCGTCAGCAGGTCCTTTGTCTTCCGCGTACTGTCCCTTTCACTTTCTGTTTAGAAACGTCCCCTCTCCGTGTGGGAGGAGGGAGGCGGTACCAGCCAATCAGATGATTCTCTCTCAGTCTACGGCTCTATATCTGTATTATTCACATACAGCTTTATCTTCCTGAGTGATTATGTTTGATATTAAAATTACACACGACTGAACAACTAATTACCATATATTTTCTTTGGTATTCAAAAGAAGGGAAGCTACTATATAACTGCAGGAGCCTAATTCATTTATTTTAATTTGTTTGAGGGAGGAGGGGGGGGGGGCATACTTGTAGAGAGTCCTCTGATTAAGGGGGGCCCTACCAGGGGGTGTTTACAGGCTTACAGACGGGCTCTGACTAGGGAGTGGTGGCACGGTCGGGTGTTGACGCAGTGTGTAGGCTACATGCAAAATGTCTGCACGCCACTGATAGTCCCCACCCTTTTTATATCAGCCTGCCCCGTGTTACGGTACGATATAACCCATTTTCACTTGAACAAATCTATAGCCTTCATTAATATCAAACTGAGTCCAGTGGCCATCTTAAGGTGGGGTATAGTTGTCTATAGTGGCGCAACAGGTGAAACAGATTGAAAAGAACATATCTTTTCTTTAGTATTCAAAAGAAGGGAGCCTAGTACTATATAACAAATTGGGGCAGGGAGGGCATGGGGGGCCCAAAACAGTCTGCAACACTTACCAACAATATGGTTTAATTTGTCTATTTCAGAGGGCCTACATTCTCTGATCCTCTGCCTACGGGCCCTGTGACGTGTGACTACCAAGTGTCCTTGTATGGGGGGGGGGGGGGGGGGGGGCGGCTGTGTGCGTTCAGGGGCCCTCTGGCTGCCTGGGCCCCCATTACCGCTACAGGAACTCAGTAAGACTTCAGTAGTATGGGCCGGCAAGGAGACACATCCATGGATCACACAGCTAACAGCATTCACTGCAGCTACGAAGGTTTTGGGTAAGACAACAGGGTTTCCTTCATCATTTGCCCGCCGTGTCTATAGTTAGCAAGGAATTCACAATAAATATTATTTTGACTGCATCATATTTCATGTTGGGTGTATTTGTTGTACCTTA
>CM059284.1:906767-921767 GCA_030347295.1 Setipinna tenuifilis | reverse complement strand
TTATGATCTTACCTCAGTGTCTGAAGTTTACAGGCAGGATCCTGCAGTAAATCAGTGAGGAGATTCACTCCAGAGTCTCCAGGGTCGTTTCCTCTCAGGTCCAGCTCCTCCAGGTGTGAGGGGTTTGATTTGAGAGCTGAGGCCAGAGCAGCATATCCTTCTCCTGTTACACCACAGTCTGACAGCCTGGAGAGAAGAGTCTAATGTTATTGACTGTTGTTTAAAATGCCTTTTTAGTGATTTTAGCAGAAAAACATGTCCAAAAACATCTATTGGGATAAATTGTACAGTCTTTATGTGCCAAGTTTGTAATGCCAGTGCCCTTGATATACTACCAAGAAAGTGTACCGCTACTGAGTTCAACAATAGCTACATCTTCAAATTTCCATCGTGCCCCCATCACTAGCATGGTGAGCCTATTCTACACAAAATGTAAAATAGTTTAGTTCTGAATACAACAGCCTAGCACAGTTTTGCTACTCCACAAACACACTAACTCCCTGTGATGTTTTAACAGACCCAAAGTTTATTTCACACCAGAGTATCCTTTTAATTACCATGGCGTTGCTGCACTATGACCATACCACCTGCATACTGTATTCCTCTTCTTATTTTATACATAGGACATCATTCCTTACAAATAATGTTGTTCAAACAAATTAAACTACTAACTTGAGTCTCTTGAGTCTGCAGTGGGACTCCTCCAGTAGAACACAGATCTGCTTCACTCCTGAGTCTCCTGGTTTCTTCCTACTCAGATCCAGCTCTGTCAGGGGTAAAGGGTTTCTACCCAGAACTGAAGTCAGATACACACAGGCCTCTTCTGCAGCATCACTCTTCAACAACCTGCAGAGACAGGAGAAAAACATACCAACTCTTTATCATGTTTTAACATACCCAATGTACATTCTACAACATTGTTTTTCTTTTTCAGAATAATAATGATAAAATAACCTAAAATAGTCTAGGGCTTAAAGGGTTAACAAACCAAATTCAGCCTCTCAGAAAGCTGTACCAGGAGATACTGACAGATGTGTTATGATCTTACCTCAGTGTCTGAAGTTTAGAGGCAGGATCCTGCAGTAAATCAGTAAGGAGCTTCACTCCAGAGGGTCCAGGGTCGTTTCCTCTCAGGTCCAGCTCCTCCAGGTGTGAGGGGTTTGATTTGAGAGCTGAGGCCAGAGCAGCATATCCTTCTCCTGTGACACCACAGTCTGACAGTCTGGAGAGAAGAGTCTAATGTTATTGGCTGTTGTTTAAAATGCCTTTTTAATGATTTTAGCAGAAAAACATGTCCAAAAACATCTGTTGGGATAAATTGTACAGTCTTTATATATGTTTTATATGACCGACAGTTAGTTTTAATATTAAAAACAAGAATCTGTGTGACTTTGAGTTATATGTGTCTGTAGGACTTCGTGTGAGGTATGTATGAACCAAAAGAGCTGATTACTGAAGAATACTGAAGTACTGAAATGTCTTACCTAAGTGTCTCCAGTGCACAGTTCTTGTTCTTCAGGCCATTACAGAGTTCTTGGACTCCAACATCTCCGATACTGTTGCCACTGAGATCCAGTTTGGTTACTTTTGAAGATGCTTTGCAGAGGACAGATGCCAGTGTTGTACAGCTCATTGCACTGAGCCTACAGCTGTTGAGCCTTTAAAGGAAAAACAGCCATCAGCAACTATAAACTGAGCGTGATGAAACGGCTGCCAGAGAGACGTTATGTGACCAAGGTACCACCTATAAAAACACTCTTTTTAATAATTAATACTTACAAAGTTCTCAGTGCCAAGTTTGTAATGCCAGTGCCCTTGATATACTACCAAGAACGTGTACCGCTACAGAGTTTAACAATAGCTACATCTTCAAACTTCCATCGTGCCCGCATCACTAGCATGGTGAGCCTATTCTACACAAACTGTGAAATAGTTTAGTTCTGAATACAACAGGCTAGCACAGTTTTGCTACTCCACAGACACACTAACTCCCTGTGATGTTTTAACAGACCCAACGTTTATTTCACACCAGAGTATCCCTTTAATTACCATGGCGTTGCTGCACTATGACCATACCACCTGCATACTGTATTCCTCTTCTTATTTTATACATAGGACATCATTCCTTACAAATTATGCTGTTCAAACAAATCAAACCACTAACAAGAGTGTCTTGAGTCTGCAGTGTGAATCCTCCAGTAGAGCACAGATCTGCTTCACTCCTGAGTTTCCTGGTTTCTTCCCACTCAGGTCCAGCTCTGTCAGGAGTAAGGGGTTTCTACCCAGAACTGAAGTCAGATACACACAGGCCTCTTCTGCAGCATCACTCTTCAACAACCTGCAGAGACAGGAGAAAAACATACCAACCCTTTATCATGTTTTAACATACACAAGGTACATTTTACAACAAATTTTTCCTTTTTCCTAATGAAAAAAAAAAACAAAAATACCCTGAAATAGCATGGTGCTTAAAGGGTTAACAAACCAAATTCAGCATCTCAGAAAGCTATACCAGGAGACACTGACAGATGTTTTATGATCTCACCTCAGTGTCTGAAGTTTAGAGGCAGGATCCTGCAGTAAATCAGTGAGGAGCTTCACTCCAGAGTCTCCAGGGTCGTTTCCTCTCAGGTCCAGCTCCTCCAGGTGTGAGGGGTTTGATTTGAGAGCTGAGGCCAGAGCAGCATATCCTTCTCCTGTTACACCACAGTCTGACAGTCTGGAAAGAAGAGGCTAATGTTATTAGCTGTTGCCCTTTTAGTAATATTAGCATAGAAACATGTCTAATAACATCTATTGGGATAAAATGTGTGGTCTTTATATACATTTTATATGACCCTTTTATAACCTATGATAACTTTAAGTTAGTTTTAATGTTCAAAACAAGAATCTGTGTGACTGAGTTAGATGTGTCTGTAGGACTTCCAGTGAAGTATGTATGAACCCCAAGAGCTGATTACCGAGGAATACTGAAGTACTAAAATATCTTGCCTAAGTGTCTCCAGTGCACAGTTTTTGTTCTTCAGTCCATTAGAGAGTTCTTGGACTCCAACATCTCCGATACTGTTGCCACTGAGATCCAGTGTCTTCACTTTTGAAGATGCTTTGCAGAGGACAGATGCCAGTGTTGTACAGCTCATTTCACTGAGCCTACAGCTGTTGAGCCTTTAAAGGAAAAACAGCCATCAGCAACTATAAACTGAGCGTGATGAAACGGCTGCCAGAGAGACGTTATGTGACCAAGGTACCACCTATAAAAACACTCTTTTTAATAATTAATACTTACAAAGTTCTCAGTGCCAAGTTTGTAATGCCAGTGCCCTTGATATACTACCAAGAACGTGTACCATCAGTAGCCATCAGCAACTATAAACTCCATGAAAAGGACGATTTTGTATATTAATGCTATGCTCCAAAATAAAAAAAGAATCATACAATATATTTTTTGAGATCACTGATATCATACTTACAGAAGTGTTTGAGATGCTTCCACTACTGGCTTCAGACTCAGGAGACCTTCATCAGACCTGACGTACTTCTTCAGGTCAAACACATCCAGCTTCTGGTCTGATGTCAGCAGCACAAACACCAGAGCTGACCACTGGCCAGGTGACAGCTGGGCTTCAGAAAGTGTCCCTGCACTCAGGAATCTCTGGATCTCCTCCACTAAGGAGTGGTCATTCAGTTCATTCAGACAGTGGAAGAGGTTGATCACCCTCTCTGATGAAGGGACCTCCCTGATCTTGTCCTTAATGTAACGGATTGTTTCATCATTGCCTGTCTGCTTCTGTCCTCGCTGTAGTAGGCCATGCAGAAGAGTCTGGCTGGACTCCAGAGAAAGACCGAGAAGGAAACGGAGGAAGAGGTCAAAGCGCCCATCATTATACTCCAGAGCTTTGTCCACAGCACTCTTGTGTAAGATGGTCATGGGTTCTTCCCCAGAAGCACCTTGGTGTCTGGACAGCACATCTTTCTTATGGATTGCCATCATTAAAAACACATAGAGAGCTGCAAGATACTCCTGGATACTCAGATGGATGAAGCAAAACACTGTTGCTTGAAAGATGCCGGATTCTTCCCGGAAGATCTGGGTGCAGACACCAGAGCATACTGCTGCCTCTCTGACATCAATGCCACACTCTCTCAGGTCCTCTTCATAGAAGATCAGATTGCCCTTCTCCAACTGCTCGTAGGCCAGCTTTCCAAGATCAAGGATAAGTTTCTGGTTCCACTGTAGCTCAAGGTTGTGCACATTATCAAACTTTTGGCTCTTCTGTTTGGTTTGAAAGATAAGGAAATAAGTGTACATCTCTGTCAAAGTCTTTGGAATCTGTTTGTCTCCTGAAGAGCCTAGAATCACCTCAAGAACAGAAGCAGTAATCCAGCAAAACACTGGTATGTGGCACATGATGTGGAGGCTCCTTGATAGTGCAATGTGGGAAATGATTCTGCTTGCAAGACTCTCATCATTGACTCTCTTCCTGAAGTACTCCTCCTTCTGTGAGTCATTGAACCCTTGTACCTCTGTGACAAGGTCAACACACTCAGGAGGAATCTGACTGGCTGCTGCTGGTCGAGAGGTTATCCAAAGAAGAGCAGAGGGAAGCAGATTGCCCTTGATTAGATTTGTCAGGAGTACATCCAGTGAAGTGACACCTGTCACATCGGTCCAACTTTCATTATTCTGAAAGTTTAGTTGGAGTCGACATTCATCCAGACCATCAAAGATAAACAGCATCTTGTACTTCTCTTGGCTGCCTAAAGTCAACTGCTTTAGTTCTGGGAAGAAGTGATGAAGGAGGTCCATCAAAGAGTGCTGTTTGTCCCTCATGAGGTTGAGCTCTCGAAAAGGCAATGGGAAAATGAAATGGATCTCTTTGTTGTCTTTTTCCTCAGCCCAGTCCAGGATGTACTTCTGAATGGAGATGGTTTTGCCAATGCCAGCCACCCCCTTTGTCATAACTCTTCTGCTTGGTTTGTCTTGGCCAGGTAAGAGCTTGAAGAGGTCACAGCATTTGATTGGTTTCTCCTGTCCAGGTGGTCTCTTGGTTATGGACTCAATCTGCCTGACTTCATGCTCCACATTTACTGTTCCACTTCCTCCCTCTGTGATGTAGATATCTGTGTAGATCTTTTCCAGCAGAGCCGAGCTTCCTTGCTTGGGGATTCCTTCAAACACAGTCTGATACTTGTTCTTGAGATTTCTTTTCAGCTCAATCTGACAAAGTACATCCAACTCATCTGGGTCACAAACAAAATGAATAATGACTTGTCAACCACTGACACAAACAGTGACAGCTGTTCCTTTATCCTAATTATATACTAATCTTTTGTAATTGAGACAAATAAATGCACATGTCAATAAAGGGAGAGCTCTTACTTTCTCTCAACTTGTCAGCAAGATCCTTTCTCTCCATCTTCCAGAGGAAGTGCAGTGCCATCTTGAGAGCCCCTTCTCTGGCATCACTCTCATCCCCCTCTTTCCTCTCAAAGTTTTCTTGGTAACCTGGACTGAGAATCCCCTTAAATCTCTGCAGCTCATTCTTCACAAAAGTGATAATCGTCTCCTCAACCACCTGAAGTACCACACACATGTCCTTCTTTAAGTGACACAGCAACATACAGTGGCATTCACACAACATCATCACGACCTTTTCACAACCTCTGTGTACTATTATGGGATGTGTCTTGGTTTATTCTTCAGCATTTATGTCTACTACAGTAATCCCTATGTGTGACTGACACAGAGTAGAAATTCTGTCACTGGATGAAAGCATGTGGGAGGTTATATATTAAAGGATGGTTTTGCAAATACAATAGCCATGTTTCCTATTCCAGTGATTCCTATTTCCTGAAATCACTGGAATTTTGGGACCAAGCTACAAAAAAAATGAAAAAAACTAAAGCTCTTTTTGAATGCTTCTGTAAAGGGAATGCAATAAAGTGCTCTGTTTGGCAGTACTTTAAGGGTTAATTCAGACATTAGATTCTGTACTGTACACTTCTCAGTAAGTTTATAAAAATTGGAGTGAAAAAATATCTCAGAATGTATTTGAGTTGAAGACTTTCAGAGTTTAAGCATCCAAGCACACCATAGCAGCCACTGGAGGAAGAGGTCAACAGGAGATGTCCTCTAGTCCATAGTGGCATCCTTAGACTCACTCGTGTAGTTAATGGGTGGACATTATAGTAAATATGTGAGTAGGAATGTTTGAGTTCAGGCATATACAGCATCTGTTCTACTGATGCAGTGTTATATTTATATAATCTTTTATTTGTATAATCTTATATTTATATAATCTTATATTTGTAAAATCTTATTCATATAAGGTCTGCGATGCTGCACATTCATAAACTGCCTTTTGTGACTACATGGAATGCCTCATGATTGCTTGATCGCTACCAGCACTGAAGCACACAGCAATAATCCTGTATTTGTATGTTTCTCAGGACACATTATTCTGATCAGTACTGCATCAAGGCAGTAAGACACAAAGGCCAGGACAGAGCTAGCACTATTATAAATAGTCATTACACAACTGAAGGTCATGTGTTGATATTGTGTGTTAGGTGATATATACAAAACAAAAATTCAAGAAAACTCTTGAACTGGTGTGTTAACCTTATGCCACAGTAATGAAAACAGCAGGAATGCTTAACATGCTGTATAGATGCAAGCACACTATGCACAGTCACATACCTGGAATACACAAGTCAGATCCTGCTGCTCATTCTGACCACTGGTGTCTGGATCATGTCTTCTCCTTTGATAAAACAAAACAGAATCATCTCCATACATGATTGACACCTCTCTGACCTCCTCATTCTCTATCTATCTATCTATCTATCTATCTATCTATCTATCGTCTCCTCTGCTTCCCCCTTTCTCTGCAATGCCCTCCCAGCAGATTTCAGCAGAGTCCACACCTCCAGGAAGAAAAGAACTTCTCAATACAGCAGTTCCAGACCCTCTGTATAAAACAAACTGAAGTACGAGGGCCTGGTTTACCAGGCTACTTACAACCCACCTTGTCAGTTTTACATTTCCCACAGCTCCCCCAGTTCCCAACCCTCTCTGAAATTCTCTCTGTGGTTCATTGTAGGAGCTTGTGAGGTATGAAAACACAGTCAGAGCATCACCACCCCTATGAAGAATGGATATTAATTAGGGGTCGAGGATTGTAGGAGGAGCCTAACATACCTTTGTTCAGAGGACATGTGTTCCACGCTTAAGTCTGGATGGTCACCATCTTTTGATCTGTCACTCTTCATGGACACCGAGCTCTGTGCAGATGACTCTGATCTCTTAGACATGTCTCTGTGGAACAGCAAGACCAACGTAAGAGCCACAGTGTACTAAAGTGGGTTAACACACAAGGATCAACACACAACATGTGGCCCGCAACACCTGACTCACACACTGACATGCTAAAAGCACTTACATGAGCTTCCACCTCACAGATACACACAGCCTCTATGAGATTAAGTCAATACCTTTACTTCATTTCATTTATGTTTGGCCCTATGAAATTTGTTTTATTCTTCATCAAATTCCACTTCATTTTTTTTTCTTTCAGAATGACGTTTTATTTTGTTTTATTTTTATCTATTTTGGATTTTTGAAGACGTCTAACCAATATTTGCCTTTTAATAGTCAAGGCTGGACACAAACACCAGTTTATGATTTTATTTACACTGGTGCCTAAAGAGAGCCAAGCATGTACACCACTCAAGGAAAAAATAAAGGACATAGAAACATAGATAGATAGACAGACAGATACATAGATTTTAAAAAAACTTCCATCTATGCATCTTTCTATATGCTTGACTCTGCAATGCTATTTATCTATCTTTCTGTCTGTCTGTCTATCTATCGATCTGTCTTTTGATCTATCACCTCTGCTTCACCCTTTCTCTGCAATGCTATCTATCTATCTATCTATCTATCTATCTATCTATCTATCTATCTATCTATCTATCTATCTATCTGCTTCACCCTCTCCCTGCAATGCCCTCCTCAGCCACTGCAGACCATCAGACAGCCTTCAGTGCTTCAGGAAGGCCCTTACAACCCACCTTGCCAGATTTACATTTTCCACAGCTCCCCCAGTTCCCCACCCTCTCTGGAATTCCTTCTATGGTTCATTGTAGGAGCTTGTGAGGTATGAAAACACAGTCAGAGCATCACCACCCCTATGAAGAATGGATATTACAGTTTTTCTCAGTCGCTTTGGTACTTTTCTCACAACACTATTAACATTTGCGCAGCAGTTAGTGCATTTCTCAAAACAGTTAGTGCAAACTGCAAAACCTAGTGGATAACCTGCAAAAGCACGTAACTTGCTCAAAATGGATAGTCCATTCCTCAAAAGCAAGTATTCATGTCAATGAAACTGCCAGTGTCATCAAAATGAGAAGTCTTTTTATCTTGTTTATGAACAAGATAGTCAAATGGGTTTGTCATGTTTTCATTATGACAGTAACTTCTCTCAGTGTTTTCCAATGCAGAAAAAAAGGTTAGAACTCATTGACACTACCTGAAAATGCTCAAGACAGCACTATACACTACCTGTACAGCCATTTTAGTTGCACGTTACATGTTGCTATAGTTAGGGGAGTGAGTACAAGACACTGAATACGTACATTTCACATTTTTACTGTATATGCTCTTTGCAATTCTACAGCATTGTGCAAAAGAAAAATACACTACAGTCACTTATTTAGAACAAACATAAGAAACACCCTTTTGGTAAAGCTGTGCACAAATGTGAACAACATAACAGTATGTATTGTAACTGAAAATAGGTAAATCATTCTGGCACATCCAGACGTTCCTGTCTGTCTGGCCACATATTTTCATCTACATAACAATGTATATCAACCCTTGCAATGCAGCGAGAAAAGTATCTCCTGGAGTGGCAAATCTACCCTCTGCATGACTCTGCTGCAGCAGAGCAGACAGTTTACAGTGCTGAACATTAGAGTACACATAGAAGACATGTTTTACCTGTACATACTGGTGATGGATTTCCTTTAGTCTTTCACTGTTCCTTTCAAATGGCACTTTGCACAATTGTTTCATGCGCATTTCATTTCTCTTGAGCACTCTGTCAATTGTTGCAATTGACAGAGATTCAATATTGACAAATACATTGTTATCCTCTATAAAAAAAAATATAAAGAAAGGTATAAAATGTGCTTGACAGAATTTGATAACTAGTTCAACAATTTTGTATGTAATGACTCAAGCAATAAAACTAAGACTATTAGTTTTATTGGGAATGACTATTCAGCATCCATAAGTATAGTTCATTTTGACTGACATGACAAAGGCAAATGATAATGTTAAAAAACAACATTGTATTGTATAAAAGCAACTGACACATGTCCAAAAGCATTGGCAATTTGTTCAGAGGAAGGAGAAAATGCTATTATGAGGTGCACAAATGACTAAATGTTGTGGAGGTTGAACTAATAGTTATGAGAATTTACTTTCTGATCTGAGAAAAGCACCAAAGCGACTGAGAAAAACTGTAATTAGGGGTCGAGGATTGTAGGAGGAGCTTAACACACCTTTGTTCAGAGGACAGGTGTTCCACGCTGAAGTTCGGAAGGTCGCCATCTTTTGATTCGTCACTCCTCATGGACACCGAGCTCTGTGCAGATGACTCTGATCTCTTCGACATGTCTCTGTGGAACAGCAAGACCAACGTAAGAGCCACAGTGTACTAAAGTGGGTTAACACACAAGGATCAACACACAACATGTGGCCCCCAACACCTGACTCACACACTGACATGGTAGAAGCACTTACATGAGCTTCCACCTCACAGATACACACAGCCTCTATGATATGAAGTCAATACCTTTATTTTATTTCTGTTTGTTCATCTTTACATACACACATGTATGTTTTTTTCTGCAGGTCTGAAACATAACTGATAAAAAGGTTGAATGGAACATATCCAGATGATAGATTATCCACAGCTGTAAACTCCATCTGACCTTTGAGAGTCCGGATGCTTCCTGGAGTTCCTCATGTCAGACGCCATGTTTCTCTGCCCCTCCCCCGACACTGCCTCAGAGGACAGAGAGGCTGCACACACACACACACACACACAGGTGTCTTAAGGTCAGCACTAATACACACCTTTACCTGAAGGGAAGAGACACACAGCTTATATGTCGACTTCAGCAGCACACCTGAGAGCAAAGGGCAAAGTTCGTTTTTGTTTTTTGGTTTGTTGGTTTGTTTATTTTTTATTTATTCATTTATTTTTGTATAGTGTGCTGTGGTTCATGTTGACATAATCATCTAGAGATGATGGGAGATTAAAAGCGTGTGATAATAATGCCCCGATATGCGCCCCCTCCCGCCGCAGACACCTCTCTGACTTTGTCACCGTGAACGCGCAGAGCGCACACAAACGGAGCCAGATAACACATGATTCGAGTCGAGTGTATCGTTTGCCCCCTGAGCCTAACCTGCATTTATTTGTCATGTAAATCTATCAGTATACTTAATCTGAATATGTACTATTGTGTAGGTTTACATTAGGATACATAATTAACACATTTATTTGCTGAATAACAAATAGGCAGTTCCCAATTGCCTTAAGAAAAAGTTGCTTTCTTCCTTGTTGTAATGTCACCAAGCAGTGGTATTCATACTTTTAGTCAATAAATATGACCTCTCATTCAACGTTTAAAACTCACACTTCTATAATAAGGCAGACGACGGCTCCACATGCGCACAAAGTGCCTTTATTTTTCACTGAGCACCTGCTCCACAAAATGTCTGCACGCAACTGATCGTCCCCACCCTTTTCATATCAGCCTGCCCCGTGTCAAAATGGCGCACACAGAGAATGCGACGTACGGGGTTCAGGCCAGCTGACTACCTCTCCCATAGACATGTTTATATGTCTATGATCTGTCCAAACACCGACAGAACGGATATGATTACGGTACGATATAACCCATTTTCACTTGAACAAATCTATAGCCTTCATCAATATCACACTGAGTCCAGTGGCCATCTTAAGACGGGGTATAGTAGCCTAGTCTTTAAGTCGATTCTTTTCATACACGGAGCTGGATATGGGCCTAATGAGAAAATAATGACAATAGAAATGCCTAAATATACCAAAACAGTCCAGGTATTTGTACAACATTTAAATTGTAGTAGTTTTGGTCTTTTAAAATATTGACGTGAAGTATTAACATGAAGGTGCAAAGTCAGATCAGCGTAGTTGTCCAGAATCGTAGTCTAGGAAACCACAGACGCATAATCTGAGCTAATAATTTAGCAACGTCAAAATCACCACACATTGCTTGACACCTGAATAATCACAGATATTTAGGGCCCGAGCACCGGAGGTGCAGGCTGTGCCTGCACCGGAGGTGCGAAGCCCTATTGTTTCTGCTAAGATTATTATTATTATTATTATTCTTCTTTTCCTCCTGCGCCGTTTGCCCTTTTTTGAGGCAGTTCCCATGCACGAAAACTCATGAAATTTGGGACACACGTCAGAAATTCCCCCCGCTACTCAGAGAGAAATACCCAAGCCTTGAAGTTGCTCAGGGACACTGCAGCGCCCCCTGTTGTTACAGAGGTTTGTGGTTGCCATACACTTTCAGCTACATGCACGAAATTTGGTAGGTGGGTTTATCTCACTAAGACGAACAAAAAAGGTCAATACAATGGCATGGCCATACCTAACAGGAAGTGAGATATTTGGACTGTTGTGCGATTTGACATACAATGGAATTTAACGTACTTGTCCTAAACCGTACATCAGATTTGTGTCAGTTTTGGTATACATGATGTCAACATGTTGTAGATGTTAAATTGCGAAGAGATTTTTGATATGTTGTAAGATGACGAAACAACGGCTTGATGAATTTAAGTATCACATTATAAGTATCCAGATACACAGGAAATGTGTCACCAATTCATTATGCAGTGTTTGACAAGAATAAAACTTGACAGGTTAATGTCTGTCATGACTATGAACATATCTGTGTGAGTGAAATGGCAGTCAGGCATAGCGCCACCATCTGGTAGCAGAATGACTTGTTTTAGGTTGTGGTAAAGCTACACGGTGCATTAGATTAATGTGAGATTTGGTATACATGGTGTGGAAGTGGTGTAGATGTTAAATGTTGAAGGGCTGTGAAGCCAATATTTGTCATTTTTTAATAAATTGGCATTAATCAACAGGTGTGTTCCATAGTGCGTTAAAGTCAGGCAAGAGCACGGGCAGCTATGGGTCCCCCAGTTCAACAGGAGTTCAGCAGCAACAGGGCACCATTTTCTTTCATTAATGTGATACTGGCTTAAGGCTTAGATTCTGATATTTCAAAGTCCTGCCATGCTCTTTTTACTATATGTTATTAGTAAACTACGAAATATTGCTTCACTTAGTGAAAGAAATAAACGAAGCGAGTATAGAAGGGCTGTGATCAGTAGCGTGTTACAGCTGACTGAAAGTTAGCTTCCTTACTACCATATTAGCCCTAGAAGGGACATGAATTGGATGCTAGGCTTTGCTTGCTTGCTAGGATATTACCCACAATGGTATAAGTTCTGTTTTATTTGTACTGTTTCGGAGATGGATAATTATATTCTGCGGGGGCGGTTTCTGTCCGATGTTTGTCCGGTGAGTTGTATGCATGTTAACAGATCCGTCCACTCACAGACGATGCTTCACGCTAACAGACCACTTACAAAGGGGAGCGTTTCTCCGAAGGCAAAGACTTAGATGTCTTTGTTCCAAAAAAAATGAAACCCACCATTCCGACATGTCAACGAAAGGCTATTTTAGATCACCTCCTTCACATGGTCTAAATTCAGAATCAACAATGACAAGCCAAGTTCAAAGACAACGACAGTCCTGAGGCTACAGCCATGCAGACTCGGCTAAACAAACACAGCCAGCTGTTGCAGCACGCGGGGATACAATAGCCTACATAATTCAAATGTATAGCAATCTATAATTCATTCTTAATAAAACGAAATAAAGAGAACTTCCCAAAACCGAAGCAGAAATGATCTGCTAGCCACGACGCCTCTCCAGTAAGACGCGCAAATACTCGCTGTGCTGTGCAGGCGATGCTTCAATATCTACTTTTAAGCGTTGCAATATGCTCGAATAAAACAAATGCTTTCCCAGACTTGTGTTAGTTGTAGCCATCAACTCTAGTCTAATCTGGGAGTTCAGGGAGTATTTTTTATTACGGTGAACATGTGGAAAAAACTTCTACGTTATTTAAACAGCATTTCACAATGGGGAATTCCAGCAAGCAGTGGTATAATAATGAACTATTTCCTTGTAACTTTACAATATATTCGGGTTTATTTGATATTTTCCAAATCAAACCGTTCGTCATTTTATAATACTTTCCCACTAACTGATATCCGTAGCTGCTTTTTTCGTCACATTACCGGTTAGCGCGGTACAGGTTCCATATTATGGCCTACTTCTAATGCAAATATCTTATAATTATTATTATTATGATTATAATACTGCTACTCAAATTGTTAAACTTTGAAGTCATGCATACGGTTTTAACAAGGAAAACGAGAAGACGTGAATGTGCGTTTTAAGCGCAATTTTTGGTCTTCTTTCATGAAACTCACTGCTAGCACTACTGGAAAACGACACAGGGTGGCGCTGTAGGCTAACTCCGGTATTAAATCTGAACGCATATCATGCAGACAGAGTTCGTGAAATACAAGATCTTGCCACTCCTGTATTAGTGTTCCTAAAAGCTGCTCATTATGTATTTTCAGGTGAGCTTCCGACCATGTAAGAAAGCCTAACTAATCTGTTAAAACTTTAACGTGTTCAAGTGGATTTAGTACACTGATAACTGTATTGTTTTGCTTCGGTTCAAAGTAAGATTGGCAAGCTTGGAACGTGCGGGTAGCTATCTTAGCCTGATTGTGTTGCACACATAGTACATATTTTGTGGCACATAGTACATTTTAATATTTATTTTGGGGGTGCCACAGTGTTTTCCTGTATTGACAGACACGCCCATTTAATTTAATTCTAGCTGTCAAGTGTTCTATTTGAGGGTAGAACGCACGAGGCCTTAAATGGTGGGTTTGCGCTGATTTTTCAGTTGGCTTACGATACAGAGTAAAATAGCCTACTCACAAACGGCGTCTATTTATTCTTTTAGGTAGGTGTATGTGACAAACTCTTTATTGTCACACTGGTGCGTGTGTCCCCATTAGATGCCATTTTGCAACTTTGTAATGGAATGTACAAATATGTAAGAACTGTGTAGCGATCGTTTAAATGTTGACAATATAGCTTACTGTCGCTATTGTTGCTGCTGTGGCTAGCTCCCTGCTAGCTCCTCAAGTCATAGCCTACTTTCACGAGTATGTGGGAGACTTTGAGAATTAACTTTTGTCTGACTCCCCACCGATGTGTGTTAGTGTTTGAATATTGATTGAATGTGTATTTTACAGTATGTATATCCTCTGTGCGGTCCTTCTCTCTTAACGACGTCAGACTAACTAGCGTTAGTCTGCCAGACTGAACGAACGGCTGATGACTTATAGTTTATCGTTGCCAAGGCAACAGAGTAGTTCATGGCTAGTGACATCACATGTAAACAAGAATGAATGAATGGGGAGCCTAATGTAACGTAGTTGGAGGTGTTCTTGGTCATCTGATATTGACGGTGTGTTTTTATAAATTCAAGATGATAGAATATAACATTTTGGTGTGTCTTTTAGGCTTAATATAGCCGACGGTATTTATTGCTGTTACCATTAGCCTGGTTCAAGATGGTTTTGTAACAATTCTGCCGTGCTGTGATTTTAATACTGAGCTTTTGATGATTGTAACTGCAATGATATGTGTTTTGTTCAGTTGGCTTACGATACAGAGTAAAATATCAGCCTACTCACAAACGGTGTCTATTTATTGTTTCAGAATATCTACTTTTAAAATGTGTCACCCTTGAAGTCTTTTTGCACTT
>CM059284.1:874267-886767 GCA_030347295.1 Setipinna tenuifilis | reverse complement strand
TATTGGCTGTTGTTTAAAATGCCTTTTTAGTGGTTTTAGCAGAAAAACATGTCCAAAAACATCTATTGGGATAAACTGTACAGTCTTTATATATGTTTTATATGACCGACAGTTAGTTTTAATATTAAAAACAAGAATCTGTGTGACTTTGAGTTTGATGTGTCTGTAGGACTTCTAGTCAGGTATGCATGAACCCAAAGAGCTGATTACTGAGGAATACTGAAGTACTAAAATGTCTTACCTAAGTGTCTCCAGTGCACAGTTTTTGTTCTTCAGTCCATTACAGAGTTCTTGGACTCCAACATCTCCGATACTGTTGCCACTGAGATCGAGTTTGTTCACTTTTGAAGATGCTTTGCAGAGGACAGATGCCAGTGTTGTACAGCTCATTTCACTGAGCCTACAGCTGTTGAGCCTTTAAAGGAAAAACAGCCATCAGCAACTATAACAGTAACTCCATGAAAAGGACGATTTTGTATGTTAATGCTATGCTCCAAAATAAAAAAAGAATTATACAATACATTTCTGAAATCACTGAGATCATACTTACAGAAGTGTTTGAGATGCTTCCACTACTGGCTTCAGCCTCAGGAGACCTTCATCAGACCTGACGTACTTCTTCAGGTCAAACACATCCAGCTTCTGGTCTGATGTCAGCAACACAAACACCAGAGCTGACCACTGGCCAGGTGATAGCTGGGCTTCAGAAAGTGTCCCTGCACTCAGGAAGCTCTGGATCTCCTCCACTAACAAGTGGTCATTCAGTTCATTCAGGCAGTGGAAGAGGTTGATCACCCTCTCTGATGAAGGGACCTCCCTGATCTTGTCCTTAATGTAACTGATTGTGTTATCATTGCCTGTCTGCTTCTGTCCTCGCTGTAGTAGGCCATGCAGGAGAGTCTGGCTGGACTCCAGAGAAAGACCGAGAAGGAAACGTAGGAAGAGGTCAAAGCGCCCATCATTATACTCCAGAGCTTTGTCCACAGCACTCTTGTGTAAGATGCCCATGGGTTCTTCCCCAGAAGCACTTTGGTGTCTGGACAGCACATCTTTCTCTTGGATTGCCATCATCAAAAACACATACAGAGCTGCAAGATACTCCTGGATACTCAGATGGATGAAGCAAAACACTTTTGCTTGAAAGATGCCATATTCTTCTCGGAAGATCTGGGTGCAGACACCAGAGTGTACTGCTGCCTCTCTGACATCAATGCCACACTCTCTCAGGTCCTCTTCATAGAAGATCAGATTGCCCTTCTCCAACTGTTCGTAGGCCAGCTTTCCAAGATCAAGGATAAGTTTCTGGTTCCACTGTGGCTCAAGGTTGTGCACATTATCAAACTTTTGGCTCTTCTGTTTGGTTTGAAAGATAAGGAAATAGGTGTACATCTCTGTCAAAGTCTTTGGAATCTGTTTGTCTCCTGAAGAGCCTAGAATCACCTCCAGAACAGAAGCAGTAATCCAGCAAAACACTGGTATGTGGCACATGATGTGGAGGCTCCTTGATAGTGCAATGTGGGAAATGATTCTGCTTGCAAGACTCTCATCATTGACCCTCTTCCTGAAGTACTCTTCTTTTTGTGAGTCACTGAACCCTTGTACCTCTGTGACAAGGTCAACACACTCAGGAGGAATCTGACTGGCTGCTGCTGGTCGAGAGGTTATCCAAAGTAGAGCAGAGGGAAGCAGATTGCCCTTGATGAGATTTGTCAGGAGTACATCCAGTGAAGTGACACCTGTCACATCGGTCCAACTTTCATTATTCTGAAAGTTTAGTTGGAGTCGACACTCATCCAGACCATCAAAGATGAACAGCACTTTATACTTCTCTTGGCGGCCTAAAGTTAACTGCTTTAGTTCTGGAAAGAAGTGATGAAGGAGGTCCATCAAAGAGTGCTGTTTGTCTCTCATGAGGTTGAGCTCTCGAAAAGGCAATGGGAAAATGAAATGGATCTTTTTGTTGTTTTTTTCCTCAGCCCAGTCCAGGATGTACTTCTGAATGGAGATGGTTTTGCCAATGCCAGCCACCCCCTTTGTCATAACTCTTCTGCTTGGTTTGTCTTGGCCAGGTAAGGGCTTGAAGAGGTCACAGCATTTGATTGGTTTCTCCTGTCCAGGTGGTCTCTTAGTTATGGACTCAATCTGCCTGACTTCATGCTCCTCATTTACTGTTCCACTTCCTCCCTCTGTGATGTAGATTTCTGTGTAGATCTTTTCCAGCAGAGCCGAGCTTCCTTGCTTGGGGATTCCTTCAAACACAGTCTGGTACTTGTTCTGGAGATTTCTTTTCAGCTCAATCTGACAAAGCACATCCAGGTCATCTGGGTCACAAACAAAATGAATAATGATTTGCCAACTTCTCACACAAACAATGTCAGCTGTTCCTTTATCCTAACGATACAATAATCTTATGTAATTGATACAAAAAATGCCAATGTCAATAAAGGGAGAATTCTTACTTTCTCTCAATTTGTCAGCAAGATCCTTTCTGTCCATCTTCCAGAGGAAGTGCAGTGCCATCTTGAGAGCCCCTTCTCTGGCATCACTCTCATCCTCCTTTTTCCTCTCAAAGTTTTCTTGGTAACCTGGACTGAGAATCCCCTTAAATCTCTGCAGCTCATTCTTCACAAAAGTGATGATCTTCTCCTCAAGCATCTGAGGTACCACACAGATGTCCTTATTTAACTGACACCGCAACATGCAGTGGCATTCACACAACAACATCACAACCTTTTTACAACCTCTGTGTATTATTATGGGATGTGTCTTGGTTTATTCTTCAGCATGTATGTCTACTACAGTAATCCCTCTGTGTGATTGACACAGAGTAGAAATGTCATTGGATGAAAGCATGTGGGAGGGTATACCCAGGGTTCCCACTCTTTTTCACTGACAAAATTTCAAAACTTTTCCATGACTTTTTTTTTACCTGAAGTGTTTTTTCACGCCTTCACGACACCGTATGTATGTAAAATTTTTGCATGCTTTTACGGCTAAAGATGAAATGTTAAGCCTTCAGTAGCTGATAAATATTTATTTCACAGCCTAGGCTATTTGTTTTGTTGCAACCGTCCCCTCCCCTCCCCTCTTCCCTCACTCTCAGCAACCAAAGACAGACAGCGCAATACTTTTGGATCCCATCAAATTACTAGAGCGGTCGGCTAACACATATTTCGTGAAATAATAAATTATATCTTGACAGAACAACGTCATTGCGTAAATGACCTATTAAAATTCCATGACTTTTCCAAAACTTTAATTGAATTTACAGAATTCCATGACTTTTCCAGGCCTGGAAAATGACTTTTTTGATTTCCATGATTTTTCCAGGATTTCCATGACCGTGGGAACCCTGTATACCATTAAAGCATGCTTCTGTTCATACAATAACTTCTTAGTATTTCCTAAAAATTTTGGGACCAATCTTGACACAGAATAGAAATTCTGTCACTCGATGAAAGCATACAGGAGGGTATAGGCAAGACCATTATTGGTCTGCTTATAAGCTCTTTGTAAACGCTTCTCTACAATAGCCATGTTTCTTAGCATTTCCTGAATTCACGGTGGCATTTTGGGATCAAGCTCACAAAAGAAATGAAAAAAACTAAACTAAACTAAACTAAAGCTCTTTGTGAACGCTTCTCTAAAGGGGATGCGACAAAGTGCGCTGTTTCGCAGTGTTTTAAGAGTTAATTCTGACATACAAATTAGATTCTGTACCGTACACTTCTCAATAAGTTTAGAAAAATCAGAGTGAAAAAATGTCCCAAAACGTATTTGAGTTGAAGACTTTAAGAGTTTAAGCATCCAAGCACACCATAGCAGCCACGGGGGGAAGATGTCAACAGGAGGTTCAGGCATATACAGCATCTCTTCTACTAATGCAGTCTGATATTTATATAGCCTTAAATTTGTATAACCTTATATTTATATAATCTTATATTTATAATCTTAAATTTGTATGATCTTATATTCATATAAGGTCTGCGATGCTGCATATTCATGAAGTGCCTTTTGTGACTGCATGGAATGCCTCATGATTGCTTGATCGCTACCAGCGCTGAAGCACACAGCACTAATGCTGTATTTGTATGTTTCTCAGGACACATTATTCTGTTTCCCACATCAGCTAATCTGAGAGGAAATCAGTAGTGCATGAAGGCAGTGAACAAAGGCAAGGACAGAGCACTATTATAAACATAGAACACAACTGAAGGTCATGTGTTGATTGTGTGTTAGGTGATATATATACAGAAACATTTAAGAAAACTCTTGAACTGGTGTGTTAACTTTATGCTACAGTAATGAAAACAGCTGTATGGCTTAATATACTGTATAGATGCAAGCACACTATGCACAGTCACATACCTGGAATACACGAGTCAGATCCTGCTGCTCACTCTGACCACTGGTGTCTGGTTCATGTCTTCTCCTTTGATAAAACAAAACAGAATCATCTCCATACATGATTGACACCTCTCTGACCTCCTCATTCTCCACCCCCACCTGCTGCCTGAGGTCTGTGCAGACTAACAGCCCAAACACCCCCAGCACCAAACTCACATCTGGGGTGACGACAGCATCTATCTATCTATCTATCTATCTATCTATCTATCTATCTATCTGTCTATCTGTCTGTCTGTCTGTCTGTCTGTCTCTTTCTCTCTCTGCTTCTGATTGTAGGAGGAGCTTAACACACCTTTGTTCAGAGGACATGTCTTCCACGCTGAAGTCTGGATGGCCACCATCTTTTGATCTGTCACTCTTCAGGGACACCGAGCTCTGTGCAGATGACTCTGATCTCTCAGACATGTCTCTGTGGAACAGCAAGACCAACGTAAGAGCCACAGTGTACTAAAGTGGGTTAACACACAAGGATCAACACACAACATGTGGCCCCCAACACCTGACTCACACACTGACATGGTAGAAGCACTTACATGAGCTTCCACCTCACAGATACACACAGCCACTATGAGATGAAGTCAGTACCTTTAATTTCTGTTTGTTCATCTTTACATACACACAATGTATGTTTTTTTTCTGCAGGTCTGAAACATAACTGATAAAAAGGTTGAATGGAACATATACAGATGACAGATTATCCACAGCTGTAAACTCCATCTGACCTTTGAGAGTCCGGATGCTTCCTGGAGTTCCTCACGTCAGACGCCATGTTTCTCTGCCCCTCCCCCGACACTGCCTCAGAGGACAGAGAGGCTGCACACACGCACACACACACACACACACACACACACACAGGTGTCTTAAGGTCAGCACCGATACACACCTTTAATTGATGATAAAATCTCACCGGAAGTACTGATGACCCTGGAGTAGCCTACTGCCACTACTCTACATTGCTGCACTTTACCTGTTATTAAGAACACCCATTTATTCAGTGCACACAGCTTTTAACATGGTCTGGTCATTTTAGTCATCCAGCTATTATGTGTGGCTGAATGTGAACCTGCCTGTCATCTCAGAGAAACGCCTTCTCATTTAGTTTTTACTCAGAGAAACGCCTTCTTATTTAGTTTTTACTCTGAAACGCCTTCTCATTTAGTTTTTACTCAGAGAAACGCCTTCTTATTTAGTTTTTACCCTGGTATGAACAAAATAACAACAAAACTCACATTGCCTTTAATCTGAACTTATCCACAAAAATGGCATCTACAAGTATTTTTTTGTTTGTTTTACAGTGTACTGTGGTTCATATTGACATGATCATCTAGGGATACTGGGCGATTAAAAGCCCCGATATGCGCCCCCTCCCTCCTCCGCACACACCACTCTTACTTTCTCATCGTGAACGCGCAGAGCGCACACACCTCTCTTACTTTGTCAACGTGAACGCGCAGAGCGCACACAAACGGAGGCGCGTTGCAGCAGCCCACACACACCTCCTCCCCTGCCCCGCCACCAGCCAGATAACCCATTAACCGAGTCGAGTGTATCGTTTGCATTTATTTGTCTCCGTTGTGAAGTAGCCTGTTTTATACAGCACCCAACAGCTGAGCATAAATTAGCCGACTGTTCACCTGCTAACAACGCTATCCCAAATCAATAACAGATGACGTGATGACCACCACACACAACTGATGTCGGTACAGTTTTTCAATGGTGGTACAGCCTGTGGATCTATCAGTATACTTAATCTGAATATTTACTATTGTGTAGGTTTACATTAGGCTACATAATTAACACAGTTCCAAAAAACAAACCGGCAGTTCCCAATTGCCCTTAGAAAAAGTTGCTTTTGCAAACAAATGTCTGCACGCCACTGATCGTCCCCACCCTTTTTATATCAGCCTGCCCCGCCACCAGCCAGATGACACATTAACCGAGCCGAGTGTATCGTTTGCCCCCTAAGCCTAACCTGCATTTATTTGTCTTTGTTGTGCAGTAGCCTGTTTTATACAGCACCAAACAGCATAAATTAGCTGCTCACTGCTCACCTGCTTAGCTAGCAACGCTATCCCAAATCAGTAATAGCAGCCTGTGGATCTATCAGTATACTTAATCTGAATATTTACTATTGTTTAGGTTTACATTAGGCTACATAATTAACACATTTATTTGCTAAAGAAAACAGGCAGTTCCCAATAAAAAAAAAAAGTTGCTTTCTGCCTTGCAGTCTTATTCATACTTTTAGTCAATAAATATGATTTTTTTTTTTCAACACGTGCCTGTAATTAAAAAAAAAATCCTCACACTTCTATAATAAAGCAGACGACGGCTCCACATGCGCACAAAGTGCCCTTATTTTTCACTGAGCACCTGCTCCACAAAATGTCTGCACGCCACTGATCGTCCCCACACTTTTTATATCAGCCTGCCCCGTGTCAAAATGGCGCACATAGAGAATGCGACGTATGGGGTTCAGGCCAGCTGACTACCTGTCCCATAGACAGGTTTATGTCTATGATCTGTCCAAACACCGACAGAACTGATATGATGACGGTACGATATAACCCATTTTCACTTGAACAAATCTATAGCCTTCATCAATATCAAACTGAGTCAGTGGCCATCTTAAGACGGGGTATAGTAGTCTATAGTTGCGCACACGGGTGAAACAGATTGAGCCGGTTATTTTATTTAACAGCTGGATTTGGGCCTAATGAGAAAATAATGATAATAGAAATGCCTTAATATACGAAAATAGCCCGGGTATTTATACAACATTCCAATTGTAGTAGTTTTTTCTTTGAAAATATTGATGTGAATTATTACAGTTTTTCTCAATCACTTTGGTACATTTTTCGAATCATTCTTGCAATTTGCAGAAGATCAAGTGCATTTCTCAAAACAGTTTGAACAAATAGCAAAACACCGTGGATCACCTGCAAAAGCCAGTCTCTTGCTCAAAATCCTTAGTCCATCCCTCAAAAGCAAGTTTTTGTGTCAATATACGTCAGTGCCATCAGAATGTTTAATCATTGTGTCATTGTGTACGGATAAGACAGTCAAATTCATTAGTCATGTTGGCAATTGAATAGTGCACTTTGAAGGGACAAGTTGATGTAAAATGTGGTTTAGGTGTGATGACAAGTGTTGTACATTTGACCTCATATAATGGATATGTGTAAGATTGATTGGAAAAGACAAGATTCACATTTACAGAATGACTTCTTTATTGGCAAACATTGACATTCTTCCTCTTCCTCTTCCTACTCTTCCACCACGCAGCCTCACCCCTCTTCCTCTCCTTCTTCTTGGCTGTTGTCCTTCCATTGTCAGACATTGTAACTTTCTATTGTGCTCTGGTAACCTATATACTCCCCAGTAGATTGTTCATGAGATGCTCCCTTGAGCTCATTCAGAAAACTGTTGATCATTGGTTGATCAACTCTTTTCATTAGAGAAAGTCTAGATTCACCTGGGAGGAATTTACCAATTTAGATCATATTTACAGACAAATGTCTTATGGAAATGTATATATGCTTGACATGTTATGATGGCTTGGTAAATCATTTTGCATGTGAAGACTTATATGATGAACTATAGCCTAAATGTTTTGGGGAAAGAGACTATTTGATAGATTGCTATAACAAAGCATTTTGATTAGCATGACAAAAGCAATTGATAATGTACGAAAAAACTGAGAATTGTACACAATCATTTGCATGGATGGACAAAAGCATTTGCAATTTGTTCAATGCAATGAGAAACTGCCTTTTTCATCTGCACAAATGACATGATGATGTGACAATTGAACAAGAACTTTTGAGAATTTCAATTCTGATGTGAGAAATGTACCAAACCAATTGAGAAAAACTGTAACATGAAGGTGCAAAGTCAAATCAGCGTACTTGCACAGAATCACCACAGACGCATAATTCAAACTAATAACTTAAAAAATCACCCCACATTGCTTGACACCTGATTAATCCAAAAGACTTTCCGTATTATAGCCAAGGCCTACTTACTTGTCAGCTGTGAAATTCATTTCGATGTAAAATGTCCTTCTGTCAGCAGGTCCTGACCAGCACGACTGACCCTTGCACTTTCTAATCAGAAACGTCCTGTCTGCGGAACGGGAGGCGGGTCCCAGCGAATCAGATGATTCTCTCTCAGTCTACGGCTCTATATCTGTATTATTCACATACAGCTTTATCTTCCTGAGTGATTATGTTTGATATTAAAATAACACACGACTGAACAACTAATTACCAGATATTTTCTTTAGTATTCAAAAGAAGGCAGCCTATTATATAACAAATTGACTACAGTAGTCTATTTCATTTCATTTCTTTTTTTTTTTTGATTAGCAGAATTTGTAATTTACAACTTTAGCATCACGGGAAGTGATTTGCATGTGTGGATGATTTGCCCTGTCCATTCTCTGTAATGTACTTTAGCATCACGGGAAGTGATTTGCATGTGTGGATGCTTTGTCCTGTCCATTCTCTGTAATGTACAGCAAGTAGCCTACATGTGCCTGTGCACTTCAACACGCTCCTTCACACGTCTGCTGTAGATCTGCTAATCGGGGCAGTGACACTGCAGAGGGACCGGTTACGGACCGGGCCAGCGGGGCATGGGTGGCCCTTGGGGGGGGGGCAAAACAGTCTGCAACGCTTACAATATAGTTTAATTTGTCTATTTCAGAGGGCCTACATTCTCTGATCCTCTGCCTACGGGCCCCTGACCCTGTGACGTGTGACTACCAAGTGTCCTTGTATGGGGGGGGGGGGCTGTGTGCATTCAGGGGCCCTCTGGCTGCCTGGGCCCCCATTACTGCTACAGGAACTGAGTAAGACTTCAGTAGTATGGGCCGGCAAGGAGACACATCCATGGATCACACAGCTAACAACATTCACTGCAGCTACAAAGGTTTCAGGTAAGACAACAGGGTTTCCTTTATCATTTGCCCGCCGTGTCTATAGTTAGCAAGGAATTCACAATACATATTATTTTGACCGCATCATATTTCATGTTGGGTGTATTTGTTGTACCTTATACTATCGTCAGATTTATAGTGTGAAAGACTTGCCTATGGCAAGCTAATGCCCCCCCCCCCACACACACACATACCCACACACCCACACCTCTCAACTACATGAGCGCACTTCTCCTGGCGACCCACGTGTAAACCTGTTGTTTAGCTAGTAGTTACTTCTGTATGAAATATGACAGGGGGTGGGTAGTATCTCTGACTTCGATTACTTCTGCTGGCGTCCTTGACTTGACCTTGTTGCTGGCCCTGTGTATGTTACTGCGCCCTATGAGGCTGTAATTGTCTTCTTTTGGTGCAAAGCAACATGTAGGCGCTTCCATTTCTTTAAGTTCCAACTAGCACACTCTGGATTATTCAAATAATGTTTATTAGGTCTACGGTACGATCTGGTTGTGCTTCATTGCTAACTGTCTCTAAGCTCTCCGTTAGCTAAGACAGTAGCTGGGGGGTGGGGGGCTCGTGAATGCTTTGCCCAGTTGCCCACACAAGCCCTAATCCGTCCCTGTCCAGGACTGTTATATGAACAATCAAAAACATCATCACCCAGACTCCTTCTGTCCTGCTTGGTCTTGTCTTGCTTAACCAGTGCTAGCACACAGCAGTGTCTCTCATACAGTACTGCAGCTTCATTGGTGTATCTCACCTGGGGTCACCTATGACTGTCTGCTAGATGCAGTAAGATCTGGCAGACGGAGCATTGAACCAAAGACCCTGCGGTGTGGAGTTCATGTCTCTACCACTGCACCACTACCTCACCTGGTGGCTTACCTCCTATATAATATATTATATATAACATATTAACCATTACACCATCACCCAGACACTGATTTATCCTTCTATATAATATATTATATATAACATATTAACCATTACACCATCACCCAGACACTGATTTATCCTTCTATGTAATATATTATATATAACATATTACTCATTACACCATCACCCAGACACTGATTTATCCTTCTATATAATGTATTATATATAACATATTAACCATTACACCATCACCCAGACACTGATTTATCCAGCAATGCCAGACACCACTTCCTGTCCTATAGTGCTGTATGGGTGTTATAACCTGGGAGTCATTGCAGTCCTATAGTGCTGTATGGGTGTTATAACCTGGGAGTCATTGCAGTCCTATAGTGCTGTATGGGTGTTATAGTCTGTGTGCGATGCCTGTGTGTGATTTCTGTGTGCGATGCCTGTGTGTGATTTCTGTGTGCGATGCCTGTGATTGTGTGATGCCTGTGTGTGTGTGATGCCTGTGTGTGTGTGTGTGTGTGTGTGTGTGATGCCTGTGTGTGTGTGTGTGTGTGTGTGTGTGTGTGTGTGTGTGTGATGCCTGTGTCTGTGTGCGTGTGTGGTGACTGTGTGTGTGTGTGGTGCCTATGTGTGTGTGTGGTGCCTGTGTGTGTATGATGCCTGTGTGTGTGTGTGATGACTGTCTGTGTGTGTGATGCCTGTGTGTGTGTGTGTGTGTGTGTGTGTGTGTGGTGCCTGTGTGTGTGTGTGGTGCCTGTGTGTGTGTATGATGACTGTCTGTGTGTGTGATGCCTGTGTGTGTGTGACTCCCAGTGGTGTGACGGCCTGTCTCAGTGTGGGAAGGACACCAGGATGAAGATCTCCTCCCAAGACAGAGGGAGGACAACACAGTAAGACAGAGGGAGGATAACACAGGAGGGAAAGTGCAAGACAGACACAGGGGTCACACACCTTCATCGTCCAAAAAGAGGTCAGTGCGGTGTAGTGTGTTTACAGGAGACAGAGGACAGCTCTGAGATGTTTGTTTATCTGCCACTAAGGTCTACTAACGGTCGCTTAAAATGACTGGATGGTGTGTTTTCACTCATGTCTGTCCCACAGGTGACTAATGTTTTATTTTTGTGTTGGAGCATTTAGTTAACTGGTTGACATTGTGGTGTGAAGGGATTTTAAGCAATATAGTGAAACTCCAGGAAAACATCTACTACCCTATCTTTAACACACACACACACACACACACACACACACACACACCTCCTACCTTACCTTTAACACACAAACATCTCCTAACCTACCTTTAACACACATAAGTTCTTTAAGGGTCATTTCGTTACCACCCTCATGGATAAAACGATGTGTATAAATATAAAGTTTACTGTTTGATGTAGCCTAGGCAATGGCCATGTAGTTTCAGTTATTTTCTTTTTGGGAGATCCTACAGTCAACTTTAATAAAGGCAAACAAAAACCTAGTCCTGGACAAATTCAAACCCTAACCCTACACTACACCTATACTAAGCCGAATTGCAGGTAAATCCACAAATAAAACACAGGTTTCTTTGCACAACTACATCTGGAATTAAAGTATTTTTGTCTCTAAGTCGTACATAATCTTTCTCCTGAGGGCACGGTGGCCCCTCTCCACTACCCTGACTCTGGGGACGATGATGGTGATATTTTCACCTGCTGGGACTCCTTGAGTGTTTTTAACGGCACCTTTGAATTCCTTTCCTTGTTCATGCTGTACAACCCTTGCTGGGTCATGCTCAGTGTAAATCCCCCCAAGATGTTTGGCTATATCTGTGCTGTGTTTGCCATGCTCAGTGTAAATGCCCTGAAGATGTTTGGCTATATCTGTGCTGTGTGTGTAAATGCCCTCAAGATGTTTGGCTATATCTCTGCTGTTATATGGCTATATCTCTGCTGTTGTATGGCTATATCTGTGCTGTGTTTGGCTATATCTGTGCTGTGATTGTGTGTCAGTGCTCCTGGCCATAGGTATCTGCTGAATACATGTGACTGTCAAGAGGTACCTACTGTACATGTGGTTCGGCCGTGCTTGATCCTCCATTCGCTCATGTCCAAAAGGTCTATCTGGTGACAATCTTGAACTGCTTTTGCTATGATGGGTTTTGGAATAGGCTTGTTTCCAAATGCTGCTTTGTGCAACTGTTGATCCACTATCTCTTGCACACTGGACTGATTCCTGAGTAATGAGTGAATGTTTAATGTTTACTGCACCAGAGCCTTTGGTGTCGCACTCTTGTCAC
>CM059284.1:839267-866767 GCA_030347295.1 Setipinna tenuifilis | reverse complement strand
ATAGATAGACAGACAGACACACACACACACACACACACACACACACACACAAACACACACACCATTAAATGGATAGACACACACACATACACACACACACACAATTAATGGATAGACACACACACACACACACACCATTAATGGATAGACACACACACACACACCATTAATGAACAGGCACACACACACACACACACACCATTAATGAACAGGCACACACACACACACACACACACACAAACACACACATACACACACACACCTTTACTCAGATCAAAGATCATGGTACCATTGTAGAAATATGGATGCTCGATGTTTAGTATGCTTCATCACACACACACACACACACACACACACACACACACACACATACACACACACACACACACACCTATATTGCATTACTATAATCAGGGCACTTGGTGCAGTATTTAGAGTGGTGTTTCCATGACGATTATAATGGTGTTTATTTCGCTTTATCACACACTCTGTGTCTCTTTGCTTACCACGGTTACCACTGAGGAGTTCCTCTCCCAGTGCTCCACAGTAATGTCAATGTACAGCTTTCTTTTTGCACTACAACCAATGACATTGCTGCTTAAATGCACCATTTGAGCGTTATTACGCTACACATTGTGTGTTTACTTGAGACTGAGGGAGAGAGCGAGAGAGCAGTAACACAGAAATGCACAGACCCAACAAACACACACACACACACACACACACACACACACACACACACAGACTGTTGAGACTGATGGGAACAACTTGTGTGTGTGTGTGCATGTGTGTACATGTGTATGCATATATGTGTGTGTGTGTGTGAGGTCTGTAACAGCTTCATTAAGGGTATGTATGTGTGAGATCCATGAACTCAAATGTGTGTGCTTGTGGGCGCACGCTTGTGTGTGTATATGAGAGAGATCTATAATAGGAACAGCTTCATGAACTGAACTCAAATGTGTGTGTGCACGAATGTATGTACGTGTGTGAGTGTGTGTGTGTGTGTTTGTGTCTCGGTACACATTGTGTGTTCACCTATTTGTATCATATACAAGTCTACTGCAGTCTTTGCTATGTTATTTTTTGCCATCATATTTTATTGTCTTGTTTATAAGATGTTTAATGTTCACTGTGGGCCTAGGGAGCACTACAATTTCAAATTCTGTGTGCAACCTGTACACATGGTTTTTGACAATAAAGATGACTTTGATGTTGAGCACACTACCACAGACACACACTTCATATGGCTAGCACACTACCACAGACACACACTTCATATGGCTAGCACACTACCACAGACAGTACACTACATATGGCTAGCACACTACCACAGACACACTACATATGGCTAGCACACTACCACAGACACACTACATATGGCTAGCACACTACCACAGACAGTACACTACATATGGCTAGCACACTACCACAGACACACTACATATGGCTAGCACACTACCACAGACACACTACATATGGCTAGCACACTACCACAGACAGTACACTACATATGGCTAGCACACTACCACAGACACACTACATATGGCTAGCACACTGCCACATGCAGTACACTTCATATGGCTAGCACACTACTACAGACACACACTACATATGGCTAGCACACTACCACAGACACACACTTCATATGGCTAGCACACTACCACAGACACACTACATATAATAATAATAACCTTTACTTGTATAGCACAGTTCATACATACAAGATGCAGCTCAAAGTGCTTCACAGTTTGGCAAGGTTACAACAAAACAGCATTAGCCATAACAACGCAATGTCCCTTTGATGCAGGCTCTTGCGTGAGCACATGCAAATGTCCGTAGGGGCAACAGGGGTGAGGAAAAACTCCCTGAATTGCATGTAGTTGAATCAAACCGGGAAAAAAAAAAAGGAAGAAACCTCAGGCAGAACCGCGTCCCCTAGGGAAGCCCTTCTGCCGGGGCTGTGGTAGACTGGGGGTGGGTGGTAGTCCTCGTGGGGGTGAAGTAGTGGTTGCTGTGGGTCTGTTTGGGTGGAGGGTGAAAGGGGGACTTTGGAGGGGGGGAGGCGTTGTGCGACTGCTGTTGGTCTGGGTGCTTGGGGCTTGGTCTGGGTGCTTGGGGATGGGGATGGGGGGGGGGGGGGGGGGGTTGGAGAGTCCTTGGTAGGGCCGTTAGGTGTAGGCGAGGCTGAACAGATGAGTCTTGAGTTGCCTTTTGAAGGCGTCGACGGACTCGGCTTCTCTAATGTGTTGTGGTAGGGCGTTCCATCTTCTTGGGGCGTGGTATGAGAAGGCTGCTTCCCCGATCCTTTTGGGTGGAGCTTCTGGGACCCTCAGGAGGCCAGCTTCGGTCGATCTGAGGGCTCGTGCAGGGATATAAGCAGAGAGTGTGTCAGTGATATAGCAGGGGGCAAAACCATTTATAGCCTTGAATACTAACAGGAGTATTTTAAACTCAATTCTATAGGAGACAGGCAGCCAGTGGAGTTGAGCTAATATGGGGGTGATATGATCCCTTCTTCTAGTTTTTGTTAGTAACCTAGCAGCCGAGTTTTGAATAAGCTGTAGTTTCTCAATTGACTTTTTGGGGAGGCCTGCAAATAAGGCATTACAGTAATCTAGTCTACTTGAGATAAATGCATGTATCAGTTTTTCAGCGTCCTGCTGGGTTAAGAACGGGCGAACTTTTGCGATATTTCTAAGGTGGAAGTAGGCGGTTTTTGTTAATTTATTAATATGAGGTTCAAAGTTTAGGTCAGAGTCCAGGGTCACTCCTAGGCTTGTCACCTTTTCTCTGACATGTTGGTTAAGGTTTCCTAGGTTAGAGTAGAGCGCCTCGCGTTTGTCTCTGGGGCCAAGAAGCAGAACTTCTGTTTTGTCCTCATTTAATTTTAGAAAATTATTGTTCATCCAATGTGTAATAGCTGTTAGGCAGGAGGTTAGAGTGTGTAGGGCGGTAGTTTGATTCGGCTCGACTGATATGTAGAGCTGTGTGTCATCGGCATAGCTGTGGAAGTCTACATTATATTCTTTGATAATGTTGCCTAATGGTAGCATGTATAATGAGAAAAGAAGGGGGCCGAGACAGCTGCCTTGGGCGACTCCAAAGGGCATGTTGTGTTTGTTGGATACGTGGTCTCCTATACTAACGTAGAATTGCCTTCCTCTAATATATGATTCAAACCATTTTAATGCATTGCCTGAGAGGCCTACCCAGGTCTCAAGATGGTTAAGTAATATGTTGTGGTCAATAGTGTCAAAGGCGGCACTTAGGTCTAGGAGGATTAGGACAGAGACTTTGTTTGTGGCCATACTAAGTCTGAGATCATTAACTATTTTAGTTAGGGCGGTCTCTGTGCTGTGATTCGCTCTGAAGCCTGATTGGAATTTTTCTAATATATCGTGTTTGCTAAGGAACAGGTTGAGTTGCTTAAAGACGACTTTTTCTAATATTTTGCTTATAAATGGGAGATTGGAGATTGGCCTATAGTTGTTCAGTGTGTTTTGGTCCAGATCTGCTTTTTTCAGGAGTGGCTTTACAACTGCGGTTTTAAAGGAGTTGGGGAATACTCCTGTGACGATGGAGGTATTAATAATCTGTAGTACGGGTGTTGAAACGCAACTAAAGATGTTTTTCATAAGGAAGGTAGGGATAGGGTCAAGGCTAGAGGTTGACTGTTTACTTTGTTTGACTATCTTATTCAGTTCTTCTTCTGAGATGGGGTTAAAGTTATTAAGGGTTGGTGGATCCCTGCGAGGAGGTTGGTGGTAATAATTGGGGTCATGAATAATACCGGTTCTAATGGCAGCTATTTTGTTAGTGAAGAACAGTGCAAATTCATTGCACCTAGATGGGGTGGCTAAGCTACGCATGTCGCAGGCTGGTGCAGGTTTTAATAGCCTTTCGATTGTGGAGAACAGTACTCTCGAATTGCTATGATTGTCTGCGATAATTTTTGAGAAATACGCTCTTCTTTCAGTGCGAATGACATTATTGTAAGTGGAGATGCGTTCTTTGAAGATTAGGCGGTTGACCTCTAATTTGGTCTTTCTCCAGGTTCGCTCTGCTGCTCTGCACTGTCTTTTGAGTTTTCTAACTGAGTCGTTTATCCAGGGGGATGGTTTGGCTCGTGATCTACATTTTGACTGTAGGGGGGCGACTTTATCTAGGATTTCTTTTAAATTGCTATTAAAGCTGACTACCATTTCCTCAAGTGAGTCTTGCTCGTTTATGAGGTCGTGGGCAGCAACAAGGTTGGTAAATTCTTGTTCGATGGAGGTGTTTATGTAGCGCTTGCGGATTTGACTATTGCTACTGTTGGTAGTTATGATGAGTTCGGATTCAAATAGGACGCAGTAATGATCGGAGATGGCGACGTCTGATACGGTGATGTTGTTAATGTTGGTGGCGTGTGATATTACTAGGTCGAGCGTGTTACCTAGTCGATGAGTGGCCTCTGTTATGTATTGACATAGTCCATAGCTATCTAAAGTGTTTAGTAGTTCCTTCGCGTTCGTGTCATGATTTTTGTTGACGTGAATATTAAAGTCTCCCACGATAATTAATCTGTCGTAGTTTGTGACTATCGTTGACAGTAGGGTGGAAAATTCTGATATAAATGTTGGTGAGTGTTTTGGTGGTCTATAAAGTGCGACGAGAATCAGACTGTGGTTAGTATGTACTTTGAGGGCTAAGTACTCAAAGGATGAAAAGATGCCAAGATTAATTTCAGTGCATGTAAATTTATCAGAGATGATGGCGGCTACACCACCTCCCCTTTTGCTGTCTCTTGATACCTGATAAAATTTGTAGTTTGGTGGGCAGGCTTCAATAAGGGTGGCGGCCCCGTCCTCTTTTAACCATGTTTCTACCAGGAACATAAAATGGAGCTTTTTGTCTAAAATTAAGTCGTTTATAATAAAGCTCTTATTGGTAAGAGATCTTACATTAAGAAGTGCGGCTTTAATGGTGGTATTGGGATTTGTAACTCGGCGCTGGAGTGGGATGTTGATTAGGTTGTTTTTTACGCAGCCTATGGTTTTAACTTTGCGTTGTCTATGATGGGTTATAATGGGGCGGATATGATTGGGCGAAGTTTGATTGTTTCTTTGAGCCGGGTGCACGGTGTTCAAAGAGCTAAGGGTGCTAACACAGGGTATATCATCAGCTCTGGTTGTATTGTGTAGGTGGTGCACTGGCGTGGAACTTACGTGTCAGTTTGGGTGCCGGTGGGCTGCTAGCGCTAGCTCCAGGTTGCTAGCTAGCAGACCCGCTCCGGCTCTGTTCAGGTGTCGCCCGTCCCGGGCGAACAGGTTCCGCCTGGTCCAGAAGCAGCTGAAGTTGTCAGCGTAGGGGATGCTCTCGCGGCAGCAGTGCCCCAGCAGCCACAGGTGGAGCTGGCGGATACGGGAGAACTGCATGTCTGAGAAGCAAACAGAGGGAATTGGGCCTGAGACTATGCATTTTTTACCAGTAGCACGTATGGTCTGAATTAAAGAAGTAAAATCAGACTTAAGTTTTTCAGACTGCTGGAGCTTGATGTCGTTCGAGCCGACGTGCACGACGATCGTGGACGCGGTCGGGTGCTGGTCAGCCACCTCCGGTACCCGGGCCTCGATGTCCTCCACTCGTGCCCCGGGGAGACACCACGTCTCCGTCCTCGCTAGGGTCACATGGCGAACCATGGAGGACCCAAGGAGGACCGCCGCTGGCTGAGTGGAGGACGGTGGTTGACGAGGCTTCTCCCGGGTGATCCGGCGGCGCTGGGGGGGAGAGACATGAGAGGGGTGAGTTGTGTTTGGGTCAGCTAAAACAGTGTATCTATTTGAAAGATCAAGAATAGGAGGAGGAGAAATTTTCCTCGGTACTCCCCTTTGGTGTCGAGCGACGACTTCTGTCCAGGGCTGGCTCTGGCGCGGGGTGGAGCAGTCTGGTTTCTGGTGAGAAGCTAACAGAGACATACTGGTTAGCTGTTTCGTTTGGTTACTTAATGTATTGTTTAGTGTGGAGATTTCGCTTGTAAGTCGGCGGATAGTTGCTTTAAGAGCAGCATTTTCCGAACCCAACCTTAACACTTTAAAAGTGCAATCTTTTCGGCTGCAGCAGGTTTCCATATCGTTAGTAGGTGGGTATTTACTAGTGCAGCCGGTTATGGTGAGCTAGCGTAGTAATGTGTGATGCTAATCGGTTAGCTAAGATGCTAAAAACAGACCGAGGGTGATTCGGCGTGCGGTGTATTTAGTGTTAACAAGCTGAATTTACACTTAGAATTCTATTTTGCTTTTCTGACTAGTAGGTGAAGTGGTGATGGAATTTTGTAAGATGTGGTAAGATGGTGTAGGTAGATGCAAGAAACTTAGCTTTGTTGGAAGATTCCTTTGGTCTTTCTACGTCCTGTCGCGTAGCAGTTCTTACTGGTCCGGCAGTAAAAGTCGTCCGGCGAGCAACGAGAGCAACGAGAGCAACGAGAGCAACGAGAGCAACGAGAGCAACGAGAGCAACGAGAGCCTATATGGCTAGCACACTACCACAGACACACACTACATATGGCTAGCACACTACTACAGACACACACTTCATATGGCTAGCACACTACCACAGACACACACTTCATATGGCTAGCACACTACCACAGACACGCACTTCATATGGCTAGCACACTACCACAAGTACACACTTCATATGGCTAGCACACTACCACAGCCAGTACACTTCATATAGCTAGCACACTACCACAGATACACCATATGGCTAGCACACTACCACAGACACACACTTAATATGGCTAGCACACTACTACAGGCAGTGTTGGGGATCTACAGTCAGCACAGCACTGAGGCTACAAAGGGGTCAATGCTAACTAGCTAACAACTACTTCCCCTGGAGCTGTTACATCACAAACTCATGGTTGACATAAAGTCATGAAAATGGTTTGTTTGGGATAGTTGTTCTTCTTTAGAAACAAGTTTGTAAGTTCCCTGAAATTATAATACCCAAAACAACACATTAATTAATTTATTAATTACCATCACTGCACTATGACCATACCACCTGCATACTGTATTCCTGTTTTTATTTTACAGACTGGACATCATTTCTTACACATTATGTTGTTCAAACAAATTAAACCACTAACCAGAGTGTCTTGAGTCTGCAGTGGGAGTCCTCCAGTAGAGCACAGATCTGCTTCACTCCTGAGTCTCCTAGTATATTCCCACTCAGATCCAGCTCTGTCAGGAGTAAAGGGTTTCTACCCAGACCTGAAGTCAGATACACACAGGACTCTTCTGCAGCATCACTCTTCAACAGCCTGCAGAAACAGAAAAAAAACATACCAACTGTTTATCATGTTTTAACATACACAATGTACCTGCAGAGACAGGAGAAAAACATACCAACTCTTTATCATGTTTTAACATACACAATGTACCTGCAGAGACAGGAGAAAAACATACCAACTCTTTATCATATTTCAACCAGTGTACATTTTAGAACATTTTTTTCCTTTTCCCTAATAAAAAAATACCCTGAAATAGCATGGTGCTTAAAGGGTTAACAAACCTAATTCAGCATCTCAGAAAGCTGCACCAGGAGACACTGACAGATGTGTTATGATCTTACCTCAGTGTCTGAAGTTTAGAGGCAGGATCCTGCAATACATCAGTAAGGAGCTTCACTCCAGAGGGTCCAGGGTCGATTCCTCTCAGGTCCAGCTCCTCCAGGTGTGAGGGGTTTGATTTGAGAGCTGAGGCCAGAGCAGCATATCCTTCTCCTGTTACACCACAGTCTGACAGCCTGGAGAGAAGAGTCTAATGTTATTGACTGTTGTTTAAAATGCCTTTTTAGTGATTTTAGCAGAAAAACATGTCCAAAAACATCTATTGGGATAAATTCTACAGTCTTTATATATGTTTTATATGACCAACACTTAGTTTTAATATTAAAAACAAGAATCTGTGTGACTGAGTTAGATGTGTCTGTAGGACTTTGAGTGAGGTATGTATGAACCCAAAGACCTGATTACTGAGGACTACTGAAGTACTTAAATGCCTTACCTAAGTGTCTCCAGTGCACAGTTTTTGTTCTTCAGGCCATTACAGAGTTCTTGGACTCCAACATCTTCGATACTGTTGCCACTGAGATCCAGTTTCTTCACTTTTGAAGATGCTTTGCAGAGGACAGATGCCAGTGTTGTACAGCTCATTTCACTGAGCCTACAGCTGTTGAGCCTTTAAAGGAAAAACAGCCATCAGCAACTATAAACTGAGCGTGATGAAAGGGCTGCCAGAGAGACGTCATGTGACCAAGGTACCGCCTATAAAAACAGTCTTTTTAATAATTAATACTTACAAAGTTCTCAGTGCCTCATTTTGAATACCAGCATCCTTCATATACTACTAAGGAAGTGTGGCGCTACTGAGTTTAACAACAGCTATATCTTCAAACTTCCATCGTGCCCCCATCACTAGCATGGTGAGCCTATTCTACAGAAACTGTAAAATAGTTTAGTTCTGAATACAACAGGTTAGCACAGTTTTGCTACTCCACAAACACACTAAATCCCTGTGATGTTTTAACACACCCAAAGTTGATTTCACACCAGAGTATCCCTTTAATTACCATGACGTTGCTGCACTATGACCATACCACCTGCATACTGTATTCCTCTTCTTATTTTATACATAGGACACATACATTCCTTACAAATTATGCTGTTCAAACAAATCAAACCACTAACAAGAGTGTCTTGAGTCTGCAGTGTGAATCCTCCAGTAGAGCACACATGTGCTTCACTCCTGAGTCTCCTGGTATCTTCCCACTCAGGTCCAGCTCTGTCAGGAGTAAAGGGTTTCTACCCAGAACTGAAGTCAGATACACACAGGCCTCTTCTGCAGCATCACTCTTCAACAACCTGCAGAGACAGGAGAAAAACATACCAACTCTTTATCATGTTTTAACATACCCAATGTACATTCTACAACATTGTTTTTCTTTTTCAGAATAATAATGATAAAATAACCTAAAATAGTCTAGGGCTTAAATGGTTAACAAACCAAATTCAGCCTCTCAGAAAGCTGTACCAGGAGATACTGACAGATGTGTTATGATCTTACCTCAGTGTCTGAAGTTTAGAGGCAGGATCCTGCAGTAAATCAGTAAGGAGCTTCACTCCAGAGGGTCCAGGGTCGTTTCCTCTCAGGTCCAGCTCCTCCAGGTGTGAGGGGTTTGATTTGAGAGCTGAGGCCAGAGCAGCATATCCTTCTCCTGTTACACCACAGTCTGACAGTCTGGAGAGAAGAGTCTAATGTTATTGACTGTTGTTTAAAATGCCTTTCTAGTGATTTTAGCAGAAAAACATGTCCAAAAACATCTATTGGGATAAATTCTACAGTCTTTATATATGTTTTATATGACCGACAGTTAGTTTTAATATTAAAAACAAGAATCTGTGTGACTTTGAGTTAGATGTGTATGTAGGACTTTGAGTGAGGTATGTATGAACCCAAAGAGCTGATTACTGAGGAATACTGAAGTACTAAAATGTCTTACTTAAGTGTCTCCAGTGCACAGTTTTTGTTCTTCAGGCCATTACAGAGTATTTGGACTCCAACATCTCCGATACTGTTGCAGCTGAGATCCAGTTTGTTCACTTTTGAAGATGCTTTGCAGAGGACAGATGCCAGTGCTGTACAGCTCATTTCACTGAGCGTACAGCTGTTGAGCCTTTAAAGGAAAAACAGCCATCAGCAACTATAAACTGAGCGTGGTGAAAGGGCTGCCAGAGAGACGTCATGTGACCAAGGTACCGCTTATAAAAACAGTCTTTTTAATAATTAATACTTACAAAGTTCTCAGTGCCTCATTTTGAATACCAGCATCCTTCATATACTACTAAGGAAGTGTGGCGCTACTGAGTTTAACAATAGCTACATCTTCAAACTTCCATCGTGCCCCCATCACTAGCATGGTGAGCCTATTCTACAGAAACTGTAAAATAGTTTAGTTCTGAATACAACAGGCTAGCACAGTTTTGCTACTCCACAAACACACTAAATCCCTGTGATGTTTTAACACACCCAAAGTTGATTTCACACCAGAGTCTCCCTTTAATTACCATGACGTTGCTGCACTATGACCATATCACCTGCATACTGTATTCCTCTTCTTATTTTATACATAGGACACATACATTCCTTACAAATTCTGCTGTTCAAACAAATCAAACCACTAACAAGAGTGTCTTGAGTCTGCAGTGTGAATCCTCCAGTAGAGCACACATGTGCTTCACTCCTGAGTCTCCTGGTTTCTTCCCACTCAGGTCCAGCTCTGTCAGGAGTAAAGGGTTTCTACCCAGAACTGAAGTCAGATACACACAGGCCTCTTCTGCAGCATCACTCTTCAACAACCTGCAGAGACAGGAGAAAAACATGCCAACTCTTTATCATGTTTTAACATACCCAATGTACATTCTACAACATTGTTTTTTCTTTTTCAGAATAATAATGATAAAATAACCTAAAATAGTCTAGGGCTTAAAGGGTTAACAAACCAAATTCAGCCTCTAAGAAAGCTGTACCAGGAGATACTGACAGATGTGTTATGATCTTACCTCAGTGTCTGAAGTTTAGAGGCAGGATCCTGCAGTAAATCAGTAAGGAGCTTCACTCCAGAGGGTCCAGGGTCGTTTCCTCTCAGGTCCAGCTCCTCCAGGTGTGAGGGGTTTGATTTGAGAGCTGAGGCCAGAGCAGCATATCCTTCTCCTGTTACACCACAGTCTGACAGTCTGGAGAGAAGAGTCTAATGTTATTAGCTGTTGTTTAAAATGCCTTTTTAGTGATTTTAGCAGAAAAACATGTCCAAAAACATGTATTGGGATAAATTGTACAGTCTTTATATATGTTTTATATGAGCTACAGTTAGTTTTAATATTAAAAACAAGAATCTGTGTGACTGAGTTAGATGTGTCTGTAGGACTTTGAGTGAGGTATGTATGAACCCAAAGAGCTGATTACCGAGGAATACTGAAGTACTAAAATGTCTTACCTAAGTGTCTCCAGTGCACAGTTTTTGTTCTTCAGTCCATTACAGAGTTCTTGGACTCCAACATCTCCGATACTGTTGCCACTGAGATCCAGTTTCTTCACTTTTGAAGATGCTTTGCAGAGGACAGATGCCAGTGTTGTACAGCTCATTTCACTGAGCCTACAGCTGTTGAGCCTTTAAAGGAAAAACAGCCATCAGCAACTATAAACTGAGCGTGATGAAAGGGCTTCCAGAGAGACGTTATGTGACCAAGGTACCACTTATAAAAACACTCTTTTTAATAATTAATACTTACAAAGTTCTCAGTGTCAAGTTCGTAATGCCAGTGCCCTTGATATACTACCAAGAAAGTGTACCGCTACTGAGTTTAACAACAGCTATATCTTCAAACTTCCATCGTGCCCCCATCACTAGCATGGTGAGCCTATTCTACACAAAATGTAAAATAGTTTAGTTCTGAATACAACAGGCTAGCACAGTTTTGCTACTCCACAAACACACTAACTCCTCATGGTGTTTTAACAGACTCAAAGTTCATTTTACACCAGTGTATCCCTTTAATTACCATGACGTTGCTGCACTATGACCATATCACCTGCATACTGTATTCCTCTTCTTATTTTACACATAGGACACATACATTCCTTACAAATTATGCTGTTCAAACAAATCAAACCACTAACAAGAGTGTCTTCAGTCTGCAGTGTGAATCCTCCAGTAGAGCACACATGTGCTTCACTCCTGAGTCTCCTGGTATCTTCCCACTCAGGTCCAGCTCTGTCAGGAGTAAAGGGTTTCTACCCAGAACTGAAGTCAGATACACACAGGCCTCTTCTGCAGCATCACTCTTCAACAACCTGCAGAGACAGGAGAAAAACATACCAACTCTTTATCATGTTTTCACATACACAATGTACATTTTACAACATTTTTTTCTTTTCCCTAATAAAAAAACCAAATATACCCTGAAGTAGCCTAGGGCTTAAACGGTTATCAAACCAAATTCAGCACCTCAGAAAGCTGCACCAGGAGATACTGACAGATTTGTTATGATCTTACCTCAGTGTCTGAAGTTTACAGTCAGGATCCTGCAGTAAATCAGTGAGGAGCTTCACTCCAGAGGGTCCAGGGTCGTTTCCTCTCAGGTCCAGCTCCTCCAGGTGTGAGGGGTTTGATTTGAGAGCTGAGGCCAGAGCAGCATATCCTTCTCCTGTTACACCACAGTCTGACAGCCTGGAGAGAAGAGTCTAATGTTATTGACTGTTGTTTAAAATGCCTTTTTACTGATTTTAGCAGAAAAACATGTCCAAAAACATCTATTGGGAGAAATTGTACAGTCTTTATATATGTTTTATATGACCGACAGTTAGTTTTAATATTAAAAACAAGAATCTGTGTGACTGAGTTAGATGTGTCTGTAGGACTTCGTGTGAGGTATGTATGAACCCAAAGAGCTGATTACTGAGGAATACTGAAGTACTAAAATGTCTTACTTAAGTGTCTCCAGTGCACAGTTTTTGTTCTTCAGGCCATTACAGAGTTCTTGGACTCCAACATCTCCGATACTGTTGCAGCTGAGATCCAGTTTGTTTACTTTTGAAGATGCTTTGCAGAGGACAGATGCCAGTGTTGTACAGCTCATTTCACTGAGCCTACAGCTGTTGAGCCTTTAAAGGAAAAACAGCCATCAGCAACTATAAACTGAGCGTGATGAAAGGGCTGCCAGAGAGACGTCATGTGACCAAGGTACCGCCTATAAAAACAGTCTTTTTAATAATTAATACTTACAAAGTTCTCAGTGCCTCATTTTGAATACCAGCATCCTTCATATACTACTAAGGAAGTGTGGCGCTACTGAGTTTAACAATAGCTACATCTTCAAACTTCCATCGTGCCCCCATCATTAGCATGGTGAGCCTATTCTACAGAAACTGTAAAATAGTTTAGTTCCGAATGCAACAGGTTAGCACAGTTTTGCTACTCCACAAACACACTAAATCCCTGTGATGTTTTAACAGACCCAACGTTTATTTCACACCAGAGTATCCCTTTAATTACCATGGCGTTGCTGCACTATGACCATATGACCTGCATACTGTATTCCTCTTCTTATTTTATACATAGGACACATACATTCCTTACAAATTATGCTGTTCAAACAAATCAAACCACTAACAAGAGTGTCTTGAGTCTGCAGTGTGAATCCTCCAGTAGAGCACACATGTGCTTCACTCCTGAGTCTCCTGGTTTCTTCCCACTCAGGTCCAGCTCTGTCAGGAGTAAAGGGTTTCTACCCAGAACTGAAGTCAGATACACACAGGCCTCTTCTGCAGCATCACTCTTCAACAACCTGCAGAGACAGGAGAAAAACATGCCAACTCTTTATCATGTTTTAACATACCCAATGTACATTCTACAACATTGTTTTTTCTTTTTCAGAATAATAATGATAAAATAACCTAAAATAGTCTAGGGCTTAAAGGGTTAACAAACCAAATTCAGCCTCTCAGAAAGCTGTACCAGGAGATACTGACAGATGTGTTATGATCTTACCTCAGTGTCTGAAGTTTAGAGGCAGGATCCTGCAATAAATCAGTAAGGAGCTTCACTCCAGAGGGTCCAGGGTCGTTTCCTCTCAGGTCCAGCTCCTCCAGGTGTGAGGGGTTTGATTTGAGAGCTGAGGCCAGAGCAGCATATCCTTCTCCTGTTACACCACAGTCTGACAGTCTGGAGAGAAGAGTCTAATGTTATTGACTGTTGTTTAAAATGCCTTTTTAGTGATTTTAGCAGAAAAACATGTCCAAAAACATCTATTGGGATAAATTGTACAGTCTTTATATATGTTTTATATGACCGACAGTTAGTTTTAATATTAAAAACAAGAATCTGAGTGACTTTGAGTTAGATGTGTCTGTAGGACTTCGTGTGAGGTGTGTATGAACCAAAAGAGCTGATTACTATAGAATACTGAAGTACTGAAATGTCTTACCTAAGTGTCGCCAGTGCACAGTTTTTGTTCTTCAGTCCATTACAGAGTTCTTGGACTCCAACACCTCCGATACTGTTGCCACTGAGATCCAGTTTCTTCACTTTTGAAGATGCTTTGCAGAGGACAGATGCCAGTGTTGTACAGCTCATTTCACTGAGCCTACAGCTGTTGAGCCTTAAAAGGAAAAACAGCCATCAGCAACTATAAACTGAGCGTGATGAAAGGGCTGCCAGAGAGACGTCATGTGACCAAGGTACCGCCTATAAAAACAGTCTTTTTAATAATTAATACTTACAAAGTTCTCAGTGCCTAGTTTGCAATACCAGTACCCTCGATATACTACCAAGGAAGTGTGGCGCTACTGCGTTTAACAATAGCTATATCTTTAAACTTCCATCGTGCCCCCATCACTAGCATGGTGAGACTATTCTACAGAAACTGTAAAATAGTTTAGTTCAAAATGCAACAGGCTAGCACAGTTGTGCTAATCAGCAAACACACTGACTCCTTGTGATGTTTTAACACACCCAAAGTTGATTTCACACCAGTGTATCCCTTTAATTACCATGACGTTGCTGCACTATGACCATATCACCTGCATACTGTATTCATGTTCTTAGTTTACACACTGGGTATCATTCCTGTTTTACAGATTATGTTGTTCAAACAAATCAAACCACTAACAAGAGTGTCTTGAGTCTGCAGTGTGAGTCCTCCAGTAGAGCACACATGTGCTTCACTCCTGAGTCTCCTGGTTTCTTCCCACTCAGGTCCAGCTCTGTCAGGAGTAAAGGGTTTCTACCCAGAACTGAAGTCAGATACACACAGGCCTCGTCTGCAGCATCACTCTTCAATAGCCTGCAGACAGGAGAAAAACATACCAACTGTTTATCATGTTTTAACATGCCCAATGTACCTGCAGAGACAGGAGAAAAACATACCAACTCTTTATCGTGTTTTAACATGCCCCATGTACATTGTACAACAAATTTAATGAAACAGATTTTTCCTTTTTCCTAATAAAAAAACAAAAACAACCTAAAATAGCCTAGGGCTTGAAGGGTTAACAAACCAAATTCAGCATCTCAGAAAGCTGTACCAGGAGACACTGACAGATGTGTTATGATCTTACCTCAGTGTCTGAAGTTTATAGTCACGATCCTGCAGTAAATCAGTGAGGAGCTTCACTCCAGAGTCTCCAGGGTCGTTTCCACTCAGGTCCAGCTCCTCCAGATGTGAGGGGTTTGATTGGAGAGCTGAGGCCAGAGCAGCATATCCTTCTCCTGTTACACCACAGTCTGACAGTCTGGAGAGAAGAGGCTAATGTTATTGGCTGTTGTTTAGTAATGCCTTTTTAGTAATCTCAGCAGAGAAACATGTCCAAAAACCTCTACTGGGATAAAAAGTACAGTCTTTATATATGTTTTATAACCTATGCTAGCTTTCAGTAATTAAAAACAAGAACCTGTGTGACTTTGAGTTAGATGTGTCTGTAGGACTTCCAGTGAGGTATGTATGAGCCCAAAGAGCTGATTACTGAGGACTACTGAAGTACTAAAATGCCTTACCTAAGTGTCTCCAGTGCACAGTTTTTGTTCTTCAGTCCATTACAGAGTTCTTGGACTCCAACATCTCCGATACTGTTGCAGCTGAGATCCAGTTTCTTCACTTTTGAAGATGCTTTGCAGAGGACAGATGCCAGTGTTGTACAGCTCATTTCACTGAGCCTACAGCTATTGAGCCTTTACAGGAAAAACAGCCATCAGCAAATATAAACTCTATGAAAAGGACACTGTTGTATGTTAATGCTATGCTCCAAAATTAAAAAAAAGCATAGAATATATTTTTTGAGATCACTGAGATCACACTTACAGAAGTTTTTGAGATGCTTCCACTACTGGCTTCAGCCTCAGGAGACCTTCATCAGACCTGACGTACTTCTTCAGGTCAAACACATCCAGCTTCTGGTCTGATGTCAGCAGCACAAACACCAGAGCTGACCACTGGCCAGGTGACAGCTGGGCTTCAGAAAGTGTCCCTGCACTCAGAAAGCTCTGGATCTCCTCCACTAAGGAGTGGTCATTCAGTTCATTCAGACAGTGGAAGAGGTTGATCACCCTCTCTGATGAAGGCACCTCCCTGATCTTGTCCTTAATGTAACTGATTGTTTCATCATTGCCTGTCTGCTTCTGTCCTTGCTGTAGCAAGCCATGCAGGAGAGTCTGGCTGGACTCCACAGAAAGGCCGAGAAGGAAACGGAGGAAGAGGTCAAAGCGCCCATCATTATACTCCAGAGCTTTGTCCACAGCACTCTTGTGTAAGATGGTCATGGGTTCTTCCCCAGAAACACCTTGGTGTCTGGACAGCACATCTTTCTCTTGTACTGCCATCATCAAAAACACATACAGAGCTGCAAGATACTCCTGGATACTCAGATGGATGAAGCAAAACACTGTTGCTTGAAAGATGCCGGATTCTTCTCGGAAGATCTGGGTGCAGACACCAGAGCATACTGCTGCCTCTCTGACATCAATGCCACACTCTCTCAGGTCCTCTTCATAGAAGATCAGATTGCCCTTCTCCAATTGTTCGTAGGCCAGCTTTCCAAGATCAAGGATAAGTTTCTGGTTCCACTGTGGCTCAAGGTTGTGCACATTGTCAAACTTTTGGGCTTTCTGTTTGGTTTGAAAGATAAGGAAATAAGTGTACATCTCCGTCAAAGTCTTTGGAATCTGTTTGTCTCCTGAAGAGCCTAGAATCACCTCAAGAACAGAAGCAGTAATCCAGCAAAACACTGGTATGTGGCACATGATGTGGAGACTCCTTGATAGTGCAATGTGGGAAATGATTCTACTTGCAAGACTCTCATCATTGACCCTCTTCCTGAAGTACTCCTCCTTCTGTGAGTCATTGAACCCTTGTATGTCTGTGACAAGGTCAACACACTCAGGAGGAATCTGACTGGCTGCTGCTGGTCGAGAGGTTATCCAAAGTAGAGCAGAGGGAAGCAGATTGCCCTTGATGAGATTTGTCAGGAGTACATCCAGTGAAGTGACACCTGTCACATCGGTCCAACTTTCATTATTCTGAAAGTTTAGTTGTAGTCGACACTCATCCAGACCATCAAAGATAAACAGCACTTTATACTTCTCTTGGCGGCCTAAAGTTAACTGCTTTAGTTCTGGAAAGAAGTGATGAAGGAGGTCCATCAAACAGTGCTGTTTGTCTCTCATGAGGTTGAGCTCCCGAAAAGGCAATGGGAAAATGAAATGGATCTCTGTGTTGTCTTTTTCCTCAGCCCAGTCCAGGATGTACTTCTGAATGGAGATGGATTTGCCAATGCCAGCCACCCCCTTTGTCATAACTCTTCTGCTTGGTTTGTCTTGGCCAGGTAAGGGCTTGAAGAGGTCACAGCATTTGATTGGTTTCTCCTGTCCAGGTGGTCTCTTAGTTATGGACTCAATCTGCCTGACTTCATGCTCCTCATTTACTGTCCCACTTCCTCCCTCTGTGATGTAGATTTCTGTGTAGATCTTTTCCAGCAGAGCCGAGCTTCCTTGCTTGGGGATTCCTTCAAACACAGTCTGGTACTTGTTCTGGAGATTTCTTTTCAGCTCAATCTGACAAAGCACATCCAGGTCATCTGGGTCACAAACAAAATGAATAATGATTTGCCAACTTCTCACACAAACAATGTCAGCTGTTCCTTTATCCTAACGATACAATAATCTTATGTAATTGATACAAAAAATGCCATTATCAATAAAGGGAGAATTCTTACTTTCTCTCAATTTGTCAGCAAGATCCTTTCTGTCCATCTTCCAGAGGAAGTGCAGTGCCATCTTGAGAGCCCCTTCTCTGGCATCACTCTCATCCTCCTTTTTCCTCTCAAAGTTTTCTTGGTAACCTGGACTGAGAATCCCCTTAAATCTCTGCAGCTCATTCTTCACAAAAGTGATGATCTTCTCCTCAAGCATCTGAAGTACCGCACAGATGTCCTAATTTAACTGACACCGCAACATGCAGTGGCATTCACACAACATCATCACAACCTTTTTACAACCTCTGTGTATTATTATGGGATGCGTCTTGGTTTATTCTTCAGCATGTATGTCTACTACAGTAATCCCTCTGTGTGATTGACACAGAGTAGACATGTCATTGGATGAAAGCATGTGGGAGGGTATACCATTAAAGCATGCTTCTGTTCATACAATAACTTCTTAGTATTTCCTAAAAATTTTGGGACCAATCTTGACACAGAATAGAAATTCTGTCACTCGATGAAAGCATGCAGGAGGGTATAGGCAAGACCATTATTGGTCTGCTTATAAGCTCTTTGTAAACGCTTCTCTACAATAGCCATGTTTCCTAGCATTTCCTGAATTCACGGTGGCATTTTGGGATCAAGCTCACAAAAGAAATGAAAAAAACGAAACCTCTTTGTGAACGCTTCTCTAAAGGGGATGCGACAAAGTGCTCTGTTTCGCAGTGTTTTAAGAGTTAATTCTGACATACAAATTAGATTCTGTACCGTACACTTCTCAATAAGTTTATAAAAATCAGAGTGAAAAACTGTCCCAGAACATATTTGAGTTGAAGACTTTAAGAGTTTAAGCATCCAAGCACACCATAGCAGCCACGGGGGGAAGATGTCAACGGGAGGTGTCCTCTAGTCCAAAAGTGGCATCTTTAGACTCACTCGTGTAGTTAATGGGTGGACATTATAGTAAATATGTGAGTAGGAATGTTTGAGTTCAGGCATATACAGCATCTGTTCTACTGATGCAGTGTTATATTTATATAATCTGATATTTATATGATCTTATATTTATATAGTCTTATATTTATAACCTTAAATTTGTATAATATTATATTCATATAAGGTCTGCGATGCTGCACAATCATAAAGTGCCTTTTGTGACTGCATGAAATGCCTCATGATTGCTTGATCGCTACCAGCGCTGAAGCACACAGCACTAATCCTGTATTTGTATGTTTCTCAGGACACATTATTCTGTTTCCCACATCAGCTAATCTGAGAGGAAATCAGTAGTGCATGAAGGCAGTGAACAAAGGCAAGGACAGAGCACTATTATAAACATAGAACACAACTGAAGGTCATGTGTTGATTGTGTGTTAGGTGATATATAGAAACATTTAAGAAAACTCTTGAACTGGTGTGTTAACTTTATGCTACAGTAATGAAAACAGCTGTATGGCTTAATATACTGTATAGATGCAAGCACACTATGCACAGTCACATACCTGGAATACACGAGTCAGATCCTGCAGCTCACTCTGACCACTGGTGTCTGGATCATGTCTTCTCCTTTGATAAAACAAAACAGAATCATCTCCATACATGATTGACACCTCTCTGGCCTCCTCATTCTCCACCCCCACCTGCTGCCTGAGGTCTGTGTAGACTAACAGCCCAAACACCCCCAGCACCAAACGCCCATCTGGGGTGACATCAGCAGCAAACTCCCATCTGGACTATCCCCGACACGTTCCTCCCTCTATCTATCTATCTATCTATCTATCTATCTATCTATCTATCTATCTATCTGTCTCTCTGCTTCTGATTGTAGGAGGAGCTTAACATACCTTTGTTCAGAGGACAGGTGTTCCACGCTGAAGTTGGGAGGGCGGCCATCTTTTGATCTGTCACTCTTCATGGACACCGAGCTCTGTGCAGATGACTCTGATCTCTTCGACATGTCTCTGTGGAACAGCAAGACCAACGTAAGAGCCACAGTGTACTAAAGTGGGTTAACACACAAGGATCAACACACAACATGTGGCCCCCAACACCTGACACACACTGACATGGTAGAAGCACTTACATACATGAGCTTCCACCTCTCAGATACACACAGCCTCTATGAGATGAAGTCAATACCTTTCATTTATTTCTGTTTATTAATCTTTACGCAAACACACACACACACACACACACACACAAATACAGTTTGTTTCTGTGGGTCTGAAGCATAACTGCAGGTCTGAGGCATGACTGATAAAAAGGTTGAATGGAACATATACAGATGACAGATTATCCACAGCTGTAAATTCCATCTGACCTTTGAGAGTCCGGATGCTTCCTGGAGTTCCTCATGTCAGACGCCATGTTTCTCTGCCCCTCCCCCGACACTGCCTCAGAGGACAGAGAGGCTGCACACACACACACGCACACACACACACACACACACACACACACACACACACACAGGTGTCTTAAGGTCAGCACTGATACACACCTTTAATTGATGATAAAATCTCACCGGAAGTACTGATGACCCTGGAGTAGCCTACTGCCACTACTCTACATTGCTGCACTTTACCTGTTTTTAAGAACACCCATTTATTCAGTGCACACAGCTTTTAACATGGTCAGGTCATTTTAGTGATCCAGCTATTATGTGTGGCTGAATGTGGACCTGCCTTTCATCTCAGAGAAACGCCTCCTCATTTAGTTTTACCCTGGTATGAACAAAATAACAACAAAACTCACTTTGACTTTGGGCTTTAATCTGAACTTATCCACAAAAATGTCATCTACAAGTATTTTTTTGTTTGTTTTACAGTGTACTGTGGTTCATATTGACATGATCACCTAGAGATGTTGGGCGATTAAAAGCCCCGATATGCGCCCTCTCCCTCCTCCGCACACACCTCTCTTACCTTGTCAACGTGAACGCGCAGAGCGCACACACCTCTCTGACTTTCTCAACGTGAACGCGCAGAGCGCACACACCTCTCTTACCTTGTCAACGTGAACGCGCAGAGCGCACACAAACGGAGGCGCGTTGCAGCAGCCCACACACACCTCCTCCCCTGCCCCGCCACCAGCCAGATGACACATTAACCGAGTCGAGTGTATCGTTTGCATTTATTTGTCTCCGTTGTGAAGTAGCCTGTTTTATACAGCACCCAACAGCTGAGCATAAATTATATTGACGTAATATTGACGTGATGACCACCACACACAACTGATGTCGGTACAGTTTTTCAATGGTGGTACAGCCTGTGGATCTATCAGTATACTTAATCTGAATATTTACTATTGTTTAGGTTTACATTAGACTACATAATTAACACATTTGTTTGCTAAAAAAACAAACAGGCAGTTCCCAATTGCCCTTAGAAAAAGTTGCTTTTGCAAACAAATGTCTGCACGCCACTGATCGTCCCCACCCTTTTTATATCAGCCTGCCCCGCCACCAGCCAGATGACACATTAATCGAGTCGAGTGTATCGTTTGCCCCCGAAGCCTAACCTGCATTTATTTGTTTTTGGTGTGCAGTAGCATGTCTATACAGCACCAAACAGCATAAATTAGCTGCTCACTGCTCACCTGCTTAGCCAGCAACGCTATCCCAAATCAATAATAGATGACGTGATGACCACCACACACAACTAATGTCGGTAGAGTTTTTGGTGGTGCAGCCTGTGGATCTATCAGTAGGCCTATACTTAATCTGAATATTTATTACTATTGTTTAGGTTTACATTAGGCTACATAATTAACACAGTTCCAAAAAACAAACCGGCAATTCCCAATTGCCCTTAGAAAAAGTTGCTTTCTGCATTGTTGTAATGTCAGCAGTCTTTTTCATACTTTTTAGTCAAAAAATATGATTTTTTTTTCAACATGGGCCCGCAATTGTTTAAAACTCACACTTCTATAATAAGGCAGACGACGGCTCCACTTGCGCACAAAGTGCCCTTATTTCTCACTGACCACCTGCTCCACAAAATGTCTGCACGCCACTGATAGTCCCCACCCTTTTTATATCAGCCTGCCCCGTGTCAAAATTGCGCACACACAGAATGCGACGTAAGGAGTCCCATAGACATGTTTATATGTCTATGATCTGTCCAAATACCGCCATAACTGATATGATTGCGGTACGATATAACCTATTTTCACTTGAACAAATCTATAGCCTTCATCAATATCACACAGAGTCCAGTGGCCATCTTAAGACGGGGTATAGTAGCCTAGTCTTTGGTGGCGCAAGGTGAAATATTTTTGAGTCGATTCTTTTCATACACGGAGCTGAATATGGGCCTAATGAGAAAATAATGACAATAGAAATGCCTAAATATACCAAAACAGTCCAGGTATTTATACAACATTTAAATTGTAGTAGTTTTGGTCTTTTAAAATATTGACGTGAAGTATTACAGTTTTTCTCAGTCGCTTTGGTACTTTTCTCACAACACTATTAACATTTGCGCAGCAGTTAGTGCATTTCTCAAAACAGTTAGTGCAAACTGCAAAACCTAGTGGATAACCTGCAAAAGCATGTAACTTGCTCAAAATGGATAGTCCATTCCTCAAAAGCAAGTATTCATGTCAATAATTCATGTCAAACATAAGAAACACCCTTTTGGTAAAGCTGTGCACAACTGTGAACAACATAACAGTATGTATTGTAACTGAAAATAGGTAAATCATTCTGGCACATCCAGACTGTCTGTCTGGCCACATATTTTCATCTACATAACAATGTATATCAACCCTTGCAATGCAGCGAGAAAAGTATCTCCTGGAGTGGCAAATCTACCCTCTGCATGACTCTGCTGCAGCAGAGCAGACAGTTTACAGTGCTGAACATTAGAGTACACATAGAAAACATGTTTTACCTGTACATACTGGTGATGGATTTCCTTTAGTCTTTCACTGTTCATTTCAAATGGCACTTTGCACAATTGTTTCATGCGCATTTCATTTCTCTTGAGCACTCTGTCAATTGTTGCAATTGACAGAGATTCAATATTGACAAATACATTGTTATCCTCTATGACAGCGCTTTGATTTTTTTTTCAAACTTATATCCCTACAAAATTTTTGAATGATTGAATTCACAGTGGTTTTTCCAACATTTGGTTGCACCCTCCGACCAGTAGGAGGTTTTGCAGTTTGCACTGTTTTGCAGTTTGCACTGTTTTGAGAAATGCACTAACTGCTATGCAAATGTAAATAGTGATGTGAGAAAAGCACCAAAGCGACTGGGAAAAACTGTAATACTTCACACACCTCATTGTGAGTGAAAGCTGAAGTTCACCTGAGAGCAATTGGTCAATTTAGGAGACATTTCCAGCAAAAAAAATTATAAAGAAAGGTATAAAATGTGCTTGACAGAATTTGATAACTAGTTCAACAATTTTGTATGTAATGACTCAAGCAATACAACTAAGACTATTAGTTTTATTGGGAATGACTATTCAGCATCCATAAGTATACTTCATTTTGACTGACATGACATAAGCAAATGATAATGTTAAAAAACAACATTGTATTGTATTGTATTGTATTGTATTGCAACTGACACATGTCCAAAAGCATTTGCAATTTGTTCAGAGGAAGGAGAAACTGCTATTATGAGGTGCACAAATGACTAAATGTTGTGGAGGTTGAACTAATAGTTATGAGAATTTACTTTCTGATCTGAGAAAAGCACCAAAGCGACTGAGAAAAACTGTAACATGAAGGTGCAAAGTCAGATCAGCGTAGTTGCACAGAATCGTAGTCTAGGAAACCACAGACGCATAATCCGCGCTAATAATTTAGCAACGTCAAAATCACCCCACATTGCTTGACACCTGAATAATCACAGATATTTTTCGTATTGTAGCCAATGCCTACTTACTTAATGTCCGTTGGAAAATTAATTTCGATGTAAAATGTCCTTTCGTCAGCAGGTCCTTTGTCGGATCCTCGTACTGTCCGTTTCACTTTCTATTTAGAAACGTCCCCTCTCCGTGTGTGAGGAGGGAGGCGGGTCCCAGCGAATCAGATGATTCTCTCTCAGTCTACGGCTCTACATCTGTATTATTCACATACAGCTTTATCTTCCTGAGTGATTATGTTTGATATTAAAATTACACACGACTGAACAACTAATCACCATATCTTTTCTTTGGTATTCAAAAGAAGGGAAGCTACTATATAACTGCAGGAGCCTATTTCATTTATTTTAATTTGTTTGAGGGAGGAGGGGGGGCATACTTGTAGAGAGTCCTCTGATTAAGGGGGGCCCTACCAGGGTTTTTTACAGGCTTACAGATGGGCTCTGACTAGGGAGTGGTGGCACGGTCGGGTGTTGACGCAGTGTGTAGGCTACATGCAAAATGTCTGCACGCCACTGATAGTCCCCACCCTTTTTATATCAGCCTGCCCCGTGTTACGGTACGATATAACCCATTTTCACTTGAACAAATCTATAGCCTTCATTAATATCAAACTGAGTCCAGTGGCCATCTTAAGGCGGGGTATAGTTGTCTATAGTGGCGCAACAGGTGAAACAGATTGAAAATAACATATATTTTCTTTAGTATTCAAAAGAAGGGAGCCTAGTAACAAATTGGGGCAGGGAGGGCATGGGGGGCCCCTAGCCCAAAACAATCTGCAACACTTACCAACAATATAGTTTCATTTGTCTATTTCAGAGGGCCTACATTCTCTGATCCTCTGCCTACGGGCCCCTGACCCTGTGACGTGTGACTACCAAGTGTCCTTGTATGGGGGGGGGGGGGGGGGGGGGCTGTGTGCATTCAGGGGGCCCCTCTGGCTGCCTGGGCCCCCATTACCGCTACAGGAACTGAGTAAGACTTCAGTAGTATGGGCCGGCAAGGAGACACATCCATGGATCACACAGCTAACAACATTCACTGCAGCTACAAAGGTTTCAGGTAAGACAACAGGGTTTCCTTTATCATTTGCCCGCCGTGTCTATAGTTAGCAAGGAATTCACAATACATATTATTTTGACCGCATCATATTTCATGTTGGGTGTATTTGTTGTACCTTATACTATCGCCAGATTTATAGTGTGAAAGACTTGCCTATGGCAAGCTAATGCCCCCCCCCCACACACACACACACCCACACCTCTCAACTACATGAGCGCACTTCTCCTGGCGACCCACGTGTAAACCTGTTGTTTAGCTAGTAGTTACTTCTGTATGAAATATGACAGGGGGTGGGTAGTATCTCTGACTTCGATTACTTCTGCTGGCGTCCTTGACTTGACCTTGTTGCTGGCCCTGTGTATGTTACTGCGCCCTATGAGGCTGTAATTGTCTTCTTTTGGTGCAAAGCAACATGTAGGCGCTTCCATTTCTTTAAGTTCCAACTAGCACACTCTGGATTATTCAAATAATGTTTATTAGGTCTACGGTACGATCTGGTTGTGCTTCATTGCTAACTGTCTCTAAGCTCTCCATTAGCTAAGACAGTAGCTGGGGGGTGGGGGGCTTGTGAATGCTTTGCCCAGTTGCCCACACAAGCCCTAATCCGTCCCTGTCCAGGACTGTTATATGAACGATCAAAAACACCATCACCCAGACTCCTTCTGTCCTGCTTGGTCTTGTCTTGCTTAACCAGTGCTAGCACACAGCAGTGTCTCTCATACAGTACTGCAGCTTCATTGGTGTATCTCACCTGGGGTCACTTATGACTGTCTGCTAGATGCAGTAAGATCTGGCAGACGGAGCATTGAACCAAAGACCCTGCGGTGTGGAGTTCATGTCTCTACCACTGCACCACTACCTCACCTGGTGGTAGCCATTACACCATCACCCAGACACTGATTTATCCTTCTATATAATATATTATATATAACATATTAACCATTACACCATCACCCAGACACTGATTTATCCTTCTATATAATATATTATATATAACATATTAACCATTACACCATCACCCAGACACTGATTTATCCTTCTATATAATATATTATATATAACATATTAACCATTACACCATCACCCAGACACTGATTTATCCTTCTATATAATATATTATATATAACATATTAACCATTACACCATCACCCAGACACTGATTTATCCTTCTATATAATATATTATATATAACATATTAACCATTACACCATCACCCAGACACTGATTTATCCTTCTATATAATATATTATATATAACATATTAACCATTACACCATCACCCAGACACTGATTTATCCTTCTATATAATGTATTATATATAACATATTAACCATTACACCATCACCCAGACACTGATTTATCCTTCTATATAATGTATTATATATAACATATTAACCATTACACCATCACCCAGACACTGATTTATCCTTCTATATAATATATTATATATAACATATTAACCATTACACCATCACCCAGACACTGATTTATCCAGCAATGGCAGACACCACTTCCTGTCCTATAGTGCTGTATGGGTGTTATAACCTGGGAGTCATTGCAGTCCTATAGTGCCTGTGTGTGTGTGTGTGTGTGTGATGCCTGTGTGTGTGTGTGATGCCTGTGTGTGTGTGATGCCTGTGTGTGTGTGTGTGTGATGATTGTGTGTGTGTGTGGTGCCTATGTGTGTGTGTGTGTGTGTGTGTGTGTGTGTGTGTGTGTGTGTGGTGCCTGTGTGTGTGTGTGATGACTGTGTATGTGTGTGATGCCTGTGTGTGTGTATGATGCCTGTGTGTTTGTGTGATGCCTGTGTGTGTGTGATGCCTGTGTGTGTGTGTGTGTGATGATTGTGTGTGTGTGTGGTGCCTATGTGTGTGTGTGTGTGTGTGTGTGTGTGTGTGTGTGTGTGTGGTGCCTGTGTGTGTGTGTGATGACTGTGTATGTGTGTGATGCCTGTGTGTGATGCCTGTGTCTGTGTGTGTGTGTGTGTGTGTGGTGCCTGTGTGTGTGTGATGCCTGTGTGTGATGCCTGTGTCTGTGTGTGTGTGTGTGTGTGGTGCCTGTGTGTGTGTGTGTGATGACTGTGTGTGTGTGTGGTGCCTATGTGTGTGTGGTGCCTGTGTGTGTGTATGATGCCTGTGTGTGTGTGTGATGACTGTCTGTGTGTGTGTGTGTGTGTGTGTGAGACGCCCAGTGGTGTGATGGCCTGTCTCAGTGTGGGAAGGACAAGACAGAGGGAGGACACCAGGATGAAGATCTCCTCCCAAGACAGAGGGAGGATAACACAGTAAGCCAGAGGGAGGACAACACAGCAGGGAAAGTGCGAGACAGACACAGGGGTCACACGCCTTCATCGTCCAAAAACAGGTCAGTGCGGTGTAGTGTGTTTACAGGAGACAGAGGACAGCTCTGAGATGTTTGTTTATCTGCCACTAAGGTCTACTAACGGTCGCTTAAAATGACTGGATGGTGTGTTTTCACTCATGTCTGTCCCACAGGTGACTAACGCTTTATTTTTGTGTTGGAGCATTTAGTTAACTGGTTGACATTGAGCTGTGAAGGGATTTTAAGCAATATAGTGAAACTCCAGGAAAACATCTACTACCCTATCTTTAACACACACACACACACACACACACACACACACACGCACACACACACACCTCCTACCTTACCTTTAACACACAAACATCTCCTAACCTACCTTTAACACACATAAGTTCTTTAAGGGTCATTTCGTTACCACCCTCATGGATAAAACGATGTGT
>CM059284.1:814267-829267 GCA_030347295.1 Setipinna tenuifilis | reverse complement strand
TCACTGTGGGCCTAGGGACTGCTGCAATTTCAAATTATGTGTGTGCAACCTGTACACATGTTTTTTGACAATAAAGCTGACTTTGAGTTTGAGCACACTACCACATGCAGTACACTACATATGGCTAGCACACTACCACAGACACACACTACATATGGCTAGCACACTACCACATGCAGTACACTTCATATGGCTAGCACACTACTACAGACACACACTACATATGGCTATCACACTACCACAGACACACACTTCATATGGCTAGTACACTACCACAGACACACACTTCATATGGCTAGCACACTACCACAGACACACACTACATATGGCTAGCACACTACCACAGACACACTTCATATGGCTAGCATACTACCACAGGCAGTGTTGGGGATCTACAGTCAGCACAGCACTGAGGCTACAAGGGGTCAATGCTAACTAGCTAACAACTATTCCCCTGGAGCTGTTACATCACAAACTCATGGTTGACATACAGCCATGAAAATGGTTTGTTTGGGATAGTAGTTGTTCTTTAGAAACAAGTTTGTAAGTTCCCTGAAATTATAATACCCAAAACAACACATGAATTACCATGCCATTACTGCACTATGACCATACCACCTGCATACTGTATTCCTGTTTATATTTTACAGACTGGACATCATTCCTTACAAATAATGTTGTTCAAACAAATTAAACTACTAACTGGAGTGTCTTGAGTCTGCAGTGGGAGTCCTCCAGTAGAGCACAGATCTGCTTCACTCCTGAGTCTCCTGATATCTTCCCACTCAGATCCAGCTCTGTCAGGAGTAAAGGGCTTCTACCCAGAACTGAAGTCAGATACACACAGGCCTCGTCTGCAGCATCACTCTTCAACAACCTGCAGAGACAGCAGAAAATCATACCAAACCTTTATCATGTTTTAACATGCCCAATGTACCTGCAGAGACAGGAGAAAAACATACCAACTCCTTATCTTGTTTTAACATACACAATGTAATTTTTTTTCTTTTCCCTAATAAAAAAACAAATATACCCTGAAGTAGCCTAGGGCTTAAACGGTTAACAAACCAAATTCAGCATCTCAGAAAGCTGTACCAGGAGACATTGACAGATGTGTTATGATCTTACCTCAGTGTCTGAAGTTTACAGGCAGGATCCTGCAGTAAATCAGTGAGGAGCTTCACTGCAGAGTCTCCAGGGTCGTTTCCTCTCAGGTCCAGCTCCTCCAGGTGTAAGGGGTTTGATTTGAGAGCTGAGGCCAGAGCAGCATATCCTTCTCCTGTTACACAACAGTCTGACAGTCTGGAGAGAAGAGTCTAATGTTATTGACTCTTGTTTAAAATGCCTTTTTAGTGATTGTAGCAGAAAAACATGTCCAAAAACATCTATTGGGATACATTGTACAGTCTTTATGTGCCAAGTTTGTAATGCCAGTGCCCTTGATATACTACCAAGAAAGTGTACCGCTACTGAGTTCAACAATAGCTACATCTTCAAATTTCCATCGTGCCCCCATCACTAGCATGGTGAGCCTATTCTACACAAACTGTAAAATAGTTTAGTTCTGAATGCAGCAGGCTAGCACAGTTTTGCTACTCCACAAACACACTAACTCCCTGTGATGTTTTAACAGACCCAAAGTTTATTTCACACCAGAGTATCCCTTTAATTACCATGACGTTGCTGCACTATGACCATACCACCTGCATACTGTATTCCTCTTCTTATTTTATACATAGGACATCATTCCTTACAAATAATGTTGTTCAAACAAATTAAACTACTAACTTGAGTGTCTTGAGTCTGCAGTGGGAGTCCTCCAGTAGAGCACAGATCTGCTTCACTCCTGAGTCTCCTGGTATCTTCCCAATCAGATCCAGCTCTGTTAGGAGTAAAGGGTTTCTACCCAGAACTGAAGTCAGATACACACAGGCCTTGTCTGCAGCATCACTCTTCAACAACCTGCAGAGACAGGAGAAAAACATACCAACCCTTTATCATGTTTTAACATACACAAGGTACATTTTACAACAAATTTTTCCTTTTTCCTAATAAAAAAAACAAAAATAACCTGAAATAGCATGGGGCTTAAAGGGTTAACAAACCAAATTCAGCATCTCAGAAAGCTGTACCAGGAGACACTGACAGATGTGTTATGATCTTACCTCAGTGTCTGAAGTTTAGAGGCAGGATCCTGCAGTAAATCAGTGAGGAGCTTCACTCCAGAGGGTCCAGGGTCGTTTCCTCTCAGGTCCAGCTCCTCCAGGTGTGAGGGGTTTGATTTGAGAGCTGAGGCCAGAGCAGCATATCCTTCTCCTGTTACACCACAGTCTGACAGTCTGGAGAGAAGAGTCTAATGTTATTGACTGTTGTTTAAAATGCCCTTTTAGTAATATTATCTTAGCAACATGTCTAATAACATCTATTGGGATAAAATGTACAGTCTTTATACACGTTTTATATGACCGTTTTATAACCTATGATGACTCTCAGTTAGTTTTAATATTAAAAACAAGAATCTGTGTGACTGAGTTAGATGTGTCTGTAGGACTTTGAGTGAGGTATGTATGAACCCAAAGAGCTGATTACCGAGGAATACTGAAGTACTAAAATGACTTACCTAAGTGTCTCCAGTGCACAGTTTTTGTTCTTCAGTCCATTACAGAGGTCTTGGACTCCAACATCTCTGATACTGTTGCCACTGAGATCCAGTTTGCTCACTTTTGAAGATGCTTTGCAGAGGACAGATGCCAGTGTTGTACAGCTCATTTCACTGAGCCTACAGCTGTTGAGCCTTTAAAGGAAAAACAGCCATCAGCAACTATAAACTGAGCCTGATGAAAGGGCTGCCAAAGAGATGTCATGTGACCAAGGTACCACCTATAAAAACAGTCTTTTTAATAATTAATACTTACAAAGTTCTCAGTGCCTAGTTTGCAATGCCAGTACCCTCGATATACTACCAAGGAAGTGTGGCGCTACTGAGTTTAACAATAGCTATATCTTCAAACTTCCATCGTGCCCCCATCACTAGCATGGTGAGACTATTCTACACAAACTGTAAAATAGTTTAGTTCTGAATGCAACAGGCTAGCACAGTTGTGATACTCAGCAAACAGACTCACTTCTTGTGATGTTTTAACAGACTCAAAGTTCATTTCACACCAGAGTATCCCTTTAATTACCATGACGTTGCTGCACTATGACCATATCACCTGCATACTGTATTCCTGTTCTTATTTTACACATTGCACATTATTTCTTACAAATTATGTTGTTCAAACAAATTAAACTACTAACTTGAGTGTCTTGAGTCTGCAGTGGGAGTCCTCCAGTAGAGCACAGATCTGCTTCACTCCTGAGTCTCCTGGTTTCCTCCCACTCAGATCCAGCTCTGTCAGGAATAAAGGGTTTCTACCCAGAACTGAAGTCAGATACACACAGGCCTTCTCTGCAGCATCACTCTTCAACAGCCTGCAGAGACAGGAGAAAAACATACCAACTCTTTATCATGTTTTAACAAACCCAATGTAGGGGGTGGGGGTGCAGTGAAGAGGGGGAGTGGCCCATCCACTAAAGCCTTCTATTCTGCATCATCCCCACCATGTGTCATGTTTTCCAGTCTTTCAGTGTGGTCATAATAGTCTTTTTATACACGAATCCTTGACCTGCATCTGCCCTGACAATAGCCATTATAATGACAAACATAATAACAGCTGAAAAGTAAAGTAAGTAAAAAAGTAAAAAGTAAAAGTAAGGTAAGTGAAATAAAAAGTTAATAAAAAACAAAAATACCCTGAAATAGCCTAGGCCTTAAAGGGTTAACAAACCAAATTCAGCATCTCAGAAAGCTGTAACAGGAGACACTGACAGATGTTTTATGATCTTACCTCAGTGTCTGAAGTTTAGAGGCAGGATCCTGCAGTAAATCAGTAAGGAGCTTCACTCCAGAGGGTCCAGGGTCGTTTCCTCTCAGGTCCAGCTCCTCCAGGTGTGAGGGGTTTGATTTGAGAGCTGAGGCCAGAGCAGCATATCCTTCTCCTGTTACACCACAGTCTGACAGTCTGGAGAGAAGAGTCTAATGTTATTGACTGTTGTTTAAAATGTCCTTTTAGTAATATTAGCATAGAAACATGTCTAATAACATCTATTGGGATAAAATGTACAGTCTTTATACACGTTTTATATGACCGTTTTATAACCTATGATGACTCTCAGTTAGTTTTAATATTAAAAACAACAATCTGTGTGACTGAGTTAGATGTGTCTGTAGGACTTCTAGTGAGGTATGTATGAACCCAAAGAGCTGATTACCAAGGAATACTGAAGTACTGAAATGTCTTACCTAAGTGTCTCCAGTGCACAGTTTTTGTTTTTCAGTCCATTACAGAGTTCTTGCACTCCAACATCTCTGATACTGTTGCCACTGAGGTCCAGTTTGCTCACTTTTGAAGATGCTTTGCAGAGGACAGATGCCAGTGTTGTACAGCTCATTTCACTGAGCCTACAGCTGTTGAGCCTTTAAAGGAAAAACAGCCATCAGCAACTATAAACTGAGCCTGATGAAAGGGCTGCCAGAGAGATGTCATGTGACCAAGGTACCACCTATAAAAACAGTCCTTTAATAATTAATACTTACAAAGTTCTCAGTGCCTAGTTTGCAATGCCAGTACCCTCGATATACTACCAAGGAAGTGTGGCGCTACTGAGTTTAACAAACGCTATATCTTCAAACTTCCATCGTGCCCCCATCACTAGCATGGTGAGACTATTCTACAGAAACTGTAAAATAGTTTAGTTCTGAATGCAGCAGGCTAGCACAGTTGTGCTACTTAGCAAACATACTATCTCCTTATGTATTTTAACAGACTCAAAGTTCATTTTACACCAGAGTATCCCTTTAATTACCATGATGTTGCTGCACTATGACCATTTCACCTGCATACTGTATTCCTGTTCTTATTTTAAACATTGCACATCATTCCTGTGTTACAAATTATGCTGTTCAAACAAATTAAACTACTAACTTGAGTGTCTTGAGTCTGCAGTGGGAGTCCTCCAGTAGAGCACAGATCTGCTTCACTCCTGAGTCTCCCTGTTTCTTCCCACTCAGATCCAGCTCTGTCAGGAGTAAGGGGTTTCTACCCAGAACTGAAGTCAGATACACACAGGCCTTGTCTGCAGCATCACTCTTCAACAATCTGCAGAGACAGGAGAAAAACATACCAACTCTTTATCATGTTTTAACATGCTTAATGTACATTTTAAAACATTTTTTTCTAATAAAAAAACAAACATCTCAGAAAGCTGTACTAGGAGACACTGACAGATGTTTTATGATCTTACCTCAGTGTCTGAAGTTTAGAGTCAGGATCCTGCAGTAAATCAATAAGGAGCTTCACTCCAGAGTCTACAGGGTCGTTTCCTCTCAGGTCCAGCTCCTCCAGGTGTGAGGGGTTTGATTTGAGAGCTGAGGCCAGAGCAGCATATCCTTCTCCTGTTACACCACAGTCTGAAAGTCTACAGAGAAGAGTCTAATCTTATTGGCTGTTTTTTAAAATGCCCTTTTAGTAATTTTAGCAGAGAAATGTGTCCAAAAACCTCTATTGGGATAAAATGTGTGGTCTTTATATACATTTTATATGACGCTTTTATAACCTATGATAACTTTAAGTTAGTTTTAATGTTCAAAACAAGAATCTGTGTGACTGAGTTAGATGTGTCTGTAGGACTTCCAGTGAAGTATGTATGAACCCCAAGAGCTGATTACCGAGGAATACTGAAGTACTAAAATATCTTGCCTAAGTGTCTCCAGTGCACAGTTTTTGTTCTTCAGTCCATTACAGAGTTCTTGGACTCCAACATCTCCGATCCTGTTGCAGCTGAGATCCAGTGTCTTCACTTTTGAAGATGCTTTGCAGATGACAGATGCCAGTGTTGTACAGCTCATTTCACTGAGCCTACAGCTATTGAGCCTTTAAAGGGAAAACAGCCATCAGCAACTCTAAACTCTATGAAAAGGACACGTTTGTATGTTAATGCTATGCTCCAAAATAAAAAAAGAATCATACAATGTGTTTCTTAGATCACTGACATCATACTTACAGAAGTGTTTGAGATGCTTCCACTACTGGCTTTAGCCTCAGGAGACCTTCATCAGACCTGACGTAATTCTTCAGGTCAAACACATCCAGGTTCTGGTCTGATGTCAGCAGCACAAACACCAGAGCTGACCACTGGCCAGGTGATAGCTGGGCTTCAGAAAGTGTCCCTGCACTCAGGAAGCTCTGGATCTCCTCCACTAAGGAGTGGTCATTCAGTTCATTGAGACAGTCAAGTCAAGTCAAGTCAAGTCAGATTTATTTGTATAGCGCATTTCATACATACATGCAGTTCAATGTGCTTTACACAAATTTAAAAATAAAATACAATTAAACATAGGAAGGAAGGAAGAGAAAATAGGTACAAGAAATAAAAATGTCCACAATCGTGTAGAATATGATAAATATTCAGCATCCTCCGTAGAGGGCCCAGAGGCTGGCTGGCGAGTTTAGATGTTTAGATGTTATCAGCTCCCGCAGCAGTCACAGCTCCGGAAGATGGCGAGACAGTCTCAACACTTCTGTCACTCAGATGCCAGCTGACAGATGCCGTCGGAGACGAGGTGATCAGTGAAGAGTGTACATTCTCTGCGCCGCCGACATCCAGGCGCTGGTCGGTTTGGTTGGAATCGCAGCTCCGCAGCTTTGCAGCCTCGGCGGCGCTCGTAGTGGTGGCATTCGCAACGCCATCCCCGACAGCGACAGGTGGGGTGCGTCTAGCTGACGTGGAGATGCAGCCGATGTTCGCCGCAGGTACAGGAATGGACACAGCTCCTTCGGCGGACACAGCTCCTTCGGCGAACACAGTCCCAGCAACGCTCGTAGCAGTGGCAATCGCATCACCAAAGGCAGCCACTGGTAGCGTTGGTGTTGCCCGGCCTCTTCCGCGATGCACGTAACGCTTTCTCCTCAAAATGCCAACATCACGGCAAAGTTGGAGCACCTCTGCGGCAATAGGGACCCCAGTGGTAGCAAGCCTTCGAAGCTGGTCACCCGAGTATTTAAAGGCACCCATCCACAGTCCTTCAATGGACACGCAGACCGGCACTAGACAGCCATTTGTCACAAAAATGTAAAAAATACGGTAAAAAAGTAAAAAAGTAAAAATGGAAATAAAACCCCTATACATACACTAAATATTTACTACAGTAGATTAAATATACATATATTAAAATATATAATTATTTAAAAAAAACTCGAATGAAAACAGGGAGAAGGAGCGGCGTCCTGCGCACAGCGTCCTCCAGTGGAAGACAGTGGAAGAGGTTGATCACCCTCTCTGATGAAGGGACCTCCCTGATCTTGTCCTTAATGTAACTGATTGTGTTATCATTGCCTGTCTGCTTCTGTCCTCGCTGTAGTAGGCCATGCAGGAGAGTCTGGCTGGACTCCAGAGAAAGACCCAGAAGGAAACGGAGGAAGAGGTCAAAGCGCCCATCATTATACTCCAGAGCTTTGTCCACAGCACTCTTGTGTAAGATGGTCATGGGTTCTTCCCCAGAAGCACCTTGGTGTCTGGACAGCACATCTTTCTTATGGATTGCCATCATCAAAAACACATACAGAGCTGCAAGATACTCCTGGATACTCAGATGGATGAAGCAAAACACTGTTGCTTGAAAGATGCCGGATTCTTCCCGGAAGATCTGGGTGCAGACACCAGAGTGTACTGCGGCCTCTCTGACATCAATGCCACACTCTCTCAGGTCCTCTTCATAGAAGATCAGATTGCCCTTCTCTAACTGTTCGTAGGCCAGCTTCCCAAGATCAAGGATAAGATTCTGGTTCCATTGTGGCTTAAGGTCATGCATATTATCAAACTTTTGGGCCATCTGTTTGGTTTGAAAGATAAGGAAATAAGTGTACATCTCCGTCAAAGTCTTTGGAATCTGTTTGTCTCCTGAAGAGCCTAGAATCACCTCAAGAACAGAAGCAGTAATCCAGCAAAACACTGGTATGTGGCACATGATGTGGAGGCTCCTTGATAGTGCAATGTGGGAAATGATTCTGCTTGCAAGACTCTCATCATTCACCCTCTTCCTGAAGTACTCCTCCTTCTGTGAGTCATTGAACCCTTGTACCTCTGTGACAAGGTCAACAAACTCAGGAGGAATCTGACTGGCTGCTGCTGGTCGAGAGGTTATCCAAAGTAGAGCAGAGGGAAGCAGATTGCCCTTGATGAGATTTGTCAGGAGTACATCCAGTGAAGTGACACCTGTCACATCGGTCCAGCTTTCATTATTCTGAAAGTTTAGTTGGAGTCGACATTCATCCAGACCATCAAAGATAAACAGCATCTTGTACTTCTCTTGGCGGCCTAAAGTTAACTGCTTTAGTTCTGGGAAGAAGTGATGAAGGAGGTCCATCAAAGAGCGCTGTTTGTCTCTCATTAGGTTCAGCTCCCGAAAAGGCAATGGGAAAATGAAATGGATCTCTTTGTTGTCTTTTTCCTCAGCCCAGTCCAGGATGTACTTCTGAATGGAGATGGTTTTGCCAATGCCAGCCACCCCCTTTGTCATAACTCTTCTGCTTGGTTTGTCTTGGCCAGGTAAGGGCTTGAAGAGGTCACAGCATTTGATTGGTTTCTCGTGTCCAGGTTGTCTCTTAGTTATGGACTCAATCTGCCTGACTTCATGCTCCTCATTTACTGTTCCACTTCCTCCCTCTGTGATGTAGATCTCTGTGTAGATCTTTTCCAGCAGAGCCGAGCTTCCTTCCTTGGGGATTCCTTCAAACACAGTCTGATACTTGTTCTTGAGATTTCTTTTCAGCTCAATCTGACAAAGTACATCCAGCTCATCTGGGTCACAAACAAAATGAATAATGATTTGCCAACCACTGACACAAACAGTGACAGCTGTTCCTTTATCCTAATGATATACTAATCGTATGTAATTGATACAAATCAACGCACATGTCAATAAAGTGAGAATTCTTACTTTCTCTCAATTTGTCAGCAAGATCCTTTCTCTCCATCTTCCAGAGGAAGTGCAGTGCCATCTTGAGAGCCCCTTCTCTGGCATCACTCTCATCCCCCTCTTTCCTCTCAAAGTTTTCTTGGTAACCTGGACTGAGAATCCTCTTATATCTCTGCAGCTCATTCTTCACAAAAGTGATGATCTTCTCCTCAAATACCTGAAGTACCACACACATGTCCTTCTTTAAGTGACACAGCAACATACAGCGACATTCACACAACAACATCAGGCCTTTTAAAATCTGTATTAGGTAATACCAGCATGAAGGAGGTGTTGATGTTGGTTCGTTTTTGCCTGTTACTAAATTTACACAAAAACTAATACATGGATAACAACAACATGACAACCCTTTTACACCCTCTGTGTACTATTATGGGATGTGTCTTGGTTTATTCTTCAGCATTTATGTCTACTACAGTAATTCCACTGTGTGGTTGCAACAGAGTAGAAATTCAAAAAAATGAAAACAAAAACAAAAAAAAACAAAAAAAAGAAAAAACCCGAAACTAAACTAAACTAAACGAAAGCTCTTTGTGAACGCTTCTCTAAAGGGGATGTGACAAAGTGCTCTGTTTGGCAGCACTTTAAGGGTTAATTCTGACATAGAAATTTGATTCTGTACTGTACACTTCTCAATACGTCTCAAATGGAGTGAAAAATGTCTCAGAATGCATTTGAGTTGAAGACTTTAAGAGTTTAAGCATCCAAGCACACCATAGCAGCCACGGGAGGAAAAGGACAACAGGAGGAGATGTCCTCTAGTCCAAAGTGGCATCCTTAGCCCCTTCTCTGGCATCACTCTCATCCCCCTCTTTCCTCTCAAAGTTTTCTTGGTAGCCTGGACTGAGAATCTCCTTAAATCTCTGCAGCTCATTCTTCACAAAGGCGATGATCTTCTTCTCAACCACCTGAAGTACCGCACACATGTCCTTCTTTAAGTGACACTGTCACGGGGACGGATTCAGGAACCAGGAAAACAGACAGAACAGGAGAGGACCCAATTGCATTAACGTAGCCCCAGAGGCCATTTATTAACAATAAACACGTAGACAGACACTGGACAGGGCACACAGGGGCAGAGTGGAACAGAGTCAGGGCGGACAGGAACAGAGTCAGGGTGCTGGGCAGACAGGACTGGAACAGAAGCGGGCGCCGGGTCAGGAACAGAAGCGGCCGCCGGGTCAGGAACAGATGCTGCAGCCACAGGGTCAGGAACAGATGCTGCAGCCACAGGGTCACGAACAGATGCTGCAGCCACAGGGTCAGGAACAGATGCTGCAGCCACAGGGTCAGGAACAGATGCTGCAGCCACAGGGTCAGGAACAGATGCTGCAGCCACAGGGTCAGGAACAGATGCTGCAGCCACAGGGTCTGGGAACAGACAGGGGCACGGAACAGAGACAGGGGACGGGCAGGCCGTACTCGGTGGTGCTGGACTGAGCGGGGATTGAACCCGCAACTCCAGGGGTGGTAGTCTGCCGCTCTACCACCTGAGCCACTGGCAGATGAGTCGTCACCGGTGAGCCGGATCGGTAGGCGAGGGCTGGAGGCACAGAGCTGGGTACACAGGAACACAGACAGGGTAACAGGAGACAGAGCTGGGGACAGGAACACAGTCAGGGTGCAGGGCAGACAGGACTGGGCCAGAAGCGGCCGGTGTCGGCCGCCAGGTCAGGATCAGGGCTGGGCAGACAGGAACAGCGTCAGGGTGGACAGGACTGGAACAGGAGCGGCCGGTGTCGGCCGCCAGGTCAGGGTCAGGCAGGAACAGAGCAGACAGGGGTAACAGGAGACAGAGCTGGGGACAGGAACACAGTCAGGGTGGACAGGACTGGAACAGGAGCGGCCGGTGTCGGCCGCCAGGTCAGGATCAGGGCAGACAGGAACACGGAACAGAGACAGGAAACAAAACTGGGCAGGCAGGCAGGACTCGTGACGCTGGGCTGAGCGGGGATTGAACCCGCAACTCCAGGGGTGGTAGTCCGCCGCTCTACCACCTGAGCCACTGGCAGACGAGTCGTCACCGGTGAGCCGGATTGGTAGGCGAGGGCTGGAGCTTGCAGCGTAGTCAGGGACAGTCCGAGTCGTAGCCATGCAAGCAGTCCAAACAGGGAGACGGAACACACTGGAGACCAGACTGACAAACAGGACAAGGCACAAGACACAAGCACGACAGAATCCATAGAACAAAGCAAGACACGATACTGGGGAAACACTGGGACTGGAACAGGAACTCAAAACCGGCGGAAGAACAGAAAACAAGACAAGACAGGGTCAGGAGACAGAATGCCGTGAAAACATACCGTGAGTGGCAAACGAACCGACAAGGAAAGACAGAAAAACCAGGGTTTAAATAGTGCAACAACTAAGGAGTTAACGAGGGTAAACGAGGAAGTGCAGGTGCTGGGAATAATCAAAGGAACAAGGAGACGAGGAAGACAGGTGAACTAAATCAGAACCGATTAACAAGTAACAAGGAGACAAGACTGGAAGCTGGGACAGATTAACAAGACAAGGAGACACAGGTGAAGGAGGTTATTGTGGCAGTGCAGGGTGTAGGGAGAATAATTCAAACTAATAATGTGATTAGGGGAAAACAAAGGAAAAACACAGCACTGCCAAAAAACCCCAAAGGAACACCGTGACAGGACCCCCCCCCCAAGGGACGTCCCCAGACGTCCCCCAGAAAAAAAAAGCAAGAAAAGGGAGGGAGGCAGACAGACCGACAGACAGACAGACAGACACAGACCAACAGGCAGACAGACGAGCAAACAGACAGACAGGGAAACCGGCAGGGAGACACACAGGCAGACAGACAGACAGGTAGACAGACAGGCGGACAAACAGGCAGGCAGGTAGACAGACAGACAGACAGACAGACAGGCAGGTTCAGGGTCGGAAGGCCGTCATCGGCCACAGGGTCAGGGAACTAGAAGGCCATCGGCCAAAGGGGTCGGGGAACTAGAAGGCCATCGGCCAAAGGGGTCGGGGAACTAGAAGGCCATCGGCCAAAGGGGTCGGGGAACTAGAAGGCCATCGGCCAAAGGGGTCGGGGAACTAGAAGGCCATCGGCCAAAGGGGTCTGGGAACTAGAAGGCCATCGGCCAAAGGGGTCTGGGAACTAGAAGGCCATCGGCCAAAGGGGTCTGGGAACTAGAAGGCCATCGGCCAAGGGGTCAGGGAACTAGAAGGCCATCGGCCAAGGGGTCAGGGAACTAGAAGGCCATCGGCCAAGGGGTCAGGGAACTTGAAGGCCGTCTTCGGCCCAGGGGTCAGGGAACTTGAAGGCCGTCTTCGGCCCAGGGGTCAGGGAACTTGAAGGCCGTCTTCGGCCCAGGGGTCAGGGAACTTGAAGGCCGTCTTCGGCCCAGGGGTCAGGGAACTTGAAGGCCGTCTTCGGCCCAGGGGTCAGGGAACTTGAAGGCCGTCTTCGGCCCAGGGGTCAGGGAACTTGAAGGGCGTCTTCGGCCCAGGGGTCAGGGAACTTGAAGGGCGTCTTCGGCCCAGGGGTCAGGGAACTTGAAGGGCGTCTTCGGCCCAGGGGTCAGGGAACTTGAAGGGCGTCTTCGGCCCAGGGGTCAGGGAACTTGAAGGGCGTCTTCGGCCCAGGGGTCAGGGAACTTGAAGGGCGTCTTCGGCCCAGGGGTCAGGAAACTTGAAGGGCGTCTTCGACCCAGGGGTCAGGAGACAGAAGGGCGTCTTCGGCCCAGGGGTCAGGAGACAGAAGGGCGTCTTCGGCCCAGGGGTCAGGAGACAGAAGGGCATCTTCGGCCCAGGGGTCAGGGGACAGGGGCTGCCCTCGGCAGCGGGTACAGGGCCCGTGGGTGGCTGCCCTCGGCAGCGGGTACAGGGCCCGTGGGTGGCTGCCCTCGGCAGCGGGTACAGGGCCCGTGGGTGGCTGCCCTCGGCAGCGGGTACAGGGCCCGTGGGTGGCTGCCCTCGGCAGCGGGTACACGGCCCGTGGGTGGCTGCCCTCGGCAGCGGGTACACGGCCCGTGGGTGGCTGCCCTCCTCGGCAGCGGGTACAGGGCCCGTGGGTGGCTGCCCTCCTCGGCAGCGGGTACACGGCCCGTGGGTGGCTGCCCTCCTCGGCAGCGGGTACACGGCCCGTGGGTGGCTGCCCTCCTCGGCAGCGGGTACACGGCCCGTGGGTGGCTGCCCTCGGCAGCGGGTACACGGCCCGTGGGTGGCTGCCCTCGGCAGCGGGTACAGGGTCCGTGGGTGGCTGCCCTCGGCAGCGGGTACAGGGTCCGTGGCTGCCCTCCTTGGCAGCGGGTACAGGGTCCGAGGTGGGGGCAGGCCTCTGGGGCACGCCTGCTGGGTCCATTTGTGGTCGGTTCGTTCTGTCACGGGGACGGATTCAGGAACCAGGAAAACAGACAGAACAGGAGAGGACCCAATTGCATTAACGTAGCCCCAGAGGCCATTTATTAACAATAAACACGTAGACAGACACTGGACAGGGCACACAGGGGCAGAGTGGAACAGAGTCAGGGCGGACAGGAACAGAGTCAGGGTGCTGGGCAGACAGGACTGGAACAGAAGCGGGCGCCGGGTCAGGAACAGAAGCGGCCGCCGGGTCAGGAACAGATGCTGCAGCCACAGGGTCAGGAACAGATGCTGCAGCCACAGGGTCACGAACAGATGCTGCAGCCACAGGGTCAGGAACAGATGCTGCAGCCACAGGGTCAGGAACAGATGCTGCAGCCACAGGGTCAGGAACAGATGCTGCAGCCACAGGGTCAGGAACAGATGCTGCAGCCACAGGGTCAGGAACAGATGCTGCAGCCACAGGGTCTGGGAACAGACAGGGGCACGGAACAGAGACAGGGGACGGGCAGGCCGTACTCGGTGGTGCTGGACTGAGCGGGGATTGAACCCGCAACTCCAGGGGTGGTAGTCTGCCGCTCTACCACCTGAGCCACTGGCAGATGAGTCGTCACCGGTGAGCCGGATCGGTAGGCGAGGGCTGGAGGCACAGAGCTGGGTACACAGGAACACAGACAGGGTAACAGGAGACAGAGCTGGGGACAGGAACACAGTCAGGGTGCAGGGCAGACAGGACTGGGCCAGAAGCGGCCGGTGTCGGCCGCCAGGTCAGGATCAGGGCTGGGCAGACAGGAACAGCGTCAGGGTGGACAGGACTGGAACAGGAGCGGCCGGTGTCGGCCGCCAGGTCAGGGTCAGGCAGGAACAGAGCAGACAGGGGTAACAGGAGACAGAGCTGGGGACAGGAACACAGTCAGGGTGGACAGGACTGGAACAGGAGCGGCCGGTGTCGGCCGCCAGGTCAGGATCAGGGCAGACAGGAACACGGAACAGAGACAGGAAACAAAACTGGGCAGGCAGGCAGGACTCGTGACGCTGGGCTGAGCGGGGATTGAACCCGCAACTCCAGGGGTGGTAGTCCGCCGCTCTACCACCTGAGCCACTGGCAGACGAGTCGTCACCGGTGAGCCGGATTGGTAGGCGAGGGCTGGAGCTTGCAGCGTAGTCAGGGACAGTCCGAGTCGTAGCCATGCAAGCAGTCCAAACAGGGAGACGGAACACACTGGAGACCAGACTGACAAACAGGACAAGGCACAAGACACAAGCACGACAGAATCCATAGAACAAAGCAAGACACGATACTGGGGAAACACTGGGACTGGAACAGGAACTCAAAACCGGCGGAAGAACAGAAAACAAGACAAGACAGGGTCAGGAGACAGAATGCCGTGAAAACATACCGTGAGTGGCAAACGAACCGACAAGGAAAGACAGAAAAACCAGGGTTTAAATAGTGCAACAACTAAGGAGTTAACGAGGGTAAACGAGGAAGTGCAGGTGCTGGGAATAATCAAAGGAACAAGGAGACGAGGAAGACAGGTGAACTAAATCAGAACCGATTAACAAGTAACAAGGAGACAAGACTGGAAGCT
>CM059284.1:801767-809267 GCA_030347295.1 Setipinna tenuifilis | reverse complement strand
AAAAGAAAAATACACTACAGTCACTTATTCAGAACAAACATAAGAAACACCCTTTTGGTAAAGCTGTGCACAAATGTGAACAACATAACAGTATGTATTGTAACTGAAAATAGGTAAATCATTCTGGCACATCCAGACGTTCCTGTCTGTCTGGCCACATATTTTCATCTACATAACAATGTATATCAACCCTTGCAATGCAGCGAGAAAAGTATCACCTGGAGTGGCAAATCTACCCTCTGCATGACTCTGCTGCAGCAGAGCAGACAGTTTACAGTGCTGAACATTAGAGTACACATAGAAGACATGTTTTACCTGTACATACTGGTGATGGATTTCCTTTAGTCTTTCACTGTTCATTTCAAATGGCACTTTGCACAATTGTTTCATGCGCATTTCATTTCTCTTGAGCACTCTGTCAATTGTTGCAATTGACAGAGATTCAATATTGACAAATACATTGTTATCCTCTATGACAGCGCTTTGATTTTTTTTCAAACTTATATCCCTACAAAATTTTTGAATGATTGAATTCACAGTGGTTTTTCCAACATTTGGTTGCACCCTCCGACCAGTAGGAGGTTTTGCAGTTTGCACTGTTTTGCAGTTTGCACTGTTTTGAGAAATGCACTAACTGCTATGCAAATGTAAATAGTGATGTGAGAAAAGCACCAAAGCGACTGGGAAAAACTGTAATACTTCACACACCTCATTGTGAGTGAAAGCTGAAGTTCACCTGAGAGCAATTGGTCAATTTAGGAGACATTTCCAGCAAAAAAAAATATAAAGAAAGGTATAAAATGTGCTTGACAGAATTTGATAACTAGTTCAACAATTTTGTATGTAATGACTCAAGCAATAAAACTAAGACTATTAGTTTTATTGGGAATGACTATTCAGCATCCATAAGTATACTTCATTTTGACTGACATGACATAAGCAAATGATAATGTTAAAAAACAACATTGTATTGTATTGTATTGTATTGCAACTGACACATGTCCAAAAGCATTTGCAATTTGTTCAGAGGAAGGAGAAACTGCTATTATGAGGTGCACAAATGACTAAATGTTGTGGAGGTTGAACTAATAGTTATGAGAATTTACTTTCTGATCTGAGAAAAGCACCAAAGCGACTGAGAAAAACTGTAACATGAAGGTGCAAAGTCAGATCAGCGTAGTTGCACAGAATCGTAGTCTAGGAAACCACAGACGCATAATCCGCGCTAATAATTTAGCAACGTCAAAATCACCCCACATTGCTTGACACCTGAATAATCACAGATATTTTTCGTATTGTAGCCAATGCCTACTTACTTAATGTCCGTTGGAAAATTAATTTCGATGTAAAATGTCCTTTCGTCAGCAGGTCCTTTGTCGGATCCTCGTACTGTCCGTTTCACTTTCTATTTAGAAACGTCCCCTCTCCGTGTGTGAGGAGGGAGGCGGGTCCCAGCTAATCAGATGATTCTCTCTCAGTCTACGGCTCTACATCTGTATTATTCACATACAGCTTTATCTTCCTGACTGAGTATGTTTGATATTAAAATTACACACGACTGAACAACTAATTACCATATCTTTTCTTTGGTATTCAAAAGAAGGGAGGCTACTATATAACTGCAGGAGCCTAATTCATTTATTTTAATTTGTTTGAGGGAGGAGGGGGGGCATACTTGTAGAGAGTCCTCTGATTAAGGGGGGCCCTACCAGGGGTGTTTACAGGCTTACAGACGGGCTCTGACTAGGGAGTGGTGGCACGGTCGGGTGTTGACGCAGTGTGTACATGCAAAATGTCTGCACGCCACTGATAGTCCCCACCCTTTTTATATCAGCCTGCCCCGTGTTACGGTACGATATAACCCATTTTCACTTGAACAAATCTATAGCCTTCATTACAGTTTTTCTCAGTCGCTTTGGTGCTTTTCTCAGATCAGAAAGTAAATTCTCATAACTATTAGTTCAACCTCTACAACATTTAGTCATTTGTGCACCTCATAATAGCATTTTCTCCTTCCTCTGAACAAATTGCCAATGCTTTTGACATGTGTCAGTTGCTTTTATACAATACAATGTTGTTTTTTAACATTATCATTTGCCTTTGTCATGTCAGTCAAAATGAACTATACTGATGGATGCTGAATAGTCATTCCCAATAAAACTAATAGTCTTAGTTTTATTGCTTGAGTCATTACATACAAAATTGTTGAACTAGTTATCAAATTCTGTCAAGCACATTTTATACCTTTCTTTATATTATTTTTTGCTGGAAATGTCTCCTAAATTGACCAGTTGCTCTCAGGTGAACTTCAGCTTTCACTCACAATGAGGTGAGGTTTTTCCCAGTCGCTTTGATGCTTTTCTTACATCACTATTTACTTTTGCATAGCAGTTACTGCATTTCTCAAAACAGTTAGTGCAAACTGCAAAACCTCCTACTGGTCGGAGGGTGCAACCAAATGTTGGAAGAACCACTGTGAATTCAATGATTCAAAAAATTTGTAGGGATATAAGTTTGAAAAAAAAATCAAAGCGCTGTCATAGAGGATAACAATGTATTTGTCAATATTGAATCTCTGTCAATTGCAACAATAGAACAAGAGAAATGAAATGCGCATGAAACAATTGTGCAAAGTGCCATTTGAAAGGAACAGTGAAAGACTAAAGGAAATCCATCACCAGTATGTACAGGTAAAACATGTCTTCTATGTGTACTCTAATGTTCAGCACTGTAAACTGTCTGCTCTGCTGCAGCAGAGTCATGCAGAGGGTGGATTTGCCACTCCAGGAGATACTTTTCTTGCTGCATTGCAAGGGTTGATATACATTGTTATGTAGATGAAAATATGTGGCCAGACAGACAGGAACGTCTGGATGTGCCAGAATGATTTACCTATTTTCAGTTACAATACATACTGTTATGTTGTTCACATTTGTGCACAGCTCTACCAAAAGGGTGTTTCTTATGTTTGTTCTAAATAAGTGACTGTAGTGTATTTTTCTTTTGCACAATGCTGTAGAATTGCAAAGAGCATATACAGTAAAAATGTGAAATGTACGTATTCAGTGTCTTGTACTCACTCCCCTAACTATAGCAACATGTAACTTGCAACTAAAATGGCTGTACGGGTAGTGTATAGTGCTGTCTTGAGCATTTTCAGGTAGTGTCAATGAGTTCTAACCTTTTTTTCTGCATTGGAAAACACTGAGAGAAGTTACTGTCATAATGAAAACATGACAAACCCATTTGACTATCTTGTTCATAAACAAGATAAAAAGACTTCTCATTTTGATGACACTGGCAGTTTCATTGACATGAATACTTGCTTTTGAGGAATGGACTATCCATTTTGAGCAAGTTACATGCTTTTGCAGGTTATCCACTAGGTTTTGCAGTTTGCACTAACTGTTTTGAGAAATGCACTAACTGCTGCGCAAATGTTAATAGTGTTGTGAGAAAAGTACCAAAGAGACTGAGAAAAACTGTAATATCAAACTGAGTCCAGTGGCCATCTTAAGATGGGGTATAGTTGTCTATAGTGGCGCAACAGGTGAAACAGATTGAAAAGAACATATCTTTTCTTTAGTATTCAAAAGAAGGGAGCCTAGTACTTTATTACAAATTGGGGCAGGGAGGGCATGGGGGGCCCTAGCCCAAAACAATCTGCAACACTTACCAACAATATAGTTTCATTTGTCTATTTCAGAGGGCCTACATTCTCTGATCCTCTGCCTACGGGCCCCTGACCCTGTGACGTGTGACTACCAAGTGTCCTTGTATGGGGGGGGGGGGGGGGGGGGGGGGGGCTGTGTGCATTCAGGGGCCCTCTGGCTGCCTGGGCCCCCATTACCGCTACAGGAACTAAGATTTCAGTAGTATGGGCCGGCAAGGAGACACATCCATGGATCACACAGCTAACAACATTCACTGCAGCTATGAAGGTATGAAGGTTCGGGTAAGACAACAGGGTTTCCTTTATCGTTTGCCCGCCGTGGCTATAGTTAGCAAGGAATTCACAATAAATATTATTTTGACCGCATCATATTTCATGTTGGGTGTATTTGTTGTACCTTATACTATCGTCAGGTTTATAGTGTGAAAGACTTGCCTATGGCAAGCTAATGCCCCCCCCCCCACCCACACACACACACACACACACACACACACCTCTCCACTACATGAGCGCACTTCTCCTGGTGACCCACGTGTAAACCTGTTGTTTAGCTAGTAGTTACTTTTGTATGAAATATGACAGGGGGTGGGTAGTACCAGCAACATGTAGGCGCTTCCATTTCTTTAAGTTCCAACTAGCACACTCTGGATTATTCAAATAATGTTTATTAGGTCTACGGTACGATCTGGTTGTGCTTCATTGCTAACTGTCTCTAAGCTCTCCATTAGCTAAGACAGTAGCTGGGGGGTGGGGGGCTCGTGAATGCTTTGCCCAGTTGCCCACACAAGCCCTAATCCGTCCCTGTCCAGGACTGTTATATGAACGATCAAAAACACCATCACCCAGACTCCTTCTGTCCTGCTTGGTCTGGTCTTGCTTAACCAGTGCTAGCAGTGTCTCTCATACAGTACTGCAGCTTCATTGGTGTATCTCACCTGACTGTCTGCTTGATGCAGTAAGAAGACGGAGCATTGAACCAAAGACCCTGCGGTGTGGAGTTCATGTCTCTACCACTGCACCACTACCTCACCTGGTGGCTTACCTCCTATATAATATATTATATATAACATATTAACCATTACACCATCACCCAGACACTGATTTATCCAGCAATGGCAGACACCACTTCCTGTCCTATAGTGCTGTATGGGTGTTATAACCTGGGAGTCATTGCAGTCATATAGTGCCTGTGTGTGTGTGTGATGTGTGTGTGTGTGTGTGTGTGTGTGTGTGTGATGACTGTGTGTGTGTGTGATGACTGTGTGTGTGTGTGATGACTGTGTGTGTGTGTGATGTTTGTGTGTGTGATGCCTGTGTGTGTGTGTGATGCCTGTGTGTGTGTGTGATGCCTGCAGTCCTATAGTGCTGTATGGGTGTTATAGTCTGTGTGCGATGCCTGTGTGTGATTTCTGTGTGTGATGCCTGTGTGTGTGTGATGCCTGTGTGTGATGCCTGTGTCTGTGTGCGTGTGTGGTGACTGTGTGTGTGTGTGGTGCCTGTGTGTGTGTGTGGTGCCTGTGTGTGTGTGTGTGGTGCCTGTGTGTGTGTGTGATGCCTGTGTGTGTGTGACTCCCAGTGGTGTGACGGCCTGTCTCAGTGTGGGAAGGACACCAGGATGAAGATCTCCTCCCCAGACAGAGGGAGGACAACACAGCAAGGAAAGTGCAAGACAGACACAGGGGTCACACACCTTCATCGTCCAAAAAGAGGTCAGTGCGGTGTAGTGTGTTTAAAGTAGACAGAGGACAGCTCTGAGATGTTTGTTTATCTGCCACTAAGGTCTACTAACGGTCGCTTAAAATGACTGGATGGTGTGTTTTCACTCATGTCTGTCCCACAGGTGACTAACGCTTTATTTTTGTGTTGGAGCATTTAGTTAACTGGTTGACATTGAGGTGTGAAGGGATTTTAAGCAATATAGTGAAACTCCAGGAAAACATCTACTACCCTATCTTTAACACACACACACACACACACACACACACACACACACACACACACACACACACACACCTCCTACCCTACCTTTAACACACAAACATCTCCTAACCTACCTTTAACACACATAAGTTCTTTAAGGGTCATTTCGTTATCCTCATGGATAAAACGATGTGTATAAATATTAAGTTTACTGTTTGATGTAGCCTAGGCAATGGCCATGTAGTTTCAGTTATTTTCTTTTTGGGAGATCCTACAGTCAACTTTAATAAAGGCAAACAAAAACCTAGTCCTGGACAAATTCAAACCCTAATCCTACACTACACCTATACTAAGCCGAATTGCAGGTAAATCCACAAATAAAACACAGGTTTCTTTGCACAACTACATCTGGAATTACAAAGTATTTTTGTCTCTAAGTCGTACATAATCTTTCTCCTGAGGGCACGGTGGCCCCTCTCCACTACCCTGACTCTGGGGACGATGATGGTGATATTTTCACCTGCTGGGACTCCTTGAGTGTTTTTAACGGCACCTTTGAATTCCTTTCCTTGTTCATGCTGTACAACCCTTGCTGGGTCATGCTCAGTGTAAATGCCCTGAAGATGTTTGGCTATATCTGTGCTGTTATATGGCTATATCTGTGCTAAGATGTTTGGCTATATCTGTGCTGTGTTTGCCATGCTCAGTGTAAATGCCCTCAAGATGTTTGGCTATATCTGTGCTGTGTGTGTAAATGCCCTCAAGATGTTTGGCTATATCTCTGCTGTTGTATGGCTATATCTGTGCTGTGTTTGGCTATATCTGTGCTGTGTTTGTGTGTCAGTGCTCCTGGCCATAGGTATCTGCTGAATACATGTGACTGTCAAGAGGTACCTACTGTACATGTGGTTCGGCCGAGCTTGATCCTCCATTCGCTCATGTCCACAAGGTCTATCTGGTGACAATCTTGAACTGCTTTTGCTATGATGGGTTTTGGAATAGGCTTGTTTCCAAATGCTGCTTTGTGCAACTGTTGATCCACTATCACTTGCACACTGGACTGATTCCTGAGTAATGAGTGAATGTTTAATGTTTACTGCACCAGAGCCTTTGGTGTCGCACTCTTGTCACAACTGAAGTGATAACTGACTTTCTAGCAGCGAGTTTGCCATCCCATGTAGTCGCCTGGCCATTTTCACTAAGGCCGTAGTGTTGCCTATTCCACCAAAGTGGAACTAGTGCAGCACGCTGGGTGCTTGCCCCCCTGGCTACAGGGACCTTAAATTCCTCCTTGAGTGCCTTCAGATGTCTCATCTAACACTGACCCCTGCCCATGGCCTGTACATTCCCAAATGATAGAGGAGACAATGACTGCTTGCAGTATTCTCATTTTCTCTCTCTACTCATCTGTCGAGTACCTGTGATGGTGTTAAAGGCTGTAGTGCATTACTCTATACTTTGAACTCTAAATAGCGGATGGATAACAAGTCATTCAAGCATGTATTGCCTACATACTGCATGACTATCGATCAGCTAGCTACTGTTAAATTTGCTCTCCTTCATGATGATGATGATGATGATGATGTGTGTGTGTGTGTGTGTGTGTGTGTGTGTGTGTGTGTGTATTGCCTACATACTGCATGACTATCGGTCAGCTACTGTTAAATTTGCTCTCCTTGTGCTGCAGTTTAATTAATGTTTTGGTGAAGGTCACCAAATGCTCAGTAGGAAAAAGACAAAAGCATCCTACACTAACTGTGCAGTCTGAACTACACCTAGTCCTGGACTAACTCAAACCCTAATCCTACACTAAGCCCAACTGCAGGTAAATCTATAAATAAAACAAGCGGGTCATCAGAATCAGAGTACTTTATTTATCCCAGGTTGGAACATGAGTATGTTACAGT
>CM059284.1:766767-789267 GCA_030347295.1 Setipinna tenuifilis | reverse complement strand
GGATAACATTAAGCTATCTAACAAATTGTTAAAATGCACCAGAATGCAGGAAATTACCTTTAATTTAGACTTTGACTGCCTGTTACTATCAGCACAGAAAAAAAGTGCTGGAGCATGTATGTATACATGATGCCCCCTTCACATTTATGACTGCCCCCTTATATATGTCTGCCTAGTACCGGCCCTGGGTATTATACTTGGCATTAAAATGTGCGGAAGGGTTGAATATATTAAGTGGCCGGTAAAAATGTTGAGTGGCTGGTAGATTTTAGAATCTACCTGCCACAGTGGCAGGTGAACAAAAAAGTTAATTTCCATCCCTGATACACACACACACACACAATTAATGGATAGACACACACACACACACACACACACACACCATTAATGGATAGACACACACACACACACACACACACCATTAATGAACAGGCAGACACACACACACACACACACACACACACACACACACACCTTTAATCAGATGAAAGATCATGGTACCATTGTAGAAATATGGATGCTCGATGTTTAGTATGCTTCATCACACACAAACACACACACACACACAAACACACACACACCTATATTACATTACTATAATCAGGGCACTTGATGCAGTATTTAGAGTGGTGTTTCTATGACGATTATAATGGTGTTTAGTTTGCTTCATCACACACTCTGTGTCTCTTTGCTTACCATGGTTACCACTGTGGAGTTCCTCTCCCACTGCTCCACAGTAATGTCAATGTACAGCTTTCTTTTTGCACTACAACCAATGACATTGCTGCTTAAATGCACCATTTGAGCGTTATTACGCTACACATTGTGTGTTTACTTGAGAGTGAGGGAGAGAGCGAGAGAGAGAGCAGTAACACAGAAATGCACAGACCCAACAAACACACACACACACACACACACACACACACACACACAGACTGTTGAGACTGATGGGAACAACTTCATGAAGTGTGTGTGTGCGTACATGTATGTGTGTGTGCATGTGTGTACATGTGTATGTATATATGTGTGTGTGTGAGGTCTGTAACAGCTTCATTAAGGGTATGTGTGTGTGAGATCCATGAACTCAAATGTGTGTGTGTGTAGGCACACACTTGTTTGTGCGTGTGTGCGTATATGAGACACATCTATAATAGGAACAGCTTCATGAACTGAACTCAAATGTGTGTGTGTGTGCACGAATGTATGTACGTGCGTGAGTGTGTGTGTGTGTGTTTGTGTCTCGGTACACATTGTGTGTTTACTTATTTGTATCATATACAAGCCTACTGCAGTCTTTGCTATGTTTATATTGTTATGTTTTGTCATCATATTTTATTGTGTTGTTTATAAGATGTGTAATGTTCACTGTGGGCCTAGGGACTGCTGCAGTTTCAAATTCTGTGTGTGCAACCTGTACACATGGTTTTTGACAATAAAGCTGACTTTGAGTTTGAGCACACTACCACATGCAGTACACTTCATATGGCTAGCACACTACCACAGACACACACTTCATATGGCTAGCACACTACCACAGACACACACTACATATGGCTAGCACACTACTACAGACACACACTTCATATGGCTAGCACACTACTACAGACACACACTTCATATGGCTAGCACACTACCACAGACACACACTACATATGGCTAGCACACTACTACAGACACACACTTCATATGGCTAGCACACTACTACAGACACACACTTCATATGGCTAGCACACTACCACAGCCAGTACACTTCATATGGCTAGCACACTACCACAGGCACACTACATACAGTTATGTACGAAATTATTCAACCCCCACTGAAATTAAGTCTTTGACCAGTTTGACATCAATTTTGATCATTTTAGTCATCTTATTTACCATTAAATCAAAGAAGCACTTGAAAATGTTACAAATATAACACAGCATTTATACTGAAATAACCACAAATGTCTTTTCTGTGCTCACATCATTGTAAGTTTTATTCAACCCCCAAGTGAAATTCATTTTTAGTACTTTGTACAACATCCTTTTCTAGTTTTTACATCTTCCAAGCATGAAGCATAGCTTGACACAAGTGTCTTGCAGCGACCTACAGGTATCTTGGCCCATTTTTCACGGGCAAAAGCCTCCAGTTCAGTCAGGTTCTTAGGCCTGCGCACTGCAACTGCCTTCTTCAGGTCCCACCAGAGGTTCTCAATCGGATTCAAGTCTGGTGACTGTGATGGCCACTCTAGAATGTTCCAGCCCTTCATCTTCAACCATGCTGTAGTGGACTTGGATGTGTGCTTTGGATCATTGTCCTGTTGAAATGTCCAACGTCGCCCAAGCCGCAGGTTTGTGACGGACTCCATTACATTTGCTTCCAAGATCTCTTGGTACTGAAGGGAATTCATGGTGCCCTGTATACATTGAAGCTTCCCTGTACCATTAGAAGCAAAACAGCCCCAAAGCATTATTGATCCCCTGCCATGCTTCACAGTAGGCAAGGTGTTCTTTTCTTCATAGGCCTGGTTTTTCCTCCTCCAAACAAGCGCTGGTCCATGGGCCCAAACAACTCTAATTTAGATTCATCAGACCACAAAACGTGGTCCCAGAACTTTTGTGGCTTGTCCACATGACTTTTTGCATACTCCAGTCGACGTTTCTTATTCTTTGGGGTCAGCAAGGGGGCACACCTGGGTGTTCTGGCATGGAGGTCTTCATTATGCAGTGTGCGCCCTATTGTCTGTGCTGAAACCTCAGTGCCCACATCTGACAGATCTTTTCTCAGTTCCTCAGCAGTCACTCAGGGATTTTTCTCCACCTTGCACTTCAGGTAGCGCACAGCAGTTGCTGTCAGGATCTTCTTCCTACCACGACCAGGTAGCGTTTCCAATGTGCCCTTCACTTTGAATTTTCGTATGATGCTTCTGATAGTGTCTCTTGAGATGTTCTTATATCCATTGCCATTCCTGTGAAAGCGAAGAACCTCTTCTCTTGTCTTCTGGGACCATTCTCTTGACTTCACCATGTTGTAAACACACCAGTAAATGTCTAGAAAGGAGCAGAGTATCACAGTCCTTTTACATCTGCCCAATGGGTGGTTATTATGCTTAATTTCTGCTCGTTAACATCCACAGGTGTTTCCAATACCTAATTGAAAATACTTGAATGAGGCACAGCTCTCAAGAGCCTCTCAAGAGTGGTAGTCTTAAAGGGGTTGAATAATTGTGTCAATGAAGAAATCACAAAAAAGCCATTTAATACTTTATGACAAAAACAACTGATGTCATTTTAGTTGCATTTGGTTCTTTAACAAGTCCTTGTAAGATTTCATTATGAACACAATTACAAATGTACACTGAATTCCCTAAAACCCTTTACAGCATTGGGGGTTGAATAATTTTGTGCACAACTGTATGGCTAGCACACTACTACAGACACACACTACATATGGCTAGCACACTACCACAGACACACTTCATATGGCTAGCACACTACCACAGACACACACTACATATGGCTAGCACACTACTACAGACACACACTTCATATGGCTAGCACACTACTACAGACACACTACATATGGCTAGCACACTACCACAGACACACTTCATATGGCTAGCACACTACCACAGACAGTACACTACATATGGCTAGCACACTACCACAGACACACACTACATATGGCTAGCACACTACTACAGACACACTACATATGGCTAGCACACTACTACAGACAGTACACTTCATATGGCTAGCACACTACTACAGACACACACTACATATGGCTAGCACACTACCACAGACAGTACACTTCATATAGCTAGCACACTACCACAGATACACACTTCATATGGCTAGCACACTACCACAGACACACACTTCATATGGCTAGCACACTACCACAGACACACACTACATATGGCTAGCACACTACCACAGACACACTTCATATGGCTAGCACACTACCACATGCAGTACACTTCATATGGCTAGCACACTACCACAGACACACTTCATATGGCTAGCACACTACCACAGACACACACTACATATGGCTAGCACACTACCACATGCAGTACACTTCATATGGCCAGTACACTACCACAAACACACACTTCATATGGCTAGCACACTACCACAGACACACACTACATATGGCTAGCACACTACCACAGACACACACTTCATATGGCTAGCACACTACCACAGACACACACTACATATGGCTAGCACACTACCACAGATACACACTTCATATGGTTAGCACACTACCACAGACACACACTTCATATGGCTAGCACACTACCACAGGCAGTGTTGGGGATCTACAGTCAGCACAGCACTGAGGCTACAAGGGGTCAATGCTAACTAGCTAACAACTACTTCCCCTGGAGCTGTTGGAGCTGTTTTCAGATGCTTTTTGCTGGTGATTCACCTTTTAATTAATTTATTTTTTATTATTTATGTTTAACTGTTGCTTTCTGATTTACTCTGTCTTTTATCTTACACATGTTTTAATCTTATTTTATCTTTTATCTTTTATGCTTTTATATTGTCCTTTGCTTTTATTTTTGTTAAGCACATTGAACTGCCTTTGTGTATGAAATGCGCTATACAAATAAATTTGACTTGACTTGACTTGACTTGACATCACAAACTCATGGTTGACATAAAGTCATGAAAATGGTTTGTTTGGGATAGTTGTTCTTTAGAAACAAAGTCTGTAAGTTCCCTGAAATTATAATACCCAAAACAACACATTAATTACCATGGCATTACTGTGCTATGACCATACCACCTGCACACTGTATTCCTGTTTATATTTTATACATTGGACATCATTTCTTACAAATTATGCTGTTCAAACAAATTAAACCACTAACTTGAGTGTCTTGAGTCTGCAGTGTGAATCCTCCAGTAGAGCACAGATCTGCTTCACTCCTGAGTCTCCTGGTTTCTTCCCACTCAGGTCCAGCTCTGTCAGGAGTAAAGGGTTTCTACCCAGAACTGAAGTCAGATACACACAGGCCTCTTCTGCAGCATCACTCTTCAACAACCTGCAGAGACAGGAGAAAAACATACCAACTCCTTATCTTGTTTTAACATACACAATGTAATTTTTTTTCTTTTCCCTAATAAAAAAAACGAATATACCCTGAAGTAGCCTAGGGCTTAAACGGTTAACAAACCAAATTCAGCATCTCAGAAAGCTGTACCAGGAGACATTGACAGATGTGTTATGATCTTACCTCAGTGTCTGAAGTTTACAGGCAGGATCCTGCAGTAAATCAGTGAGGAGATTCACTCCAGAGTCTCCAGGGTCGTTTCCTCTCAGGTCCAGCTCCTCCAGGTGTGAGGGGTTTGATTTGAGAGCTGAGGCCAGAGCAGCATATCCTTCTCCTGTTACACCACAGTCTGACAGCCTGGAGAGAAGAGTCTAATGTTATTGACTGTTGTTTAAAATGCCTTTTTAGTGATTTTAGCAGAAAAACATGTCCAAACACATCTATTGGGATAAATTGTACAGTCTTTATGTGCCAAGTTTGTAATGCCAGTGCCCTTGATATACTACCAAGAAAGTGTATCGCTACTGAGTTCAACAATAGCTATATCTTCAAACTTCCATCGTGCCCCCATCACTAGCATGGTGAGCCTATTCTACAGAAACTGTAATATAGTTTAGTTCTGAATGCAGCAGGCTAGCACAGTTTTGCTACTCCACAAACACACTAACTCCATGTGATGTTTTAACAGACCCAAAGTTTATTTCACACCAGAGTATCCTTTTAATTACCATGGCGTTGCTGCACTATGATCATACCACCTGCATACTGTATTCCTCTTCTTATTTTATACATAGGACATCATTCCTTACAAATAATGTTGTTCAAACAAATTAAACTACTAACTTCAGTTTCTTGGGTCTGCAGTGGGAGTCCTCCAGTAGAGCACAGATCTGCTTCACTCCTGAGTCTCCTGGTATCCTCCCACTCAGGTCCAGCTCTGTCAGGAGTAAGGGGTTTCTACCCAGAACTGAAGTCAGATACACACAGGCCTTGTCTGCAGCATCACTCTTCAACAACCTGCAGAGACAGGAGAAAAACATACAAGGATACAAGGATATTTATTTGTCATGTACATAGAGACACTTTCGTGTCACTTTGTAATGAAATGCATGGCCGGTGCAAAACAAGTGTGCAGAAGAAGGGTGAAGAAGAAATAAAGTAAAAACAAAAATAAAAGGTGTGTGTGTGTGTGTGTGTGTGTGTGTGTGTGTGTGTGTCTTCAATCAAAGTAATTGGGAGGAATTCAGTAAGCAAATGGCATGAGGAAAAAAGCTCTTTCTCAGTCTCTCAGTTCTAGCTCTGTGACAGCACAGTCGCCTTCCAGATCTCAGTTTTTTAAATAGTCCATATCCTGGGTGTGACTGGTCTTTGAGAATGTTATGGGCCCTTGATAGCACTCTCTTTGTGTATATGTCTTTCACGGCAGGCAGAGGTTGACGAATACAGCGCTCAGCAGAGCGCACTATCCTTTGTAGTTCTTTCTGTTCACGCACTGTGGCGTTACCGTACCAGGTGATGATGGACCCTGTTAAGATGCTCTCCACTGCTGAGGAGTAAAAGGCTTTTAGGATGGGTGTGGACACTTTGAACTTTTTCAACAGGCGCAGAAAGTACAGTCTCTGCCTGGATTTCTTAATGATATTGTGTGTGTTGTTTTTCCATGTTAAGTCATTTGTGATGTGAACACCAAGGTATTTAAAGCACTCTACCCTCTCAACAGGTTGTTTACAGATGGAAAGTGGAGTGTAGTTTCCCCTCTTTTTCCGAAAGTCCACCACCATTTCCTTAGTCTTGCTTACGTTTAGTGCCAAGTTGTTGTGCTGACACCATTGTGAGATGTTAGAAACTTCATTTATGTATGCCTGTTCATCGTTATTATTGATCAGTCCCACCACTACAGTGTCATCAGCAAACTTGATGATGGAATTCTGACTGCTGCTGGCTCTGCAGTCATGGGTGTAGATGTTGTAGAGTAGGGAGCTTAACACACAACCTTGAGGTGAGCCAGTGCTGATAGTGAGGGTGTTAGATGTTGTGCCACCCACTCTAACAACCTGCATGTGGCTTGTAAGAAAGTTTAACACCCAGTTGCATAGAGATAAGTCTAGCCCCAGTGACTTCATCTTCTTGACAAGAGTGAGGGGAATTATGGTGTTGAATGCTGAACTATAATCAATGAACAGCATTCTCACATAATTACCCTTTCCTCTGTCTAGATGTGATATTGTGGTATGCAACAAATTTGAGATGGCATCGTCCCTTGACCTGTTCTCTCTATAGGCAAACTGGAGAGGGTCAAATGAGCTAGGCAGGGATGTACATATGAAGGACTTCACTAGCTTCTCAAAACACTTCATCACCATTGATGTCAGAGCCACTGGACGGTAGTCAATGAGGCATGTTGGACTTTTGCCTTTTGGAACTGGCACAATTATGGATTGCTTAAAGCAAGATGGAACTACTCCTGTGGCTAAAGAGGCATTGAATATTTGTGTAAACACAGGGCCTAACTGATAGGCACAAGATTTTAAAAGTCTGCCAGATATGCCATCAGGTCCTGCAGATTTCCTGCATTTAGCTCTTTTAGAAAACGTTTATGACATCTTCTTCAGACACAAATAAAGTATTACCTTCAAATGAGTCTGTTTGTGATGGTAAAGAGTCTTTGGTGTCAAAACGCGCATAGAAGGCGTTCAGCTCATCTGCGAAATTGTCACTCACGCTGGTAATGGAGGGGGGCTTGCTTGAAATCCCTGTGATACTTCTCAGGCCACTCCACACACGAGCTGGGTCTCTCTCATTGAAGTCAGATTCCAGTTTGTCCCTGTAGCGTCTTTTTGCACTCTTGATGGTTTTCCTAAGATTGTATGCGGCGGTTTTGTAGCTTGTCATATCCCCTGAGGCGGTCCCTTCATTGAAGGCATGTGTGCGCAATGACAGTGCGTTACGCACTTCACGATCCACCCATGGTTTTTGGTTTGGGAAGACCTTAATTGTCACCGTCGGAATGATGTTGTCCGTCAGAAGGTTGATGTAGCTGATTACAACTTCAGTGAATTCGTTGATGTTGTCCGTTGACGAGCGAAACATCTCCCAGTCGGCGTCGCTAAGTGCGTCCTGCAACGTGGCCACAGAATGGTCTGACCAGCGTTTTACCTCGCGTGTCACTGGGGGACCTCTTTTGCTCCTCTGTAGGTATTTAGGGACGAGAAACACAGCAGCATGGTTGGACTTCCCAAAGGCTGGTAGTGGTGTTGCTTTGTAACTGTCCTTGAACTGGGTATAACAGTGATCAAGCGTACTGTTACCGCGGGTAGGGAAGTTCACATGCTGGGAAAACTCGGGCATTACGCGGTTTAATTTTGCCCTGTTAAAGTCTCCGGCTATTATCTGGGCAGCCTCAGGGTATTGTTGTTGTTTTCTATTTAAGATGTCCTGGAGCTCAAGCACTGCGCTGTCTGGGTTGGCATGTGGAGGGATGTATACTGATGTAAAGATGATGACTGGAAACTCACGGGGCAAGTAGAATGGCCTGCATTTGACTGTGAGGTGTTCCAGGTGCGGCGAGCAGCCATGGGACAGAATGGTAACATTTCTTGGGTCACACCACTTGTTGTTGGTCATGATGCAGACACCTCCTCCTTTGGATTTGCCAGAGGAAGTGCGTCCTCATCTCCATGGAAACCTGGTGTGCTGCGAAGTATCTCCGTAGGCCAGGAAGGATCGGGTGTTAAAACTCTTTGAAATGATTGAATATAATGATATCCGATATCCCGTAGAGTACTACTGTCATAAGTAAATACAGCATTACTGATTTGAAAAAAATAAGACATAATTGCGAGATAAAAAAGTAAATATTTGCACACGTTAAGCGGAGCGACCAAGGAGGCAGCCAAACAATGCAGCGCCATGGCAACAATCCTTTATCATGTTTTAACATACACAAGGTACATTTTACAACAAATTTTTCCTTTTTCCTAATAAAAAAAACCAAAAATACCCTGAAATAGCATGGGGCTTAAAGGGTTAACAAACCAAATTCAGCATCTCAGAAAGCTGTACCAGGAGACACTGACAGATGTGTTATGATCTTACCTCAGTGTCTGAAGTTTAGAGGCAGGATCCTGCAGTAAATCAGTGAGGAGCTTCACTCCAGAGGGTCCAGGGTCGTTTCCTCTCAGGTCCAGCTCCTCCAGGTGTGAGGGGTTTGATTTGAGAGCTGAGGCCAGAGCAGCATATCCTTCTCCTGTTATACCACAGTCTGACAGCCTGGAGAGAAGAGTCTAATGTTATTAGCTGTTGTTTAAAATGCCCTTTTAGTAATATTAGCATAGAAACATGTCTAATAACATCTATTGGGATAAAATGCACAGTCTTTATACACGTTTTATATGACCGTTTTATAACCTATGATGACTCTCAGTAAGTTTTAATATTAAAAACAACAATCTGTGTGACTGAATTAGATGTGTCTGTAGGGCTTTGAGTGAGGTATGTATGAACCCAAAGAGCTGATTACCGAGGAATACTAAGGTACTAAAATGTCTTACCTAAGTGTCTCCAGTGCACAGTTTTTGTTCTTCAGTCCATTACAGAGGTCTTGGACTCCAACATCTCTGATACTGTTGCTACTGAGATTCAGTTTGCTCACTTTTGAAGATGCTTTGCAGAGGACAGATGCCAGTGTTGTACAGCTCATTTCACTGAGCCTACAGCTGTTGAGCCTTTAAAGGAAAAACAGCCATCAGCAACTATAAACTGAGCGTGATGAAAGGGCTGCCAGAGAGATGTCATGTGACCAAGGTACCACCTATAAAAACAGTCTTTTTAATAATTAATACTTACAAACTTCTCAGTGCCTAGTTTGCAATGCCAGTACCCTTGATATACTACCAAGGAAGTGTGGCGCTACTGCGTTTAACAATAGCTATATCTTCAAACTTCCATCGTGCCCCCATCACTAGCATGGTGAGACTATTCTACACAAACTGTAAAATAGTTTAGTTCTGAATGCAACAGGCTAACACGGTTGTGATACTCAGCAAACAGACTCACTTCTTGTGATGTTTTAACAGACTCAAAGTTCATTTCACACCAGAGTATCCCTTTAATTACCATGACGTTGCTGCACTATGACCATATCACCTGCATACTGTATTCCTGTTCTTATTTTACACATTGCACATTATTTCTTACAAATTATGTTGTTCAAACAAATTAAACCCTGTGATGTTGTTTATAGGTTATAAAGGGGTCAGATAAAATGTGTGGTCTTTATATACATTTTATATGACCCCTTTATAACCTATGATAACTTTAAGTTAGTTTTAATGTTCAAAACAAGAATCTGTGTGACTGAGTTAGATGTGTCTGTAGGACTTCCAGTGAAGTATGTATGAACCCAAAGAGCTGAGTACCGAGGAATACTGAAGTACTAAAATGTCTTACCTAAGTGTCTCCAGTGCACAGTTTTTGTTCTTCAGTCCATTACAGAGTTCTTGGACTCCAACATCTCCGATACTGTTGCAGCTGAGATCCAGTGTCTTCACTTTTGAAGATGCTTTGCAGAGGACAGATGCCAGTGTTGTACAGCTCATTTCACTGAGCCTACAGCTATTGAGCCTTTAAAGGAAAAACAGCCATCAGCAACTCTAAACTCTATGAAAAGGACACGTTTGTATGTTAATGCTATGCTCCAAAATAAAAAAAGAATCATACAATGTGTTTCTTAGATCACTGACATCATACTTACAGAAGTGTTTGAGATGCTTCCACTACTGGCTTCAGCCTCAGGAGACCTTCATCAGACCTGACGTAATTCTTCAGGTCAAACACATCCAGGTTCTGGTCTGATGTCAGCAGCACAAACACCAGAGCTGACCACTGGCCAGGTGACAGCTGGGCTTCAGAAAGTGTCCCTGCACTCAGGAAGCTCTGGATCTCCTCCACTAAGGAGTGGTCATTCAGTTCATTCAGACAGTGGAAGAGGTTGATCACCCTCTCTGATGAAGGGACCTCCCTGATCTTGTCCTTAATGTAACTGATTGTGTTATCATTGCCTGTCTGCTTCTGTCCTCGCTGTAGTAGGCCATGCAGGAGAGTCTGGCTGGACTCCAGACAAAGACCGAGAAGGAAACGGAGGAAGAGGTCAAAGCGCCCATCATTATACTCCAGAGCTTTGTCCACAGCACTCTTGTGTAAGATGGTCATGGGTTCTTCCCCAGAAGCACCTTGGTGTTTGGACAGCACATCTTTCTTATGGATTGCCATCATCAAAAACACATACAGAGCTGCAAGATACTCCTGGATACTCAGATGGATGAAGCAAAACACTTTTGCCTGAAAGATGCCGTATTCTTCTCGGAAGATCTGGGTGCAGACACCAGAGCATACTGCTGCCTCTCTGACATCAATGCCACAGTCTCTCAGGTCCTCTTTATAGAAGATCAGATTACCCTTCTCCAACTGTTCGTAGGCCAGCTTCCCAAGATCAAGGATAAGATTCTGGTTCCATTGTGGCTCAAGGTCATGCATATTATCAAACTTTTGGGCCATCTGTTTGGTTTGAAAGATAAGGAAGTAAGTGTACATCTCCGTCAAAGTATTTGGAATCTGTTTGTCTCCTGAAGAGCCTAGAATCACCTCAAGAACAGAAGCAGTAATCCAGCAAAACACTGGTATGTGGCACATGATGTGGAGGCTCCTTGATAGTGCAATGTGGGAAATGATTCTGCTTGCAAGACTCTCATCATTGACTCTCTTCCTGAAGTACTCCTCCTTCTGTGAGTCATTGAACCCTTGTACCTCTGTGACAAGGTCAACACACTCAGGAGGAATCTGACTGGCTGCTGCTGGTCGAGAGGTTATCCAAAGTAGAGCAGAGGGAAGCAGATTGCCCTTGATGAGATTTGTCAGGAGTACATCCAGTGAAGTGACACCTGTCACATCGGTCCAGCTTTCATTATTCTGAAAGTTTAGTTGGAGTCGACATTCATCCAGACCATCAAACATAAACAGCATCTTATACTTCTCTTGGCGGCCTAAAGTCAACTGCTTTAGTTCTGGGAAGAAGTGATGAAGGAGGTCCATCAAAGAGTGCTGTTTGTCCCTCATGAGGTTGAGCTCCCGAAAAGGCAATGGGAAAATGAAATGGATCTCTGTGTTGTCTTTTTCCTCAGCCCAGTCCAGGATGTACTTCTGAATGGAGATGGTTTTGCCAATGCCAGCCACCCCCTTTGTCATAACTCTTCTGCTTGGTTTGTCTTGGCCAGGTAAGGGCTTGAAGAGGTCACAGCATTTGATTGGTTTCTCCTGTCCAGGTGGTCTCTTAGTTATGGACTCAATCTGCCTGACTTCATGCTCCTCATTTACTGTTCCACTTCCTCCCTCTGTGATGTAGATATCTGTGTAGATCTTTTCCAGCAGAGCCGAGCTTCCTTCCTTGGGGATTCCTTCAAACACAGTCTGATACTTGTTCTGGAGATTTCTTTTCAGCTCAATCTGACAAAGCACATCCAGGTCATCTGGGTCACAAACAAAATGAATAATGATTTGCCAACTTCTCACACAAACAATGTCAGCTGTTCCTTTATCCTAACGATATAATAATCTTACGTAATTGATACAAAAAAATGCCAATATCAATAAAGGGAGAATTCTTACTTTCTCTCAATTTGTCAGCAAGATCCTTTCTCTCCATCTTCCAGAGGAAGTGCAGTGCCATCTTGAGAGCCCCTTCTCTGGCATCACTCTCATCCTCCTTTTTCCTCTCAAAGTTTTCTTGGTAACCTGGACTGAGAATCCCCTTAAATCTCTGCAGCTCATTCTTCACAAAGGCGATGATCTTCTTCTCAAGCATCTGAAGTACCGCACAGATGTCCTTCTTTAACTGACACCGCAACATAGAGCGGCATTCACACAACAACATCACAACCTTTTTACAACCTCTGTGTATTATTATGGGATGTGTCTTGGTTTATTCTTCAGCATGTATGTCTACTACAGTAATCCCTCTGTGTGATTGACACAGAGTAGAAATGTCATTGGATGAAAGCATGTGGAAGGGTATACCATTAAAGCATGCTTCTGTTCATACAATAGCTTCTTAGTATTTCCTAAAAATTTTGGGACCAATCTTGACACAGAATAGAAATTCTGTCACTTGATGAAAGCATGCAGGAGGGTATAGGCAAGACCATTATTGGTCTGCTTATAAGCTCTTTGTAAACGCTTCTCTACAATAGCCATGTTTCCTAGCATTTCCTGAATTCACGGTGGCATTTTGGGATCAAGCTCACAAAAGAAATGAAAAAAACTAAAGCTCTTTGTGAACACTTCTCTAAAGGGGATGGGACAAAGTGCGCTGTTTCGCAGTGTTTTAAGAGTTAATTCTGACATACAAATTAGATTCTGTACCGTACACTTCTCAATAAGTTTATAAAAATCAGAGTGAAAAAATGTCCCAAAACGTATTTGAGTTGAAGACTTTAAGAGTTTAAGCATCCAAGCACACCATAGCAGCCACGGGAGGAAGATGTCAGGTTCAGGCATATACAGCATCTCTTCCACTAATAGGAATGCTTGAGTTCAGGCATATACAGCATCTCTTCCACTAATGCAGTCTGATATTTATATAACCTTAAATTTGTATAACCTTACATTTATATAATCTTATATTTATAATCTTAAATAAAGGATTAACGAATTAAAGGTCTGCGATGCTGCATATTCATGAAGTGCCTTTTGTGACTACATGGAATGCCTCATGATTGCTTGATCGCTACCAGCACTGAAGCACACAGCACTAATCCTGTATTTGTATGTTTCTCAGGACACATTATTCTGATCAGTACTGCATCAAGGCAGTAAGACACAAAGGCCAGGACAGAGCTAGCACTATTATAAATAGTCATTACACAACTGAAGGTCATGTGTTGATATTGTGTGTTAGGTGATATATACAAAACAAAAATTCAAGAAAACTCTTGAACTGGTGTGTTAACCTTATGCCACAGTAATGAAAACAGCAGGAATGCTTAACATGCTGTATAGATGCAAGCACACTATGCACAGTCACATACCTGGAATACACAAGTCAGATCCTGCTGCTCATTCTGACCACTGGTGTCTGGATCATGTCTTCTCCTTTGATAAAACAAAACAGAATCATCTCCATACATGATTGACACCTCTCTGACCTCCTCATTCTCTATCTATCTATCTATCTATCTATCTATCTATCTATCTATCTATCTATCTATCTATCTATCTATCTATCGTCTCCTCTGCTTCCCCCTTTCTCTGCAATGCCCTCCCAGCAGATTTCAGCAGAGTCCACACCTCCAGGAAGAAAAGAACTTCTCAATACAGCAGTTCCAGACCCTCTGTATAAAACAAACTGAAGTACGAGGGCCTGGTTTACCAGGCTACTTACAACCCACCTTGTCAGTTTTACATTTCCCACAGCTCCCCCAGTTCCCAACCCTCTCTAAAATTCTCTCTGTGGTTCATTGTAGGAGCTTGTGAGGTGTGAAGACGCAGTCAGAACATCACCACTCCTATGAAGAATGGATATTAATTAGGGGTCGAGGATTGTAGGAGGAGCTTAACATACCTTTGTTCAGAGGACAGGTGTTCCATGCTGAAGTCTGGATGGTCACCATCTTTTGATCTGTCACTCTTCATGGACACCGAGCTCTGTGCAGATGACTTTGATCTCTTCGACATGTCTCTGTGGAACAGCGAGACCAACGTAAGAGCCACAGTGTACTAAAGTGGGTTAACACACAAGGATCAACACACAACATGTGGCCCCCAACACCTGACTCACACACTGACATGGTAGAAGCACTTACATGAGCTTCCACCTCACAGATACACACAGCCTCTATGAGATGAAGTCAATACCTTTACTTCATTTCATTTATGTTTGGCCCTATGAAATCTGTTTTATTCTTGATCAAATTTCACTTTAGTTTTTCTGAATGCCGTTTTTTCTAAAGGCAAAAAAAAAAAAACTTAAGACTAAAATTTACATAAACATGGTGTGGCAGTGTGGAATGGTTCCAGAAGCGTTAAGAGCATTAAGCGTTAAGCGTTTTTTATGTTTTATGTTCAGTAATTAATGAAAGTCAATACTCAAATACCAAAACATCGGCTCAGGTAGGCACCACTCTAAGAATATTTTCAGCTTCACACTTTTTGCAAAACACTACACACAGTAATTTGCAGAACATTACACAGACTTACATGCATTACACACATGATGCTATTGTAATGTCAAAACACTAGCTACCAATTGACCAAGCTGGTTAAACACAAATGTCATGTGCCAAAACACTAAGGGATAACATGCAAGAGGAAGAGAAAGAGGGAGAGTAAAGATTAGAGTGAAATGACATGTAACAAGAGGAAGAGGTAAATACTATCACTGCAGACAGAGAAGGCAAGAACTAAATTGATCACATTGGAGTGACATTGGTTGACTACCTTGAAAAACCCTATGTTTCATAAAAGTTGGAATACTACAACACTTTAGTTTTTGCAAAGTACTCCGTCATGGTGCTGTCTGCAGATGATGTACACCAAATTTCTTGACAATCAGATGAATGACCTCAGACTAGTTTGTTTTCTTTTTCTTTTCTTTTCTACAAACTGGATGAAATGTGGGTGACAGAAAGGGTAATTTAGGACACATGCACCAAGCAAGATACATCAGCGTAGTCCATAAATGACCTTTTGTAGCAGAGTCACCTAGTAGAAATTGTAAGTGTAAAAATTGGCATTGCAACTGAGAAAGTCATTATCACATGAAATTTGTATGTAGGATCACTACTTGTGTAAGCAAATTTTGTTTTATGAAAGTAATGCATTTTGGCTTGTAACTACAGAATATACATTACAGTTTTTCTCAGTAGCTTTGGTACTTTTCTCACAACACTATTAACATTTGCGCAGCATTTAGTGCATTTCTCAAAACAGTTAGTGCAAACTGCAAAACCTAGTGGATAACCTGCAAAAGCACATCACTTGCTCAAAATGGATAGTCAATTCCTCAAAAGCAAGTATTCATGTCAATGAAACTGCCAGTGTCATCAAAATGAGAAGTCTTGACATCATGTTTATGAACAAGATAGTCAAATGGCTTTGTCATGTTTTCATTATGACAATTACTTCTCTTAGTGTTTTCCAATGCAGAAAAAAAAAGGTTAGAACTCATTGACACTACCTGAAAATGCTCAAGACAGCACTATACACTACCTGTGCAGCCATTTTACGTAAAACTACAGTAAACAGTACACGTTGCTGTAGGTAGGGGAGTGAGTACAAGACACTGAATACGTACATTTCCTATTTTTACTGTATATGCTCTTTGCAATTCTACAGCATTGTGCAAAAGAAAAATACAATACAGTCACTTATTTAGAACAAACATAAGAAACACCCTTTTGGTAGAGCTGTGCACAAATGTGAACAACATACGTAACAGTACATATTGTAACTGAAAATAGGTAAATCATTCTGGCACATGCAGACGTTCCTGTCTGTCTAGCCATATATTTTCATCTACATCACAACGGATATCATCCCTTGCAATGCAGCGAGAAAAGTGTCTCCTGGAGTGGTAAATCCACCGTCTGAACCATTTACAGTGCCGAACATTAGAGTATACATACAAGACATGTTTTACCTGTACATACTGGTGACGGCTGAACTAATAGTTATGAGAATTTACATTCTGATCTGAGAAAAGCACCAACGCAACTGAGAAAAACTGTAATACTTCACACACCTCCTTGTGAGTAAAAGCTGAAGTTCACCTGAGAGCAACTGTTCAATTTAGGAGACATTTCCAGCAAAAAAATATAAAGAAAGGTATAAAATTTGCTTGACAGAATTTGATAACTAGTTCAACAATTTTGTATGTAATGACTCAAGCAATAAAACTAAGACTATTAGTTTTATTGGGAATGACTATTCAGCATCCACAAGTATAGTTCATTTTGACTGACATGACATAAGCAAATGAAAATGTTAAAAAACAACATTGTATTGTATAAAAGCAACTGACACATGTCCAAAAGCATTTGCAGTGTGTTCGGAGGAAGGAGAAATTGCTATTATGAGGTGCACAAATGACTAAATGTTGTGGAGGTTGAACTAATAGTTATGAGAATTTACTTTCTGATCTGAGAAAAGCACCAAAGCAACTGAGAAAAACTGTAAAAGCCCCGATATGCGCCCTCTCCCTCCTCCGCACACACCTCTCTTACTTTCTCAACGTGAACGCGCAGAGCGCACACCCCTCTCTGACTTTGTCAACGTGAACGCGCAGAGCGCACACACCTCTCTTACTTTCTCAACGTGAACGCGCAGAGCGCACACAAACGGAGGCGCGTTGCAGCAGCCCACACACACCTCCTCCCCTGCCCCGCCACCAGCCAGATGACCCATTAACCGAGTCGAGTGTATCGTTTGCATTTATTTGTCTCCGTTGTGAAGAAACCTGTTTTATACAGCAGCCAACAGCTGAGCATAAATTATATTGACGTAATATTGACGTGATGACCACCACACACAACTGATGTCGGTACAGTTTTTCAATGGTGGTACAGCCTGTGGATCTATCAGTATACTTAATCTGAATATTTACTATTGTTTAGGTTTACATTAGACTACATAATTAACACATTTGTTTGCTAAAAAAAACAAACAGGCAGTTCCCAATTGCCCTTAGAAAAAGTTGCTTTTGCAAACAAATGTCTGCACGCCACTGATCGTCCCCACCCTTTTTATATCAGCCTGCCCCGCCACCAGCCAGATGACACATTAATCGAGTCGAGTGTATCGTTTGCCCCCGAAGCCTAACCTGCATTTATTTGTCTTTGGTGTGCAGTAGCCTGTCTATACAGCACCAAACAGCATAAATTAGCTGCTCACTGCTCACCTGCTTAGCTAGCAACGCTATCCCAAATCAATAATAGATGACGTGATGACCACCACACACAACTAATGTCGGTAGAGTTTTTCAATGGTGGTGCAGCCTGTGGATCTATCAGTATACTTAATCTGAATATTTATTACTATTGTTTAGGTTTACATTAGGCTACACAATTAACACAGTTACAAAAAACAAACAGGCAATTCCCAGTTGCCCTTAGAAAAAGTTGCTTTCTGCCTTGTTGTAATGTCAGCAGTCTTTTTCATACTTTTTAGTCAAAAAATATGATTTTTTTTTTCAACATGGGCCCGCAACTGTTTAAAACTCACACTTCTATAATAAGGCAGACGACGGTTCCACTTGCGCACAAAGTGCCCTTATTTCTCACTGACCACCTGCTCCACAAAATGTCTGCACGCCACTGATAGTCCCCACCCTTTTTATATCAGCCTGCTCCGTGTCAAAATTGCGCACACACAGAATGCGACATAAGGAGTCCCATAGACATGCTTATATGTCTATGATCTGTCCAAACACCGCCATAACTGATATGATGATTATGGTACGATATAACCTATTTTCACTTGAACAAATCTATAATAATATCAATATCACACTGAGTCAGGTGGCCATCTTAAGACGGGGTATAGTAGCCTAGTCTTTGGTGGCGCAAGGTGAAATATTTTTGAGTCGATTCTTTTCATACACGGAGCTGAATATGGGCCTAATGAGAAAATAATGACAATAGAAATGCCTAAATATACCAAAACAGTCCAGGTATTTATACAACATTTAAATTGTAGTAGTTTTGGTCTTTTAAAATATTGACGTGAAGTATTACAGTTTTTCTCAGTCGCTTTGGTACTTTTCTCACAACACTATTACAGTTTTTCTCAGTTGCTTTGGTGCTTTTCTCAGATCAGAAAGTAAATTCTCATAACTATTAGTTCAACCTCCACAACATTTAGTCATTTGTGCACCTCATAATAGCAATTTCTCCTTCCTCTGAACAAATTGCCAATGCTTTTGGACATGTGTCAGTTGCTTTTATACAATACAATGTTGTTTTTTAACATTTTCATTTGCTTATGTCATGTCAGTCAAAATGAACTATACTTGTGGATGCTGAATAGTCATTCCCAATAAAACTAATAGTCTTAGTTTTATTGCTTGAGTCATTACATACAAAATTGTTGAACTAGTTATCAAATTCTGTCAAGCAAATTTTATACCTTTCTTTATATTTTTTTTTGCTGGAAATGTCTCCTAAATTGAACAGTTGCTCTCAGGTGAACTTAAGCTTTTACTCACAAGGAGGTGTGTGAAGTATTACAGTTTTTCTCAGTTGCGTTGGTGCTTTTCTCAGATCAGAATGTAAATTCTCATAACTATTAGTTCAGCCGTCACCAGTATGTACAGGTAAAACATGTCTTGTATGTATACTCTAATGTTCAGCACTGTAAATGGTCTGCTTTGCTGCAGCAGAGTCATGCAGACGGTGGATTTACCACTCCAGGAGACACTTTTCTCGCTGCATTGCAAGGGATGATATCCGTTGTGATGTAGATGAAAATATATGGCTAGACAGACAGGAACGTCTGCATGTGCCAGAATGATTTACCTATTTTCAGTTACAATATGTACTGTTACGTATGTTGTTCACATTTGTGCACAGCTCTACCAAAAGGGTGTTTCTTATGTTTGTTCTAAATAAGTGACTGTATTGTATTTTTCTTTAGCACAATGCTGTAGAATTGCAAAGAGCATATACAGTAAAAATAGGAAATGTACGTATTCAGTGTCTTGTACTCACTCCCCTACTTACAGCAACGTGTACTGTTTACTGTAGTTTTACGTAAAATGGCTGTACAGGTAGTGTATAGTGCTGTCTTGAGCATTTTCAGGTAGTGTCAATGAGTTCTAACCTTTTTTTCCTGCATTGGAAAACACTAAGAGAAGTAATTGTCATAATGAAAACATGACAAAGCCATTTGACTATCTTGTTCATAAACATGATGTCAAGACTTCTCATTTTGATGACACTGGCAGTTTCATTGACATGAATACTTGCTTTTGAGGAATTGACTATCCATTTTGAGCAAGTGACTTGCTTTTGCAGGTTATCCACTAGGTTTTGCAGTTTGCACTAACTGTTTTGAGAAATGCACTAAATGCTGCGCAAATGTTAATAGTGTTGTGAGAAAAGTACCAAAGCGACTGAGAAAAACTGTAACATTTGCGCAGCATTTCTCAAAACAGTTAGTGCAAACTGCAAAACCTAGTGGATAACCTGCAAAAGCATGTAACTTGCTCAAAATGGATAGTCCATTCCTCAAAAGCAAGTATTCATGTCAATGAAACTGCCAGTGTCATCAAAATGAGAAGTCTTTTTATCTTGTTTATGAACAAGATAGTCAAATGGGTTTGTCATGTTTTATTATGACAGTAACTTCTCTCAGTGTTTTCCAATGCAGAAAAAAAGGTTAGAACTCATTGACACTACCTGAAAATGCTCAAGACAGCACTATACACTACCTGTACAGCCATTTTAGTTGCAAGTTACACGTTGCTGTAGTTAGGGGAGTGAGTACAAGACACTGAATACGTACATTTCACATTTTTACTGTATATGCTCTTTGCAATTCTACAGCATTGTGCAAAAGAAAAATACACTACAGTCACTTATTTAGAACAAACATAAGAAACACCCTTTTGGTAAAGCTGTGCACAAATGTGAACAACATAACAGTATGTATTGTAACTGAAAATAGGTAAATCATTCTGGCACATCCAGACGTTCCTGTCTGTCTGGCCACATATTTTCATCTACATAACAATGTATATCAACCCTTGCAATGCAGCGAGAAAAGTATCACCTGGAGTGGCAAATCTACCCTCTGCATGACTCTGCTGCAGCAGAGCAGACAGTTTACAGTGCTGAACATTAGAGTACACATAGAAGACATGTTTTACCTGTACATACTGGTGATGGATTTCCTTTAGTCTTTCACTGTTCATTTCAAATGGCACTTTGCACAATTGTTTCATGCGCATTTCATTTCTCTTGAGCACTCTGTCAATTGTTGCAATTGACAGAGATTCAATATTGACAAATACATTGTTATCCTCTATGACAGCGCTTTGATTTTTTTTCAAACTTATATCCCTACAAAATTTTTGAATGATTGAATTCACAGTGGTTTTTCCAACATTTGGTTGCACCCTCCGACCAGTAGGAGGTTTTGCAGTTTGCACTGTTTTGCAGTTTGCACTGTTTTGAGAAATGCACTAACTGCTATGCAAATGTAAATAGTGATGTGAGAAAAGCACCAAAGCGACTGGGAAAAACTGTAATACTTCACACACCTCATTGTGAGTGAAAGCTGAAGTTCACCTGAGAGCAATTGGTCAATTTAGGAGACATTTCCAGCAAAAAAAAAATATAAAGAAAGGTATAAAATGTGCTTGACAGAATTTGATAACTAGTTCAACAATTTTGTATGTAATGACTCAAGCAATAAAACTAAGACTATTAGTTTTATTGGGAATGACTATTCAGCATCCATAAGTATACTTCATTTTGACTGACATGACATAAGCAAATGATAATGTTAAAAAACAACATTGTATTGTATTGTATTGTATTGCAACTGACACATGTCCAAAAGCATTTGCAATTTGTTCAGAGGAAGGAGAAACTGCTATTATGAGGTGCACAAATGACTAAATGTTGTGGAGGTTGAACTAATAGTTATGAGAATTTACTTTCTGATCTGAGAAAAGCACCAAAGCGACTGAGAAAAACTGTAACATGAAGGTGCAAAGTCAGATCAGCGTAGTTGCACAGAATCGTAGTCTAGGAAACCACAGACGCATAATCCGCGCTAATAATTTAGCAACGTCAAAATCACCCCACATTGCTTGACACCTGAATAATCACAGATATTTTTCGTATTGTAGCCAATGCCTACTTACTTAATGTCCGTTGGAAAATTAATTTCGATGTAAAATGTCCTTTCGTCAGCAGGTCCTTTGTCGGATCCTCGTACTGTCCGTTTCACTTTCTATTTAGAAACGTCCCCTCTCCGTGTGTGAGGAGGGAGGCGGGTCCCAGCTAATCAGATGATTCTCTCTCAGTCTACGGCTCTACATCTGTATTATTCACATACAGCTTTATCTTTCTGAGTGAGTATGTTTGATATTAAAATTACACACGACTGAACAACTAATTACCATATTTTTTCTTTGGTATTCAAAAGAAGGGAGGCTACTATATAACTGCAGGAGCCTATTTCATTTATTTTAATTTGTTTGAGGGAGGAGGGGGGGCATACTTGTAGAGAGTCCTCTGATTAAGGGGGGCCTACCAGGGTTTTTTACAGGCTTACAGACGGGCTCTGACTAGGGAGTGGTGGCACGGTCGGGTGTTGACGCAGTGTGTACATGCAAAATGTCTGCACGCCACTGATAGTCCCCACCCTTTTTATATCAGCCTGCCCCGTGTTACGG
>CM059284.1:761767-764267 GCA_030347295.1 Setipinna tenuifilis | reverse complement strand
GAGAAGAGCACATGAACACATGAGCGTTGGGGGAATGCTGCCCTCTGCTGGTCAATCTGGGGAGTACAGGCTGGAGAGGGTGGACATGGGACCAGCAGACACACACTATTCACTCAGCACTGACACTGACTGTTTACACACACACACACACACACACACACACACACACATAGAGGGGGGTTATTTTTAAGGTGATATTAGTCGCCGTGGGAACAGTCTGTGGGTTCTGAGCACGTTCACTCTTAACAGCAGAGCTGCCTGTGTGGGCGGGGTATCAGAGGAGAGGTGCATTGTGGGTCCTGTAGTTCCAAAGGAGGCTGGGCATTAGAGGAGAGGTGCATTGTGGGTCCTGTAGTTCCAAAGGAAGCTGGGCATCAGAGGAGAGGTGCATTGTGGAACCTGTAGTTCCAAAGGAAGCTGGGCATCAGAGGAGAGGTGCATTGTGGGTCCTGTAGTTCCAAAGGAAGCTGGGCATCAGAGGAGAGGTGCATTGTGGGTCCTGTAGTTCCAAAGGAAGCTGGGCATTAGAGAGGTGCATTGTGGGTCCTGTAGTTCCGAAGGAGGCGGTACAAAACAAACAGAAGACGTCATCTGCAGCTGGGGGGCAGTGAGGACAGGCAGCTTCGGAGCCCAGGAGGAGACAGCAGTGTGTGTGTGTGTGTGTGTGTGTGTGTGTGTGTGTGTTTAGGTGAGTAGCGTGCGTATCTCGCGGTGGACGTAACACAGGAAGTCCATGTATGAGGCTCCGCCCCCACAGAGCCCCTTATCCTCCACCAGCAGCTGACGGAACGCCACCTCAGAGCGATCCTTCTGCTGCACCACCTGCAACTACACACACACACACACACACACACACAGTTTAAATACAACACTACAGAGCGATGCTTCTGTTGCACCATCTGCAACTACACACACACACACTTTTACTACAACACTACAGAACGATGCTGCTGGCCCTTTCCCCTGGCCTGGTGTATCTCCTCTCCTCTACTAAGCGGGTAGAGGTCACGTGACAGACTGCTGACCACTGATTGGACAAAAACAACCACTCAAGCCCATGCAGCTAACATTAGTTACGCTCAACCAGTCAAGTCTATGCAGCTAACATTAGCTACGCTCAACCAGTCAAGCCTATGCAGCTAACATTAGCTACTGTCAACCACTCAAGTCTATGTAGCTAACGTTAGCTACTCTCAACCAGTCAAGCCCATGCAGCTAACATTAGCTACGCTCAACCAGTCAAGCCTATGCAGCTAACATTAGCTACTCTCAACCACTCAAGTCTATGCAGCTAACATTAGCTACTGTCAACCACTCAAGTCTATGCAGCTAACATTAGCTACTCTCAACCACTCAAGTGTATGCAGCTAACATTAGCTACTCTCAACCACTCAAGTCTATGCAGCTAACATTAGCTACTCTCAACCACTCAAGTCTATGCAGCTAACATTAGCTACGCTCAACCAGTCAAGTCTATGCAGCTAACATTAGCTACTCTCAACCACTCAAGTCTATGCAGCTAACATTAGCTACGCTCAACCAGTCAAGCCTATGCAGCTAACATTAGCTACTCTCAACCACTCAAGTCTATGCAGCTAACATTAGCTACGCTCAACCAGTCAAGTCTATGCAGCTAACATTAGCTACGCTCAACCAGTCAAGTCTATGCAGCTAACATTATCTACTCTGAACCACTCAAGTCTATGCAGCTAACATTAGCTACACTCAACCACTTAAGCCCATGCAGCTAACATTAGCTACTGTCAACCACTCAAGTCTATGCAGCTAACGTTAGCTACTGTCAACCACTCAAGTCTATGCAGCTAACATTAGCTACTCTCAACCACTTAAGCCCATGCAGCTAACATTAGCTACTGTCAACCACTCAAGTCTATGCAGCTAATGTTAGCTACTGTCAACCACTCAAGTCTATGCAGCTAACATTAGCTACTCTCAACCACTCAAGTGTATGCAGCTAACATTAGCTACTCTCAACCACTCAAGCCTATGCAGCTAACATTAGCTACTCTCAACCACTCAAGCGTTTGCAGCTAACGTTAGTCAAGCCTATGCAGCTAATGTTAGCTACTCTGAACCACTCAAACCCATGCAGCTAACATTGGCTACTCCCAACCACTCAAGACTCAAGTCTATGCAGCTAACATTAGCTACTCTGAACCACTCAAGTCTATGCAGCTAACATTAGCTACTTTCAACCACTCAAGCCTATGCAGCTAACATTAGCTACTCTCAACCACTCAAGCCTATGCAGCTAACGTTAGCTACTCTCAACCACTCAAGCCCATGCAGCTAACGTTAGCTACTCTCAACCACTCAAGTCTATGCAGCTAACATTAGCTACGCTCAACCACTCAAGCCCATGCAGCTAACATTAGCTACTCTCAACCACTCAAGCCTATGCATCTAATTGTGACCTACTTTCTGTTGGCTGCTGACTAGCCATGCTAGCTAATGTAATGTTTCAAACTTATTTCTGACA
>CM059284.1:749267-751767 GCA_030347295.1 Setipinna tenuifilis | reverse complement strand
CGTCACAAAGCCCACCTTCACAGCACTGCTGTCTGCTCCCTCCTCCCTACACACACACACACACACACACACACACACAGGAGCATATGTAAACACACACACTCTTCACGTTATAGAAGTGCAGGATCCGATTATACGTCACAAAGCCCACCTTCACAGCACTGCTGTCTGCTCCCTCCTCCCTACACACACACACACACACACACACACACACAGGAGCATATGTAAACACACACACTCTTCACGTTATAGAAGTGCAGGATCCGATTATACGTCACAAAGCCCACCTTCACAGCACTGCTGTCTGCTCCCTCCTCCCTACACACACACACACACACACACACACACACACACACACACACACACACACACACACACACACATATATAGGGTTGTGTGTGTGCTCTCAGTAGCAATGAGCCTGGCACATGCTTGGCACCCCGGAGACCCAGTGGGGTCTGAATCCCAGTGACTTCTCCCTTTTGCTACAGTGTGAATTGTGTGTGTGTGTGTGTGTGTTTGTTTATTTGTGTGTGTGTGTGTGTGTTAATGCTCTGGGCTCAGCAGTGAACTACTTGTGTGATGAGATCACCTTTCAGACTAATATGGTCAGAAGGAGAACACACACACACTCGCAAATAAACACACACACACACACACTCGCAAATAAACACACACACACACACACACACACACACACACACACACAAACACTCGCAAATAAACACACACACACACACTCGCAAATAAACACACACACACACACACACACACACACACTCGCAAATAAACACACACTCACAAATAAACACACACACACACACAAACACAAATAAACACACACTCACAAACACAAATAAACACACACTCACAAACACAAATAAACACACACACATACACACACACACACAAATAAACACACACACTCGCAAATAAACACACACATGCAAATAAACACACACATGCAAATAAACACACACACACACAAACACATTCACAAACATACATACACTGAAAGGAAGGAAACAACACAAATAGACATAAAAAGACACACGCACGCACACACACATACACACACACACAGACACACATATACACACACACACAGATTCCCTTCTGTCTGTGGTGTCTCCTCCTCTGTGTGGCTGCTTCCTTATATGGCATGTGACGAGTCGTTGCTACAGGCGACCAGCTGCATTCCACAGCCATCGCACACACACACACACACATTTACACACACAACAAACCACAACACAACACACACACAAACACAAACACAAACACGCACAACACACACAGACAACACACCATAACACACACACAAACATTCACACACACACACACACACAACACACCACAACACAATGCGTGTTTGTGTGTCTGTGTGTGTGTCTGTGTGTGAGTGTGTGTGTGTGTGTGTGTTAGGGTTGCACGGTATACCGGTACTGATTTGGTACCGCGGTACTGAGGCATTTGAAACGGTACTATACTGCATTTGGACAGGTACCGGTACCTTGCACGTGACGTCGTAACGTTATGTAGAGCTTGTAGAGAAAAAAAGACGCAGAGATAGTGGAGCATGGAGGGGAGAATGGCTGCTGCCACCACGCTGCAACTTGTGGACAAACCACAGGCGCTAAGTGGCATATGGCAGTACTTCGGCTTAAAAACAAATGAGCAAGACGAGGCAATTGACGCTGATGCACCATTGTGTAAACGGTGTTTTAAAACATGCATGGCTAAAGGCAGCACTGAGTTCAGGGAACGACAGGTAATTTACTCATGACATGTACCCTTTTCAAATGTAATAGTTCAATAGTTTTAAGTGCAACACATGATAAGAGTTCTTATCAAACAGAAAAAACACGCAGCGACCACCACATTTCACGATATATTTGTGATATATTGTACACTCCAGAAGTTCGTTTCAGTTCATATTAGCAGTCTTGCAACACGCCACCAAAACCCAACACCCTGGCAGGCAAAGGTTTAAAGACGAGTTAATAGTCATTAAAAAAATATTCAATGTCAGTCAGGGAGCCTAGAAGATCCATAATCCAGTCCGAGATTTGAGCAGCGAGCAGCAAACTTTCTCCAGCGTCATCAGTTCCAAAAATTAGACAGCAGAATTATCCGTATGAGTTTGTTGATCTATTGCACATAATGCATTCAGCACAAAACGACGACGGTAGTGTCAAATCGTGAGAGAAAACAACACGCGCACGATAAAGCTCTCCAGAGACATTCAACTGGATACTTGACTCCGCCATGTTACTAGCATGTAGCATCCACGTTCGGATATATACAAAAAAGGAGAAGCCAATTAATGAATTAGCGCCATACTGCCAAATGGCCGCACTAGGTATTACACCTAATAATAGAGACAGAGAGGGCTTTGACTGGAAAGTTTTTAGACAGAAAATACAAAAAAACAAACTCTAATAAACTGACATATTTAAAGGGCACAGGTTGTTACAATACATTTTACATACACATTTAG
>CM059284.1:726767-731767 GCA_030347295.1 Setipinna tenuifilis | reverse complement strand
TGTGTGTCTGTTTGTGTATGAGCTTGTGTGTGCATTTGACACAGAGAAAATGTTTTTGAAGTATGTGTGTGTGTGTGTGTGTGTTTGTTTAACACAGACTGTTTTGAAGTGTTTCGTGTGGTCTGTGCATGGCCTAATTTGGCGGTTCCTCTCGTGACGTCGGAGCAGGCGGGCTCCCCGGGCCACTGATATGACTCCGTCGGATCTCAGGCTGCACCAGCTCGCCTCTGCGAGGCGTTCCGAGTCTCAGTCTCGCCACTTGATGCCCGTTGGCGGGCCGCGAGCTCCGGCAGCATGGGCACGGGGGATTACTTCTGTCTGACGGTGCACGGGGGCGCGCCCTGGGGCTTCAGCCTGCAGCAGAGCGAGGGAGACGCGCGCCACCCGATACAAGTGCGGCAGGTACCCGCCATCCTCACAAACGTGTGTGTGTGTGTGGTACCAGCCATGCTCACAAATAACTATAACCTATAACTACAGCTATAGCAACAACAGCATGTCTTTCAATTAACCATTAATAATGTTGTCTAGGTGTCATGTAGTAAATAGATGTATCTGATCTGTACAAACTCAAAGTATGGATTTTAAGAGTATGGATTATAAGATTATGGATTTTAAGAAGGGGATAAAGTGGGTGTTCTCTGTCCTAGCTCGCGCTGCGTCTGGTATGTGTGTGCGTGGGTGTGTTTTCACATGAGCTGTGTAGTCACCTGTGGAATTCTTCAACTGGAGCACCTTGAAGATGAGGAGAACATTAGTCCAGCTCTTTACAGGCCGAAACTGTATTGTGGCATGTTGTGGGGAAGGCGACTTGTGTTTCTTCAAAAGAGCACCATCGCCTTTAAGCAACTCCGCCCGACTGTACTTCACTAAACGGCGCGTTGTGGTATGAAAGCTCAGTCCATGTGTGTGTGTGTGTGTGTGTGTATACCGGGACAGGTGACATCAGCTGGCTAAGTTTCGCACTCTTATGTGAAGCAACATTTTCTTGTAGGTGTAAATCTTATCTGCCGCACGAGCCTCGGGCGGTGACTTGAAGTGAATGTGGAGGAGGTTGTTTTTGTCTCCGTCGGTTGAGTTTTCCACCCCTAACGTCCAGCTTGCAGCGCTCGAGACCCTGCGCCCTTATATGGTAAAGCCAAGGGAAGCTCGTGGGCAGAGAATGAGCGTTCCGTTATCACTCGCGCACATTTCTAAACAAGCTCGCGCTGCTGGGATGTGGATGTGCGCGCGGTTCTGAATGTTCAGGGGTGAGTTCGCACAGCCGAAGCTCGTGCCATGTAGAGGAGGAGTGGTCCTAACCTGCGACCCTGTGGCTGCAAACCCAGCTCCGTAACCCCTGGCCCATGACTGCCCATCAGTGCTGATGCATGTGTGTGTCCAGTTATGTCAAGTCAAGTCAGCCTTATTGACTATTCTTCACATGTGCTAGACATACAAGGAATTGAAATTACGTTTCTTACTGTAACTTGCGTAGACAAGACAGGACAAACATTAAAGAAAAACATTAAACATTAAAATGCAAAGACATTAAACATTAAAGTGCAAAGACATTAAACATTAAAGTGCAAGAAAAGATAATATGATCATCATCAACCATTGTTTATTTAGGAAGAAATGACTGAGCATAGGCAAAAAGTGCAAGAAATATGGCAGACATGTGGGGGGTCCAGGGGGGGTGTTCTTGGGCAGATCCCTAGCTCCTTGCAGCCTGGTGGGGTGGTGTATGTGTCTAGCAGGGAGGCGGGTGTGTGTGTGTCTTGCAGGGAGGGGGGGTGGTGTATGTGTTTAGCAGGGAGGGGGGGTGGTGTGTGTGTCTTGCAGGGAGGCGGGTGTGTGTGTGTGTCTAGCAGGGAGGCGGGTGTGTGTGTGTGTGTTTAGCAGGGAGGGGGGTGGTGCCCCAATGATGACCCCCAGATGAGCATCCCCTGATGGGCACCCCAGGAACTGTGTGCACACTGTGTGTGTGTGTGTGTGTGTGTGTGTGTGTGTGTGTTTGTGTGTGTGTGTGTGTGTGTTTGTGTGTTTGTGTGTTTGTGTGCATGTGTGTGTGGGCGTGTGTGTGTGTGCATGTGCATGTGTGTGTGTGTGTGCTGCTCACTCTCTCTACAGCAGCACCAGTGAGGGTCAGTGGTGGGTGGCGATGTGAGTGTGTGTGTGTGTGTGTGTGTGCACCTCTCTGGAGGTCAGTGGTGGGTGGTGGGTGTCGATGTGTCCTCTCTGGAGGTTGACAACAGTCTCCTTGGTCTTGCTCACATTCAGCAGGAGGCTGTTGTTTGTGTACTGTATCTGTAGGTGTGTGTGTGTGTGTGTGTGTGTGTGTGTGTGCTCAGAGTGATGGTGCTCGAGGCGTTGTTGCCCACACAGACTGCTTGCTGAGGCCCAGCTTGTCCAGTTTGCAGATGAGTTGTTGTGGTAGTATGGTGCTGAATGCCAAACTGTGTATGTGTGTGTGTGTATGTGTGTGTGTGTGTGTGTGTGTGTATGAATGTGTGTGTGTGATAGAGATGTGAGTTGTGGTAGTACTGTGTGTGTGTGTGTGTGTGTGTGATAGAGATGTGAGTTGTGGTCCCATTGTCCTGGAATAATGTCGGGAAACCCCTCACAGTGGGAACTCCCCAACTACACTACACACACACACTCACACACACACTACACACACACACTCAGGGTTCTAGAACACGGGCCCATTATACATCATGTAGAACAAGGTTCTAGAACACAGTGGCCCATTATGCACCATGTAGAATAGGGTTCTAGAACACAGGGGCCCATTATGCACCATGTAGAATAGGGTTCTAGAACACAGGGGCCCATTGTGAATCATGTAGAATAGGGTTCTAAAACACAGGGGACCATTATGCACCATGTAGAATAGGGTTCTAGAACACAGGGGCCCATTATGCGTCATGTAGAACAGGGCAACCCTGGGAGCACCTTTAGTCTTTATTAACCTCCGCCGTGTACTGTCAGAGGAACACTGTGTGTGTGTGTGTGTCTGTGTGTGTGTGTGCGTATCTGTGTATGTGTGTATGTGTGTGTGTGTGTGTGTGTGTGTGTGTGTGTGAGTGTGAGTGTGTGTGTGATGATAGGTGTCCATCTGAGACAGGAGCCCTTGCTGTCAGCACTCAGCACACCACACACACCTCACACACACACACACCTCACACACACCACACACCCCACACACACACACACCCCACACACACACCAAACACCACACACCTCACACACACACACCCACACCTCACACACACCACACACCCCACACACACCGCAAACACCCCAAACACCACACACCCCACACAGTACACACACACACCCTGAACACCCCAAACACACACTGGCACACCTCACAGATTTTTATGATGGATTTAACACCGACACATTCACACTCATACACACACACACTCATACACACACACACAGTGGATTTAACACTGGCAGTTAACACTAATTCACCGTGTTTCATTAGAAAGCATTACACTGAATACACAGATATCGCCATGAGTTGGCACACACACACACACAGATACACACACACACAGATATCGCCATGATGAGTTAAACACTGGCACACACACACTAGAAGTTTCTAGAATTTAAAACCAATTCATTGCAGACACTGGCAAATATTTACCCCGGTCTGACTCTGCAGGAAACAGCTGGACCACACACACACACGCATGCACACACACACACACACATACACGCATGCATGCACACATACACACGCACACACACGCATGGACACACACACACGCATGCATGCATGCACACACACACACACGCACACACACGCATGCATGCACACACAGTTCCCAATTCCATATATGATGTGTCTTAAATAAGTAAAAATGCCTTAAGTAAAGAAACACACACACATACACACACACACACACACACACACACACACACACATACACACACACACACACACACACAGAACACACTGCTGTTTTCTCAAACGTACTGATATGTTCTGCACTGTTTGGTAGTGTGTGTGTGTGTGTGTGTGAGTGTGTTTGTGTTTGTGTGTGCACATAGTTGTATGACTGTAAATGTATGTGGAAATGTGCGTGGGTGTTTGTGTGTGCACGCACTGTATTGGTAGTTGTGTGTGTAAGTGTATGTGTGCATGTATGTGTTTGTGTACTGTATCTGTAGTTGTGTGAGTATGAGTGTATGTGTGTATGGTATTTGTAGGTGTGTGTGTATGAGTGTGTGTGTGTGTGTACGGTATCTGTAGGTGTGTGTGTATGAGTGTGTGTGTGTGTGTATGGTATCTGTAGGTGTGTGTCAGTGTTTGTGTGTATGTGTGTGTGAGGGTGTGTGAGTGTGAGTGTATGTCTGTATGTGTGTACGGTATCTGTAGGTGTGTGTGTGTGTGTATGAGTGTGTGTGTGTACGGTATCTGTAGGTGTGTGTGTGTGTGTGTGTATGAGTGTGTGTGTGTATACGGTATCTGTAGGTGTGTGTGTGTGTGTGTGTGTGTGTGTACGGTATCTGTAGGTGTGTGAGTGTAAATGTGAGTGTGTATGTGTGTACGGTATCTGTAGGTGTGTGTGTGTGTGTGTGTGTGTGTTTGCTAAGGAGTGCTTATGCCCTTATAAGGCAGAGGGGTTAGTCTGAGGCATGCTGGGAGTCCTGGACTGGGAGCGGTGATGTCATCACACCCTCATTCTCAGAGCGGCACAGGAGCCATCGCCATGGAAACGCAGACGGGCCGCCAGCTGTGTGTGTGTGTATGGTAGTAGTAGTAGGTGTGTGTGTGTGTGTGTGTGTGTGTGTGTGTGTGTAGTAGTAGGTGTGTGTGTGTGTGTGTGGTAGTAGTAGTAGGTGTGTGTGTGTGTGTGTGTGTGTGTGTGTGTGTGTAGTAGTAGTAGTAGTAGTAGGTGTGTGTGTGTACACATGTGTGTTTTTGTGTGAAAGAGGGAGAGGAAAAGAGAGAGGCAGATAGAGAAAGAGGGAGTGAGAGAGAGGCAGATAGAGAAAGAGGG
>CM059284.1:709267-721767 GCA_030347295.1 Setipinna tenuifilis | reverse complement strand
CCCCCTCAGACTCTGAGCTGGGGGGCCTTGGGGGGGTCCAGTCCACCACTCTCTGCATCCTGGCCCCCCATCGCCCCCCAGCACACACACACACACATGCACACACACACACTCATCGGGAGCTGTACATCAGCGAGTCCCAGGACATCGAGAGCAGCGGAGACACACAGGACGATGCCGACCCCCCCACAACAACGCCCCCCACCCTGGGGGTGCTGGAGCGGATGGGCTCCCCCGTGGGGGTGCCTGAGGGGGGGCTGCTGGAGCTGCGGGTGTCCCTGTGTGGCCTGGAGGATCTGGGCCCCCCCCTCAGCATGGAGGATCTGGGCTGCAGCGCGCTGGGCAGTGCGAGGGGGGTGGAGGGGCCCCTGCTGTTTAGCGGGGGGGTGGAGGGGCCTCACACACACACACAGGCCGAGCATGAGCCCCCCCCCGCGGGCAGTGAGGGTGGGGGGTACCTGCCCCTGCGTGAGCGGCAGCCTCTGGGCCAGAGGGGGGTGCTGGTGAGCACACAGGTGCAGGTGAGCCTGCGGGGGGAGGGGCAGGGGGAGGGGGGCGGGGCCGTGATGGATAACCCCGCCCCCTGCTGCGTCTCCTGGGAAACGGCATCAGAGGAGTCGGAGTCGGAGCAGGAGACCGAACCCAGCAGACACCGACCCCGACACGCACGTGAGTAACACACACACACACACACACACACACACTCACTGAGACCAGCAGACACCGACCCCGACACGCACGTGAGTAACACACACACACACACACACACACACACACACACACTCACTGAGACCAGCAGACACCGACCACGGCACAAAATGAGCCACTCACAGAAATACACACACACACACACTCATTCACACACCCACACACAGACAAGCAGACTCCCACCTGCCACACACACACACACACACATTTATTCACACACACATTTATTCACACACACACACATTTATTCACACACACAGACCAGCAGACACCGACCTTGACACGCACATAAATCACTCACAAACACTCACACACACACACACCAATCTCGACACACACGCAAGTTACACTGCTGCTACACTCACATGTTCATACTTCATACACACACACACACACACACACACACACACACACACACACACACCCATACACAAGACTTACACGTACAACCACACACTCTCTCACACACCCCCACACACAAACCCCCACACACACACACACTTAAACTCACAGCCACTCTCACACACACACACACTCACATACATTCACTTGCATACACAAATACAACCTCTACATGATACCCACTTTCATACACATAAACTATTATATTGTGGTTCGGTGAGGCGTGTGTGTGTGTGTGTGTGTGTGTGTGTGTGTGTGTGTGTGGCTGGTTAATGCAGACAGGGCAGTGTTTCAATGGGGGCTTCCCATGACCGCTAGGGGGCAGTAGTGGGCTAAAGCCGGGGGGGGTGCATAAATGTGGGGGGGGGGGGGGGGGTATTAGTGGTGGGGTATTACTGGGGGGGGCATTAATGTGGGGGGGGTATTAATGGGGGGGGCATTAGTGGGTGGGGGGGGGGGTAGTATTACAGGGGGGGGGGGTCATTAGTGGGGGGGGCATTAGTGGGGGGCTGGTGTTGGGCGTCAGGGATGAAAATAACCATGCGGTGCGCTGACCATGCGTGCTGTGGCAGTGGCACTTTGACAGACGGCAGCATGTGAGTGTGTGTGTGTGTGTGTAAGTGTGTGTGTGAGCGTGTGTGTGTGAGTGTGTATGAGTGTGTGTGTGTGTGTGTGTGCGAGCATGAGTGTCTGTATGAGTGTGTGTGTGAGAGTGTGTGTGTGAGCGTGTGTGTGTGTGTGTGTGAGTGTGTATGAGTGTGTGTGTGTGTATGTGTGTGTGTGAGTGTGTGTGTGTGTGAGTGAGTGTGTATGGCGCGGTGTTACCCGAGCCCTTATAGCTGCACCTCCTCCCTCTCCTCGCTGCTCAAAAGGGAGCCACACGCTCCCCCCGACCTCTCCTGCTCACGGCCGCCTCGCCGACGGACACACACTCACACGTAAGGACCTCTCACACACACACACACACACACACACGATAGAACATAGGGGGATAGGTATGGCCATACCTGCTAGTTTTGTGTGTGTGTGTGTGTGATTGTTCACAGATGAGAGATGTGTGGTTATAGCATGCTAAGCAATGAAATGATAAACAACACTTATAGGGCTATGTACTGCATGCAACTTTATTGTGTGTGTGTGTGTGTGTGTGTGTGTGTGTGTGTTTCATTGTGTGGTTTAATTATTGTTACGGTAGACAGTGGTGGTGTGGTGTTACCAAAAGTGTTGTGGCTACAGGTGAAAATGTATTTGTCCTGATGTGTGAATTTATATTGTGTGTGTGTGTGTGTTTGTGTGTCGGTGTGTATGTGTCTGTCCAGTAGCAGCAGCAGTTGTACCAGGTTTGTGTTAATATGATAATCAGATGGTGTGTGTGTGAGTGAGGGTGTGTGTCAGTGCATGTGTGTGTGTGTGTGTATTATTCACAGGTCATAGACTGAAGTAATTGCTCTGTGCGTGGTCGTCACTGGTTATTTTATGAGTGGGGTGTAGTCCTGTAGGGGGGGGGGGCATGCAAGGGAGGCGTGGTCTGGGCTGTGTGTGTGTGTGTGTGTGTGTGTGATTAAAGGAAGCGAGACTTATTCATGTGAATACGGAGCCCCATGCTGACACTAACGGCTGGGTCTGGGGTGTGTGTGTGTGTATGTGTGTGTGTGTGTGCGTGTGTGTGTGTGTGTGATTAAAGGAAGCAAGACTGGTGACACTAACGGCTGGTATCAATGCGGAGTTCCTGAACTGACGCGATTACGATACACAATGCTACTACGATACGATTCTCAATATGATACGATTCTACACAATATCGTTTTTTGTTTTTTTCTTAGTTTCAATGCCAGTTTTGCTTGTTTATGAAATGAGTGGAGAATAACGCTCTGCTCACCAATGTTTTCCAGCCAGTGTTTACATGTATGAAAGACCACCATATATCGGAAGAGACCTATTAAAGAATCAATCTGCAGATTTATCGATAATATCGATCTTTCATTTTTTAAATCCGTAAACCCCAGTTAACCTCCAGCATGCCACCTGTACTGCATATTTGTATAAATATTAATCACCAGCTTTACCATAGATTTACATACAGTACATGTGAAACACAGCAGAGTCAGTGCATATGTACATGAGTATGACTCAGCAGAGTTACATGAGTGACTCAGCAGAGTTATACATTAAAATGACACAGCAGAATTGTACATTAATATGACTCAGCAGAGTTATACATGGGTGACTCAGCAGAGTGATGCATGAGTGACTCAGCAGAGTTATACATGAGTATGACACAGCAGAGTCACTGCATATATACATTAAAATGACTCAGCAGAGTCACTGCATATACATACATTAAAATGACAGCAGTTGAATATGACACAGCAGCCCTGCTGCAGTTGGATATGAGTGGTTGAAATGGTAAATGGTCTTTTCTTTAATGTGTCTCTGTGATCTCGTCACCTGCACTCAGCTCTGTCAGGATAAGGGCCTAGGCTTGTGTTATATACCACTGTGTACCAGTATCTCTGTGTGGGCATCTGTACCAGCTGCGTGTGTGTCTGTGTGTACATCTATACCAGCCTGTTTGTGTGTGTGTGTGTGTGTGTGTGTGTGTGTGTGTGTGTGTGCGTGCACCTATACCAGCCTCTGTGTGTGTGTGTGCACGTGCACCTACACCAGCCTGTGTGTGTGTGTGTGTGTGTGTGTGCATCTGTACCAGCCTGTGACTTTACATTACGCTTTACATTACATTACATGACATTACATTATATTACCCTTAGCAAATGCTTTTATCCAAAGCAACTTAAAAAAGGAGGACATTATTACAATCTTAATCAGAATTATAGTACAACCTTTATTGACTATGAGGTGATACAGGTAGAGCCCCATAGGTGACACAGGTATGCACAGGTACTAGAGCCCCAGAGATGACACAGGTGAGTACAGGTAGACCCGTATAGGTGGCACAGGTGACACAGGTAGACCCTTATAGATGACACAGGTGAGTACAGGTAGGCCCTTATAGATGACACAGGTGAGTACAGGTAGATAGACCCTTATAGATGACACAGGTGAGTATAGGTAGACCCGTATAGATGACACAGGTGACACAGGTCGAGTCCCATGAGTGACACAGGTGAGTACAGGTACTAGAGCCCCATAGCTGACACAGGTGACACAGGTAGACCCTTATAGGTGACACAGGTGACACAGGTCGAGTCCCATACGTGACACAGGTGAGTACAGGTAGACCCTTATAGATGGCAGGTGAGTACAGGTATAGTCCCATAGGTGACACAGGTATGCACAGGTAGACCCTTATAGGTGACACAGGTGAGCACAGGTACTATAGCCCTATAGCTGACACAGGTGACAGAGGTGCAGCCTCATATGTGCTCCCCTCACGACCACCAAAACATGAACATCTATGATCACAACAGGTGCCTCGTGACTTATTAGTCTAAGAATGTGATTCCGTATGATTCAATATGTTCTGGTTGGCAGTAAATTGAATATACCAGTCAGTTTTTTTTTTGTGTCCAAGATATCACATGTCCTGCACATGAACTGTTCTGACACGTCAGGTGTACCAGGTGCGATCGCTCGTTGTGTGTTAGGTTAGTCTACTATGAACAAAAGCACACAGGCAACACAGGTTATAACAGCACTGCAGTTGTTTGTGCAAGTTATCTCAGACTCAAATAAGATACCTCAAATAATCTAATTAAATTGGGCCTACATAAGCCAGCTTCACTGACAGCCCTTCAGACTGAGACAGATTAAACTCCGTCAGTATTCACTATCAGCCATCACAATCACTCAAATATCAAAAGCATAAGCTATCATGCACATAGGGACTATAACCCATACCTTCATTCTTTGAGAATTCTCTGAGAATGTTCTTGTTCTTTTAATTAAAGCTGCAGTTGGAAGCATTTTAAAAACATATTTCCTGGAATTGTCACAATTGTTTTGCCAACAGTACATGCAAAAGGCAGTTTAGGAACAAACAGGCGCCCTTTGGCACCACCTACAGCCCAGAGTTGGATTTGCAAAATTACCATGGTAACAGCAATTGGGAACCTGTGAGAGCAAAAGGGGCGTGGCAACCCCTGTCAAGAAGAACTGGAGAAAGTGAGGAAGTCCCACCGCCATCCATTTCAATGGGAAATGCTATTGCTATGGTAGTGAACTCAGCCAAAATGAAACAAATGTTTCCATTTGAAAGTGTCACTTGGACAGTATGACAGAAAAGAGGACTAGAAATTAATCGTCACTAAACTAAGTATGTTTGGGATTCAAGTCTTGGGCTTTGTGAAACACAGATCAGTGTTCATTATTTCAACAGTTCAAAGTTTTCTGATATTTTACAGACCATTCAAGTAATCAACCCGATTTTGCCAGACCATTGGAATGTGTGAGAGACTGAGAGTGTGTGAGAGAGATTGAGATAGTGTGAGACTATAGGTGTGTGAGAGACCGAGAGTGTGTGTGAGAGATTGAGAGAGTGTGAGACTATAGGTGTGTGTGAGACTATAGGTGTGTGAGAGATTGAGAGAGTGTGAGACTATAGGTGTGTGAGAGACCGAGGAATAGTGTGTGAGGGATTGAGAGAGTGTGTGTAAGGCCGGAGGTGTGTGCAAGACCAAAGAAGAGTGTGTGAGGTATTGAGAAGGTGTGTGTGAGCGACCGAAGAACGGTGTGTGTGGCATGGTGTGTATCCTGGTGTAAAGGTTGGTCTCAGGGCTCGCTGCTCTATGGGAGCATAATATGTGGGTCACAAGCCAACTGGCCTGGAATTCAGTGGCCACACACACACGAAAACATATGGAGCTGGCAGGTGACTGTGGTTCACATTTGCATGATATGCAAACTCTTAATCTACATGTAAATAAACAGTAGGTGAGCAGGATTTGGGATGACCCTTTCAGTCCTCTAAGTGTATGTGTGTGTGAGTGCATGGGTGTGTGTGTATGTGTGCATGTGTGTGTATGTGTGTGTGTGTGTGTATGTGTGTGTGTGTGTGTGAGTGCATGGGTGTGTGTGTATGTGTGCATGTGTGTGTATGTGTGTGTGTGTATGTGTGTGTGTGTGTGTGTGTGTGTGCTTTTCTGAAGAATGTATGCCATGTCACGTCATGACTCTGGAGCATGTTCTCTCCCGCTGGGTGATTTGTGAGAAGCTCAGTTGTAGCTTTGCTATTAATACACACGCACACACACACACAAACACACACACAAACACACACACACACTCACACACACTCACACTCTTTATGCCGAAACACGAGGCCATGGTGTGCAACCATCTTAAACATCTCTCCTCTCTCTCTCTCCTTCTCTCCTCTCTCCTGTCTCAACCTTTCTTATTTCTGTCCCTCTCACTCCACCACTCCTTTCCGCCCAAACCCCTCACTCCCTCCCTCTCACCCCTACTTTGTCCTTTCCTTACTTCCTGCTCTCTTTCACTTGCTCTCCTGCTTTACCTTATCCATTCTCTTCTTTCCCCTTTCTCCCTTCTTGTTTCACCCCCCCCGCAGCGTAGTGAGAGTCTGTATGAGAAGCAAATGAAGGAGGCCAAGTCTCGATGCAATCATCTTAAACACCTCCCCGCTCTCTTCCCTCCCTCCCTCTCTTCCTTCCCTCCCTCTCTCCCTCCCTCCCTCTCTTCCCTCTCTCCCTCTCTTCCCTCCCTCCCTCCCTCTCTTGACCCCCAGGGCTGCGGCGTAGTGAGAGTCTGTCTGAGAAGCAGGTGAAGGAGGCCAAGTCTCAATGCAATCATCTTAAACATCTCTCCCTCTCTTCCCTCTCTCTTCTCTCCCTCCCTCTCTTCCCTCCCTCTCTCCCCCCCAGGGCTGCGGCGTAGTGAGAGTCTGTCGGAGAAGCAGGTGAAGGAGGCCAAGTCTCGATGCAAGCGCATCGCCCTGCTGCTGACGGCGGCCGCGCCCCACGCCAGTAACCGCGGCGTGTTGATGTTCCAGAGGCACCGGCAGCGCGCCAGGAAGTTCACGCTCGTCAGCTACGGCACCGGCGAGGAGGAGCCCTACCTGTACCCAGACGACGAGGACGAGGACGAAGAAGAGGAAGAGGAGCAACAGGGCGAGGAAATCGACGACGAGGACCAGGAGCCCAGCCAGCAGCACAGCGTGCACCTCACACTCCTGGTGAGTGGCGGAGAGCGCGAGCAGGACACACCCACCGCTGCTCACACACACACGGTCTCGCTCGCCCGTGTCCTGAGCCAGGCCGGCCCGGCGGCAGCGAGTGTTGGCCGTGACGCAGGCCTGCTAGAGATCGAGCGCCAGCTCCTGGACGACCAGCGCGGCGGCGGAGGGCTCGACGGGGACGACATGGACCGGCTGCCCGAGTCGAAGGGCAAGGGCGCGCTGATGTTCGCCCAGCGCAGGCAGCGCATGGACGAGATCGTGGCGGAGCACGAGGACATGCGGCAGAAGGGGCTGCCGGTGGAGAGCAAGCAGGAGGCCGAGAAGCAGCTGGTCTACCAGCAGCTGGAGGAGCAGGCCTACCTGCAGCAACAGGAGAGCCAGAGCTACATGGACGTCAACCTGCACCAGCAGTACCAGCACTACCAGCAGGAGGCGCAATACTACCAGCAGCAGCAGCAGCAGCAGTATCAGCAGCAGCAGCAATACCAGCAGCAGCAGCAGCAGCAGCAGCAGTACGAGCAGCAGCAGTACGAGCTACAGCAGCAGCAGTACCACCATCAGCAGCAGCAGCAGTACGAACAGCAGCAACAGCAGTACGAGCAGCAGCAGTACACTCAGCACATGAACGGCGGCGTCCAGACCAGCGATGTGTCGGCAGGCATCACCAACCGCAGCCCCCGGCCCTTCTCGGGCGCGGAGAGCCACACGCCGGTGCCCTTCATGGCCGGCCAGGAGCAGGCCGAGTACGAGCAGATCGCGTCTCGAGACGAGCGCATCTCCGTGCCCGCCATCAAGACGGGCATCCTGCAGGACACGCGCCGCCGCATGGCGCCCATGTTCACCTTCCGGGAGAAGCCCAAGGTGTCGCCCAACCCCGAGCTGCTCAACCTGCTGAACCGCGGAGACCGCAAGATGGCCTTCGACTCGGGCCCCGAGGAGGACTACCTGAGCCTGGGCGCCGAGGCCTGCAACTTCCTGCAGTCGCCCCGCGTTAAGCAGAAGGTCCCCCCGCCCGTGGCACCCAAGCCCCACATCAACCCAAACTCTCCCCCCTGGTCCCCTCAGCTGGACCCAGCCTTGCCCTCACAGGAGGTGCCCCTGCACCCGGAAAACAGCCTCCCAGAGCCCGCGGCCATGGTCCCCGCTTCCGAGAGCTTTGGGCCTGCCCCCACGCAGTCTGTCCCGGACACCATGACGACTCCTGCCCAGCCCCCCTCCCCAGAGATGCACCACACAGCAGGTTGGGCCCAGGTGGAACCGCAGACCCAAGCGGCTCAGCAAGCAGAACCCTGGGGAGAGAGCCAGGCACCCCCACCTACCAGCGCCCCTCAAACTCAGGCACCCCCAGAGATGCCCGCGGACTCCTGGGCGCCAACTCAGGCACCTCAGCAGCCACCTATAAGTGGGTGGGGTCCCACTGAGGTCAACAGCCAGCCTCAGGCCCCCTGGGCGACACAGGCCCAGCCTCAGGCCCCCGAGATGCCCCCCCAGATGCCCGCTCAGACGCAGAGTCAGCCGGCCTGGGTGACCCAGGCCCCGGCCCCCCCTGCCCAGACACAGGCACCCATGCAGACCCCTGCACAGGCTCAACCTCCCTGGGTGACCCAGTCTGCCCCCCAGCCCCCTCCCACCACCACCACCACCTGGCCCCAGGCCTCCCACTCTCCTCCCCAGCCACTCTGGTCCCAGCCTCAGCCACCACCCCAGCAGCAGGCCCAGGCCACCTCCTGGGCCTCGGGTCCAAACCAGACCCAGCCGCAGCCCCCCTGGGCCCAGCCTCCCCCCCCGCAGCAGAGCGACTCACAGCCCCTGCCCCCATGGGTCACCCCTACCCCGGCACAACCCCAGTCTCCAGCAGGCATGTGGCCCCCCCCCTCAGAACCCCCCCCAGGTCCAGCCGCCCTGGACTGCCCCACCGCAGCCTCACCTGCAAGGGCCCCCTCAGGTGGTGGCCAATGGCCAGTGGATGCAGCAGCAGCCTCAGAGCCCCCAGCAGGGCCCCCAGCCTCCGTGGGTGCAGACCCCCCAGACAGCACCACCACAGGTCCCCCCTATGGCTGCCTGGGCACCCACCCCCCAGGCCCAGAGCCAGCCGCAGCCTACGTGGGCCCAGCCAACACCCCAGCAGAACCACCACCAGCCCGCTGGGCCCTGGGGGCCTGAGCAGAACCAGTCACAGCCCGCCTGGGCGCCCCCACCCCACGCACAGTCACAGCCCCCACCCACCTGGCCACAACAGCAGCAGCCGCAGCAGCAGCAGCAGGGTCCCCCGAACAGCCAGTGGGGCCCCCCCACACAGAACCAGAGCTGGGGGGCACAAAATGAGCAGCAGCAGCAGCAGCAGCAGCAGCAGCAGCAGGAGCAGCAGGAGCAGGAGCAGCAGCAGCAGCAGCAGCAGCAAGCCCCCCCTGTGGAGAACCATGAGGGCCCCCGCCTGGGCCCCAAACCCTGGCCCCCCCCACAGCCGTCAGGCCCTGCGGCCCCCGTGCGGATGAACTCGTACACCATGGGCTCCAAGGCCCCTCCCCCTGCACCCCCACCCCCACCACCTGCACCCCCCCGAGAGGAGAGCCCCCCGCCCTTCGCTGGGATGGGCTCGGCCTTCGAGATGCCCGCACTGCGCGGTAAGGGCGCTGAGCTGTTTGCCAAGCGGCAGTCGCGCATGGAGAAATACGTGGTGGACTCTGAGACGGTGCAGGCTGCCAACAAGCCCCCCCGCCCCTCCTCCCCCAGCCCCTCCCTGCCCACCTCCTGGAAGTACTCCCCCAATGTGCGCGCGCCCCCTCCCAAGGCCTACAACCCCCTGCAGTCCCCCATGTACCCCCCCGGTGCCGTCAAGCAGACACCCTCCTCCGGTCCGAGCGGCAAGGCTGCCAAGGACGCCAAGGACAAGCAGAAGGAGAAGCCGGCGCCCAAGCCCCTGCACGTGTTGGACGTGATGAAGCACCAACCCTACCAGCTGGACGCCTCGCTCTTCACCTACGGTCCCGCTGCCGAGGCCTTTGCCGCCAAGCAGAAGGCCGCCGAGGAGGCTGCTGCAGCCCAGGCCCAGGCCCAGGCACAGGCCCAGGCAGCCGCAGCTGCACAGGCGCAAGCTCAAGCTCAGGCGCAGTACGGCTACGGCTTCGTGCCCCAGCAGCATTATGGGATGGACCCCCACTACGCATACCAGCCATCCCACATGATGCAGCAGCCTGCCTACCAGCAGCAGCCGGCCTATCAGCAGCCTTATGGCCAGCCATACCCGCCCACAGGCCCCTACCAGCAGCCTGCCCCCACCGCTGCCTACCCGCCCCACCAGCCACCCCCCGAGGCCTACCAGCACCCCCACAGCGCCCCCTACCAGCCTGCCCCGCCACAGCAGCCCGTGGCCCCCCTGGCCCCCGTGGCCCCTGTGCACGCCCCAGCCCCCACTCCCACCTACCAGCCCGCACCCAGCACCTACGCCACGCCCAGCTTCCCCGCAGGCACCAAGCCAGACTCTCTGGCAGCCGGGGGCATCATGGCGGCACCCAAGCCCAAGTTTGCTGCCAAGAAGACCTCAGCGCAGGTGTGGAAGCCCGGAGCAGGGGAGAAGGAGTGAGGGGAAGGGAGGAGGGTGGTGTGCATTTTACAGTGTGTAATTCGTAAAGATAGGTGGTCAATGTGCACTCCACAGTGTGCACTTGTGGGTGGTAGGACTGCAGTGTGCACTCCATAATGTTCAGTGTAGTGTGCACTAGATTGTGTGCACTCTGTAACAATAGGGGTTTAGTGTGCACCTCATAGTGTGCACACTGTGTGTCTGGTGGGGGGGTAATGTGAACAGGAAGGGTAGCGTGTACACAGTAGTGTGCATACTGAGTATAACAGGATAGTCTGGCTAGGTTGAAGCTGAATGATAGTGTGCACTTAGACTCCGAAACAGACCAGGCCCTGATTTGGCTCTGACGTAGTCCTGATCCTTGCCTGACCTGTAGCGGAGGCAGCTGTCGTGTGAAGAAGTACTGTAGGTGATTTTACAGAGATATAGCGATTTTACTTAGGCAGGTTGTGACAACCCCTACTGGTTCAAACCCAAAACAGAGACCCGGAGACTGATTCAGGTTCAAACATTTCTCCCACCAGCTATGTTTCTACAGCCGTATTTTTTATATGTTGAGCATATCAACTGTAATTAGATAGCCACTCTGTGACCTCCTGTACATGGTTAGTAGTAGGTGGAGATGTTTATATTGCTGTTGGGCGGGTACGAAGGCCGGTGCAGGGGGTGTGTGAGGGGAGATTGTTGTGATGGTGTGAGGCTGTACAGGAATCGTAAAGAGGATCTGAGGATCTGCGTCCGAGAACAAGGACAGAGCACTGAAGTGAGTTTGAGTACGTTTTAGAGCGAAGGGGAGAGCACAAGTTCACATTGAAGAGATATCAGGGACCTGACACACACACACACACACACACACACACACACACACACACACACACACAAAGCACAAAGGTAGGAGCTAATACTTCAGTGGAGTGTGTTGGGGTGGGAAGAGTAGCGTAAGCCCAGGTGCAGCGAGGAAGGAGGAGGTCTGTGAATCAAGCAGAAGGTCAGATGTGTGTAGCCTCCTGTCATTTCCATTGTGTGTGTAGCATACATGCGTACATGCACCCATGGTGTAGAAACCACTAGTCCATCTGTGCATAGTGTGTGTATGTCTGGCCACTTCTGACCACAGACGGTTTAGTTAAGTCCAACACTTAGGTCGACTGTGCTCCAGTAGATGTGCGCTGTGTCTGGGTAAAGGTTTGAGTTGAGGCGTGTTTGCCGGGTTGTTGTTGGTAAAATGACACCCTGTTTCAGTTCACTGTGTGTGTGTGTGTGTGTTTGTGTAAGGAGTGAGATGAGGAGTGTCTTTGGGCCTCTCTTGTATCATAAGGTGTGTCTTTGGTTCCTAAGAGGGCTTGCCTTTAGACATCTCCCAAATGAGCCTTGCTTCACTACTTTTGTTTTTTTTTCTATATTTTGTCATTGTTCATATTATGTAACTAATTTACTGTTAAATAATTTTCAGCTGTTCATATGAGGAAATATTACGTGAAATATTACGCGAGTTAAAATGTCAGTAGAAGCAGCAGTACCTATGAAGCCTGAGGAAACTGTTTATTTCATTGTTTATTTAACCTTCTCCTTTTCTGTGCTTTTTATTTTATCCTCTTGTGTGTTTCTCTCGTGAGCATCTCCTGATGTTCCTTCATTGTGCCATTAAAGTGA
>CM059284.1:686767-689267 GCA_030347295.1 Setipinna tenuifilis | reverse complement strand
ATACACACACACATACACACACACACACACGCAGGTTCCAACGGTCCCCTGAAGGATGTACCTGCCGAGCGCTTCAACCTGATGTCCATCCCCTCGCCATGGCAACAGGCCCTCGGCAACGACCCCTCCCTCACAGATGCACATCTGCCCTCCATGCCTGAACCCCAGCCAGAGACGCCTAGCTACAAGAGCTTTAACAGGTACACACACACACACACACACACACACACACACACACACACACACACTCCCTTGACAGCTGACCCTATGGTAGAGTCACACAGCTTTACTTGACCAAAACACCTGCCTGTCACATGACCCTGATCACATGACCCCTGCTCATCAACCAATCCTGTCATCACATGACCCTGATCACATGACCCCTGCTCATCAACCAATCCTGTCATCACATGACCCCTGCTCATTAACCAATCTTATAGTCTCATAGCCACCTGCTGTAACTGTGTTAGCATAGCCACCCACTGTAACTGTTTTAGTGTCGCCCTAAAGGTGACACCTACTGTAACTGTGTCTGTGTGTGGCCCCATTCTCTAACTGTGTGTGTGTGTGTGTGTGTGTGTGTGTTCCCTCCCCAAGGGTCGCCATCCCGTTTGGCGGTTTCGAGCGCGCTGCCAAGCTGCCGGTGGCCGTGTCCGAAGAGGCTCCTCCCCCTGGTGACGAGCTGAGCCCCGCGGCGGAGACTATCACCCTGCGGCCCAAATTCAACCGCACCGCGCTGGGATGGATCTCCCACGGCAACCCCGCCCCGTTGCCCCGCGTGACCCTGGAGCCCTGCCCCCTCCCCCTGCTCGTCCCCGAGTCCGAGGAACTCTAAGGGCACCCCCACCCCCCCCACCACACACACACACACACACACACACACACACACACACACACTGTGTGTATGTGTTTGTCTATGTGTGTGTGTGTGTATGTCAGAGATGGCAATTTGCACCAGCCACCAGCCAAATGCTGGTAAAATATTAAAATGTGAAAGTGGCTGGCTAACTCTGGGCTGGTACATTTCAGACACAAAGTAATAATTTACTGTTGAATGGCTGGTGAATTTTGCCAGTGGTGAATGTGTTTGTCAGTGGTGAGTAAATTTTCACATTTTGCCAAGTTAATTTGCCCCCCTGGTGTGTGTGTGTGTGTGTGTGTTTCCTCTAAGGAACACCTGTGTGTCTCACAGGGCTGCCGTACCCTCATTGTGGCACCAGGGGGTGCTGTGTGGGCAGAGCCAAACCTCCACTCTTCCCTGCCGCTCCCTAGCACATGCTAACATGGCCACTGGCACAGCTAGCCTGAGCGTTAGCACATGCTAACAGCAACAGTTAGCCTGAGTGCTAGAACTTATGGTAATAGTAGCAGTTAGCCTGAGTGCTAGCACTTATGCTATGGCCAGCAGTTAGCCTGAGTGCTAGCACTTATGCTAACAGTGGCAGTTAGCCTGAGCGCTAGCCCCCCAGGCCAAGAGCAGGGCTAGCTAAAACTAGCTCTTCCACCACCTCTACAGAGACCAGTGTGAAGACCCAGCAGTCACTCTCAAAAACACCACATGGATTTTGTTTGTAAACTCCAATTAAAGCTGAACCGAACTCTCCCTCTCTGGTGTCTAGCACTTGTGTTTATTCACCTACAGAAGTCATCTTGCAGCTGTGTGTGTGTACACGTGTGTGTACATGTGTATGTGTGTTGTGTGTCATGGCCTGTCATTCCAGACGGAGTGTTACTTTGCATGGAATTATGTTATTCCAGACGGAATGTTTTTGGATGGTATGTTGTCATTCCAGACGGAGTGTTACTTTGGATGGAATGTTGTCGTTCCAGACGGAAGGGCACAGAAGAAGTTTTGTCCCACATGATGATGGAACACTGCTGCAGATGGAATGTTGTTCCATCTTTTATTATATGGCTCTTAGTCACACACACACACACACATACACACACACACACACACACACACACACACTCCATCTTTTATTATATGGCTCTTGGTCATGCATGCCTGCAGACATCATGTATACAATCACACACACACACACACACACACACACCTTATGGAAAGAAGCCCCGTTGGATTTATGATGTTATTCTAGGGTACATGCCAGTCCAGCAGGAAGAGCCACTCTAACAGGAAATGCCCTCCAGACAGGAAATGCCCCTCATTTCAGATGGTCACATGACTCCGCACTCCGCCACATTCCTCTGTGTGCCGCTCTCCCGCCGGAATGTTCAGAAGTCCAGTAGAGTGCAGAACAGAACAGAACACAACAGAAGAACACAGCAGAACACAGCAGAACACAACAGAAGAACACAGCAGAACGGAACACAACACAGCAGAACACAACACAGCAGAACACAACAGAACGTAACAGAAGGGAGCAGAAGGGAGCGGCTTATTGGAAAGGAATTCCTCACTCCAGGAGCCAGACATGAAAGAGATGTGTGTGTGTGTGTATGTATGTATGCGTGTGTGTGTGTATATGTGTGTGTGTGT
>CM059284.1:669267-671767 GCA_030347295.1 Setipinna tenuifilis | reverse complement strand
TAGTTTTGTGGTCAACTATTATTTCCGCCGTAAAATTGCGTCAACGACTTACATCCGGATGATATCTTCCGTGGATTTATAATAAACTTCAGAGGATAATATTCATCAAAACATCAAGTGTGGATTGGAGCGAGTGTAAAGAAGTTTGGATAATCCGCCTCTGATGGTGAGTATCATCTTATTCGAGCTTATGTTTATTGCAAACTTTTTTCAGGCCATGTTACTGCCCAGTGCGCATGTGGAGGAAGTGTACCTGATTCAGGTAAAGGCAAGGGTGGCGTATGCTACTTCACGTCAGGATCACAATACCAACTTTAGTTGTTTATAAACAATGGCCCCCATACACCTTGTTTTCTGACACACACCCCCATGTCTGCCAACTGAGTTTCCAGCGAAAATGCCGCAATTCCCGGCAGTTAGTGGCAGTGCAATGACATGACTCGAGGTAACTTTGTAGCCTGTCTGCGTCGCATCTCAGTGGCCTTACTCCCGTCCTTGTTCCGTATGAGACACCCTGTTCTAATACGGCCCGTTCTCGTTTCAACACCTGATATTGTTGTGGCATTTTGGGAATAGCTTTTCCCGTAGTAACCGCTGGCCGGAGTCGAATGATGTGTGATATAAATTAAAAAAGCAAACTTTGGAATCTGCCTCCTTCGGCAGGCGCTAGTAGTTAATAAATGGCAAGTGGCGGAGTTGACTGGTGGGGAAATGTCTCTTTGCACTGGTTAGTGTTGTTGTTATTGTCTGTTTACACTGGTCAGTCTCTTTATTGTCTGTTTACACTGGTTAGTGTTGTTGCTATTGTCTCTTTGCACTGGTCAGTCTCTTTATTGTCTGTTTACACTGGTTAGTGTTGTTGTTATTGTCTGTTTACACTGGTTAGTCTTGTTGCTATTGTCTGTTTACACTGGTTTGTCTTGTTATTGTCTGTTTGCACTGAATAGTCTTGTTGTTATTGTGTCTTTGCACTGGTTAGTATTGTTATTGTGTCTTTGCGCTGGTCAGTATTGTTGCCTGTTTACATTGGTTAGTCTCGTTATTGTTTGTTTACACTGGTTAGTGTTATTGTCTGTTTGTACAGGTTAGTGTTGTTGTCTGTTTACACTGGTTAGTGTTGTTGTTGTTGTCTGTTTGCACTGGTTAGTCTTGTTGTTGTTGTTGTGTGTTAGTCTCGCTGTTATTGTTTTGAAAGGCAGCTTGCATGCGGCGGCTAGGGGCTGCCACTATGCCGCATAGCAAATTAATCTCGTTTGCACTAATCGATGCCCGGCTCGGCTGGCGGCCTGGCGGGCTGGAGGGCTGGCGGGCTGGAGGGCTGGCGGTGGGGGTGTTGCCTGTGTCAGTCAAAGCATGAGACCAGAGAGCGGCGCTGGCGCTGTGGTGCCACATCATACACACAGCAGACATCAGTGGTGTAGGCCTAAACAGCATGGCATAGACCAAGATAATTAATAATAATAGCAAACACACGCAGGGCTCGGGAGAGCGAGCAGGTGGATCATGCAGAATTGCGGAAGCGGACAGGTATTCCGCGCGTCTGAGGTATGCTGTACAGAGACGCACACACACAGACTCTCTCTCTCACACACACACACACACACACACACGTCTGAGGTATGCTGTACAGAGAGACGCTGTGTTCTTAGTCAGGCGCACATATGTGGCCTGCGTCGGTCTCCTTATCAGCTCGCGCGTTTCCTGTTTGGTTTGAGTTGGGCGGGAGAGGCAGTGTTTGCGTTTTCATCTTTATCTAAGCTGCTCTGCATGTGCTGCAAATATGGGGAACACATTTTTTAGCCACTGGTGTACAGAGTGCGTGAAGTCTGCTTGCCAAACCATCAGTGTGTGTGTGTGTGTGTGTGTGTGTGTGTGTGGATTAAAAATAAGTGGTTTAAGATGCTAGTTGTCTGCATTATAAGGCCCAAAGTCCAGCGCTCATATATTTGAGAAATTAATTAGCTGCTGTGTGAAATAAGACCCCACCCTTTCTCTCCGCTCATCACACACAGGCCAGCTGTGTGTGTGTGTGTGTGTGTGTGTGTGTGTGTGTGTGTGTGTGTGTGTGTGTGTGTGTGTGTGTGTGTGTGTGTGTGTGTGTGTGTTTCAGTGAGTGTGTGTGTTACCACATAGCAGTGATGGAAACGTTGCTCTGATACAGATTGCGGTTCTTTCTACAAAAACACTGACCACACGTGCAGCTGTAGTCCAGTCTGGCAGTCTGACCGGTCAGCTAATATTGGAGCCCCCTGCGGCCCTTCAGGTAATATTGGAGCCACCTGCGGCCCTTCAGCTAATATTGGAGCCACCTGCGGCCCTTCAGGTAATATTGGGGCCTCACCTGTATGGCTGTGGCCCTTTCCTAAGGTAGTACTGGGGCCTCACCTGTACGCTCGGGGCCCTTCCCTCAGGTAATATTGGGGCCTCACCTGTATGGCTGTGGCCCTCAGGTAGTATAGCCCCTCATCCATATAACTGTGGCCCTGGTTGCACTTTGGGT
>CM059284.1:634267-636767 GCA_030347295.1 Setipinna tenuifilis | reverse complement strand
AGATAAAATAAGTTTAAAATATGTATAAGTAAAAGACATAGAGTAAAGCAATAGGTAAGCATAAAAGATGAAAGATAAAATAATAAATTAATTAAAGGTGAATCACTGGCAAAAAGCATCTGAGAACAGTTTAGTCTTAAGTCTAGATTTGAAACTTCCAACAGTAGGAGCATTTTTAATGTCTTCTGGAAGCTGGTTCCATAGCTGAACTGCATAGCAGCTGAAAGCTGCTTCACCACATTTTGTTGAGACAGCAGGTTTTACCAACAGATGTTTCTGCTGTGATCTTAAAGACCTAGTTGGTACATATAGCAAGAACATATCCAACAAGTATTTTGGTCCCAACCCATTTAGTGTTTTAAACACAAGAAGCAATGCCTTAAAGTCAATTCTATAACTTACTGGGAGCCAATGTAGGGACCTTAAAATTGGAGTAATGTGTTCAGTTCTTCTTGCTTTTGTAAGAACCCTTGCTGCTGCATTTTGGACCAGTTGAAGCTGTTTGATGGTCTTTTTAGGAAGGCCTGTGAAAAGGCCATTGCAGTAATCTACCCTACTGGAAATAAAGGCATGTACAAGTTTTTCTAGATCTTGTTTTGACATAAGACCTCTAAGTTTGGCAATGTTTTTTAGGTGATAAAATGCAGATTTAGTGATTGCTTTCATATGACTGTTGAAAGTTAGTTCACTGTCAATAAAGACACCAAGGTTTTTAACAGTATCTTTTGCTTTAAGCCCTTTAGTCTCAAGAGCAGTGGCGATCCTAAGTCTTTCTTTCTTTTTCCCAAAGATAATAACTTCAGTTTTGTCTGCGTTCAGTTGAAGAAAATTGTTGGACATCCAGTTGTTTATTTGGTCAATACACCTGTAGAGAGACTCAAGCGGAGCATAGTCATCAGGTGATAGAGCTAAGTAGATTTGAGTGTCATCAGCATAGCTATGATAATTAATTGAGTTGTTCTTGATGATTTGTCCAAGTGGGAGCATATAGAGATTGAATAGTAATGGACCAAGGATTGACCCCTGAGGGACACCACAGGTCAAGGACACAGGTGCTGATGTATAGTTTCCAATGGCAACAAAGAAACTCCTTTGTTGCAAGTATGATTTTAACCAATTGATAACTATACCAGTGAATCCTACCCAATGTTCGAGTCTATGTAGTAGTATGGAGTGATCAACAGTGTCAAAAGCAGCACTAAGATCCAATAACACCAAGACTGATGTTTTGCCAGCATCAGAGTTAAGACGTATATCATTTATAACTTTAATCAGAGCTGTTTCAGTGCTGTGATTGGCACGGAAACCTGACTGAAACTTATCAAAGCAATTATTTGATGTCAGAAAGGCAGTTAATTGATTGAAGACTATTTTTTCAATTATTTTCCCAATAAATGGTAAATTGGATATGGGCCTGTAGTTGTTAAGCACTGAAACATCAAGGTTATTCTTTTTGAGTAAAGGTTTTACAACTGCTTTTTTCAAAGAGGAAGGAAAAATGCCAGTCTGTAGTGATGTATTTATAATCTGAAGTACATCTGTTGATATTAGGTGGAGAACAGATTTGAAAAAGATTGTCGGCAAAATATCTAGTTCAGATGTGGATGAACTGAGATTTTGTACAGTTTTTTCAAGAGTATCGTAATTGATTAAGCTAAATGTTGGCATTGAGCTGAGGTCCCCTCTCCCTGGAGCCAATGGTTCCAGATTTTGGGCTATTTGCAATTGAGAAGCTATATTCATTCGTATTTTATCAATTTTACCTTTGAAAAAATATGCAAAATCGTTGCATTTATTAACTGAGAGAAACTCAGGAGGCAATTGTGATGACGGGTTTGTTAACGTCTCAACAGTAGAAAATAGCACACGGGCATTGTTGACATTGCTGTTTATGATGTTAGAGAAGAAAGACTGTCTTGCTTTAGAAATTTCCGAGTTGTATTTACGGAGCATCTCTTTATGGATTTGATAGTGGATCTGAAGATTAGTTTACGCCATTTTCTTTCAGTCTTTCTACACTCTCTCTTTAGCAGTTTAACCAATGGATTCAGTTTCCAGGGGGTTTTTTGCTTGTTAGTGACTCTTTTGAGTTTTAAAGGAGCAATGCTATCCATAATATGTGTCATTTTTGAAGTAAAATTTGTCATTAATTCATCTGCACAGTCTGATGGTTGACTTAGGGGCTGTGGGAGTGCCTGCTCAAAAAGAAGACATGTGAGGGACATCTGAGGGAGTTGTGTGTGTGTGATGTAATGTGTAATATGTGTGTGTGTGTGTGTGTGTGTGTGTGTGTGTTATAGTGAAGATGCCTGATCCCAGTAGTCGTCTGAGGGAGTTGTGTGTGTGTGATGTAATGTGTAATATGTGTGTGTGTGTGTGTGTGTGTGTGTGTGTGTGTGTGTGTGTGTGTGTGTGTGTGTTATAGTGAAGATGCCTGATCCACGTAGTCGTCTGAGGGAGTTGTGTGTGTGTGATGTAATGTGTAATATGTGTGTGTGTG
>CM059284.1:616767-619267 GCA_030347295.1 Setipinna tenuifilis | reverse complement strand
CACACACAGCTAAAGGGCTTGGAGGGAAGCAGCACCGTGCTGAACTGAGTGATGTCATCTGAGTGATGTCATCTGAGTGATGTCATCTGGTCCTCAGCTCACCTGTGCCAATCACCTGACCCCACAGATTACCGATCTCTTGGATTACCTGATCTCTAGGATTACCTGATCTCTGAGATTACCTTATTTTAGAGATTACCTGACCTCAGAGATGACCTGATCTTAAAAATCGTCTTATTTTAGACATTACCCGACTTTAGAGATTGTCTGACTTTAGAGATTACCTGTTCTCTGAGATTACCTGTCCTCTTAGATTACCCACCTGTAGAGACTACCTGATGCAACTGGATGTTCTCTGATGTAAGAGCTCCTCCACTGACTGTAACGGCCAGTAGCACTCAGAGGGCCCTCGGACATCTGTGCCTCACCATGGAAACGCTGATGTCACTCAGTCTGTGTCACTTTCGTCCCCATGGCCGCAGGGGAGACTCCAGAGAGCAGAACACGGACACTCCACAACAACAACACGACACACACACACTCACACACACAGTCCACAACAACAACACAACACAGTAACACACTTTCACCAACCCCCAACACACTCACACACAAACTCCACAACAACAACACAACACACTAACACCTTCACCGACCGCCAACACAAACACTCAACAACACAACACACTAACACACCTTCAAGCACCCCCTACCCCACCCCACCCTCTAACACAAACACTTGCACTCCACGACAACACGAGGGGTTGAGTTACTGAGGCTGTTGGGTGTCCCCAGGGAGGGGTTGAGTTACTGAGGCTGTTGGGTGTCCCCAGGAAAATGTTTGCTGCCAACTGTCCTTCACCCCCACCACCCCCACCACCTATCCTTTACCCCCCCCACTCATCCTTTACCACCCCCACCCCACTCATCCTCTACCACCCCCACCCAACCCATCCTCTACCCCCCCAACCCATCCTCTACCCCCCCACTCATCCTCTACCACCCCCACCCCACTCATCCTCTACCCCCCCACTCATCCTCTACCACCCCACCCATCCTCTACCCCCCCCACCCCCCCCACCCATCCTCTACCACCCCACTCATCCTTTAACCCCCCACTCATCCTTTACCCCCCCACCCATCCTTTACCCCCCCCACTCATCCTTTACCCCCACCACCCATCCTTCACCCCCCCCCCCCACCCATCCTTTACCCCCCCCACTCATCCTTTACCCCCACCACCCATCCTTCACCCCCCCCCCCCCACCCATCCTTTACCCCCCCCACCCATCCTTTACCACCCCACTCATCCTTTACCCCCCCCACCCATCCTTTACCACCCCCACCCATCCTTTACCACCCCACCCATCCTCTACCACCCCCCCCCCCTTCTGCTGCCTCGTTGTGTATCAAGATGTTTCAGAATCCATCACATGATTGAGTTTCCATTTTCTGAGTTTTTCAGTCTGTAGGATACGATCCTTTCAGTCTGCGAATGTTGGAGATGATCCCGTAGATCTGGACATGATGTCTGGGAAGATGTCTGGGTGTGGATCTGTCTCTTCTGAAACTGTCTGTTCCCTGAGCCTCTGAGCCTCACTAATGTCACATGGGTTTGGGGTTTCCTGATGTTGCTAAGCTAATGCTAGTGTTAGCGCTGCTGGGCCTGTGGCACATGGCTAATGCTAATGCTAATGCTAGTGTTGGCCTGTGGCACATGGCTGTAAGCTAATGCTAGTGTTAGCCTGTGGCACATGGCTGTTGCTAAGTTAATGCTAGTGTTAGCCTGTGGCACATGGCTGTTGCTAAGCTAATGCTAGTGTTAGCCTGTGGCACATGGCTGTTTGTGTGAAATGTTCTGCTGTAACTGACCCTTGACCCTGGACAGTGCCTTATTTTGTATGTAAAGATGATTAAAAACAGGTGTCCCCATTTGTAAAAATGTGTACCTTTTTAGATGCTTTTATATAACATTAATTTCATTTTTATTGATTAACAGCTGTTTAATAAACTATTTTATTTAATCATAAATGTGGTTTGATGCCGTCATTGGTAGATTCTGGAGAATACCTGTTATTGTGACCGCCACTAGCGAAGCTAGCGAAAGCGGCCATATTGGTGTTGCCACAACTCCACCCCCCACCACCACCACCACTAATTTTTCGTCAACGGTTGCCAGGACACCGGAACTCTGGGGGACATGAATCTTTGTAAGCTTGTACACACACACACACACACACCAGTAGGGTATGAAGGACTAGGGACCACCCTGGACCACCTCGCTGCCGTGCCAGTGTTCGTGAAAGAGGGGGAGATGGACAAAACATTTTTCCGGCATAACTCAATAAACGTTTCACCCAACAACAAAAATGTTGTGATCTGTCGGTGTTACAAAGTATATCGACCCAGCACATACACACTCACTTTAACCGTAGCGCCACCTAGTGATATGGCTAAATGCAACAATTGGGATTTGGCATGTGCTGTGCTTTTAAAGGTC
>CM059284.1:599267-604267 GCA_030347295.1 Setipinna tenuifilis | reverse complement strand
TGTGTGTGTGTGTGTGAGAGAGAGAGAGAGAGAGAAAGAGAGAGCCTGTCATCACCCCTCTGTTCTGTACTGTGTGTGTGTGTGTGTGTGTGTGTGTGTGTGTGTGAGAGAGAGAGAGAGAGAGACCCTGTCATCAACCCTCTGTTCTGTACTGTGTGTGTGTGTGTGTGTGTGTGTGTGTGTGTGTGTGTGTGAGAGAGAGAGAGAGAGAGAGACCCTGTCATCAACCCTCTGTTCTGTACTGTGTGTGTGTGTGTGTGTGTGTGTGTGTGTGTATGTGTGTGTGAGAGAGAGAGAGAGAGAGAGACCCTGTCATCACCTCTCTGTCCTCTAATGAGAGCCTGCAGGCCCTAAGCACGGTGTGCTATAAGCACAGGCGCTAGGCTAACCACTACATGTAAACAGGTGCTAGGCTAACACTTACATGTTGTAAACAGGCGCTAGGCTAACCACTACATGTAAACAGGCGCTAGGCTAACCGCTACATGTTGTAAACAGGCGCTAGGCTAACCACTACATGTAAACAGGTGCTAGGCTAACACTTACATGTTGTAAACAGGCGCTAGGCTAACCACTACATGTAAACAGGCGCTAGGCTAACCGCTACATGTTGTAAACAGGCGCTAGGCTAACCACTACATGTAAACAGGTGCTAGGCTAACACTTACATGTTGTAAACAGGCGCTAGGCTAACCACTACATGTAAACAGGCGCTAGGCTAACCGCTACATGTTGTAAGCAGGCGCTAGGCTAACTGCTACATGTAAGCAGGCGCTAGGCTAACTGCTATATGTTGTACACAGGCGCTAGGCTAACCGCTACATGTAAGCAGGCACTAGGCTAACTGCTATATGTTGTACACAGGCGCTAGGCTAACTGCTACATGTAAACAGGCACTAGGCTAACTGATACATGTTGTAAACAGAAGCTAGGCTAATGGCTACATGTTGTAGACAGGCACTGGGCTCATGCTACATGTAAGCAGGCACTAGGCTAACCGCTACATGTAAACGGGCGCTAGGCTAACGCTACATGTTGTACACAGGGTGGGTGCTACAGAGGGGTCATTAGGCAGCGAGTGCATATAATGAGGGCTGAGAGGTGGCAGCCATGCTGGGAAGACTGGGACTGCAACACATCACGTTTCACAGCCTTAACACACTGGGAGCACATTCACATTGGGGGACCTGAGATGGTGGCCAGTGATATCTCTGTGATGTGGCACCCCAAACCAACGTGAATAGAGATGGTGGCCAGTGCTGTAGCTAATTAAGATGGCAGCCACTGATATGGGTCTTTGTGATGCAGAACCAAAGACGAGAGTAGCCAGAAACACAGTAAGTAAAGGTGGTGGCCAGTGATATGGCTCTTTGTGATGCGGAACCAAAGACGAGAGTACCCAGGAACACAGTAATTAAAGGTGGCCAGTGATATGGCTCTTTGTGATGCGGAACCAAAGACCAGAGTACCCAGGGACACAGTAATTAAAGGTGGCCAGTGATATGGCTCTTTGTGATGCAGACCAAAGACGAGAGTACCCAGGAACACAGTAATTAAAGGTGGCCAGTGATTTGTAAAGTGGTTCCCAAGATCAAAGTCAACATAGATGGTGGCCAGTGATGTAACACCCAGGATGGCTCTGGGATGGTGGCTATGAGATAATTATTTGTGTGTTTGTGTGTGTGTGTGTGTGTATGTGTGTGTGTGTGTGTGTGTGTGTGTGTGTGTGTGTGTATGTGTATGTGTATGTGTGTGTGTGTGTGTGTGTGTGTGTGTGTGTGTGTGTGTATGTGTGTGTATGTGTGTGTGTGTATGTGTATGTGAGTATGTATGTGTGTGTGTGTGTGTGTGTGTCATGGTGAGCCCGTGGCCACTATAGCCACATCTCTGTGTGGGATTGACCAATAAAGACTTTATTGCCCTCTGCACTAATCCAGTACTCAGCTATCCAAGTCCACCTCTGGCCAATGTAATGAGTTATCCAGGTATTCCCACCTGTCCCCAATATCAGTGTCATTAGGGATTACAGCTCTCCCACTGGTTCTTAGTCCTGTTGCACAGTGCCCTATGGCTCATGCTGTTGCTATCTGCTATGGACCCGCTATCTCTCTCTATGGCACAGATGAGTATTGCTATCTGCTATACCCGCTATCTCTCTCTATGGCACAGATGAGTGCTGCTATCTCTCTCTATGGCACAGATGAGTGTTGCTATCTCTCTCTATGGCACAGATGAGTGTTGCTATCTGCTATGGATCTGCTACCTCTCTCTATGGCACAGATGAGTGTTGCTTTCTGCTATGGATCTGCTACCTCTCTCTGCTCCTCACAGCTGAGTGGCTCCGTCTTAATGATGTCATTTCCTCTTGCATGGCTGCAGGTGTTTGACTGCCACTTCCTGGCCGATGAGGTGAAGTACGTCCATAATGGCTGCCCCCTCCTGAAACGAGACACGGTGCTGCTGCGCCTCTACAGGTAGGCATTCTAGAACGTCTTATCTACAGGTAGGCATTCTAGAACGTCTTATCTACAGGTAGGCATTCTAGAACGTCTTATCTACAGGTAGGCTTTCTAAAACATCTTATCTACAGGAAGGCATTCTAGAACGTTTCATTTACAGGTAGGCTTTCTAGAACGTCTTATCTACAGGAAGGCATTCTAGAATGTTTCACTTACAGGTAGGCTTTTTAGAACCTATCCTATTCAGGTAGAACTACCAGTCTATTGGTAGGCATTCTACAACTTCTCATCTACGGTAGGTCATTCTAGAGAATATCCTGTGAGGGTGGGCCATTCTAGAATTCATTGAGGCCATTTTAAAGACATGCACTGAGGCAGTGGATGCAATGAATGGATGTTCTCCATGTCAAGTCAAGTCAAGTTTATTTGTATAGCGCATTTCATACACAAAGGCAGTTAAATGTGCCTAATGTGCTGTGTAGTGGGGTTGACATGCTGAGGGTAAGTATCTCATTGTAAATCAGTCTGAAGTGGCGTCTTCATATTAAATTCTGGAAAACCTCGAGGCAAAACTGCAAGTCGACCTAAAAAAATCAACCTAGTCTGTACAAGCATTCCAAGCTCTAAATTGAAGGGAGAGACAAAAGAAAACAAAACAAATTATACGCTCCGGTTACTGGGACGCCATAGCACCCAGCCAGCCAGTCAGTCAGACAGGGTGTGTGCACGCCAGTTCCCTTCAGGGAAGGAAGACTAATAAGATGGATCTGTTTACCTGGACAGACTCCACAGTCATTCCCCCCAAAGCCGCAGACTGCCTGCACATGGGAATGAAACGTGATCCTTGATCCTCTGGGTCTCATCTCCAGCGTCATTGCTGATGTAAGTTTTATTTGTTGTGTGTAGCAGTACAGTATGACACATGCAAGCGGCCCTTGTCTGCAGTGCTCAGATCCGATGTGTGTGTGTGTAGCTGTACAGTATGATGCATGCATGCATCCGGTCCCTCCCTTGTGTGCAGTGCTAATCTCCGATGTGTATTTCCGGCACTACCAAGCTGCAACAAATGCTGTCTTGTGTTTTCCTGCCAAACTGTTGAAGCACTTTAAACAACATCTTGTATGAATTGTACTATACACATACAGTTTATTATTATTATTATTATTATTTATTATTTTCTTATATTACACACACCTAGATTGATAAGTTTTACACAAACGAGCAGTCAACGAGGACAGAGGATTGATTTTGGATATCTATCAAATTAGTATGCATAGCCACAGTGCAAATGCTTTAACATTCATATGAAAATGCCAGAAGCTGCAGCTTCAGGTTGGCTGGCCAACGTTCAGCCTCGGCATGCACTCAGTCAATCACTCCTGTCACTCAGAATTATACTGTAGTTGTTTGTCATGGTGATAGACCTATTGTCATAGACCTGGCAGGCTGAACATGGCCTCATAGACCTGTCAGGCTGAACATGGCCTCACAAAGCTGGTAGTTTCAACATAGCCTCTTAGACCTGGAGGGTGTTTGGGCTGGCAGGCTGCACATGGCCTCATAGACCTGTCAGGCTGAACATGGCCTTATAGACCTGGCAGTCTGAACATGACCTCATAGACCTGGTAGTCTGAACATGGCCTAATAGACCTGTCAGGCTGAACATGGCCTTATAGACCTGGCAGTCTGAACATGACCTCATAGACCTGGTAGGCCTCACAGACGTGGTTCTCAGACTGTGGCTTGTCCCCTGCTGCTCCTCAGGTTCACGGAAACAGAGACCTACACAGAGCTCATCTCCCTGCAAGTGGAGATCTTAGAACCGGACTGCAACATCATCAAACCGGGTCCCAAGCGCCTGGTGGTTCCGGAGTTCTACGGGCTGTCGGATGTTCTGGACGGGAACGTCGTGACGATTAACTACGAGCGGCGGCCCAACCTGGAGTGCCATGTACGCATCACCACGGCAACCACACGCCTGCCCGCACATGGACAACTCGTTACCGGGCAACCACAGACGGTCGAGGCCAGGGGGGACGAGCCGCACAGCTTTGTACCACTGCGCCGGCAGCTGGGTAATGTGCACACACACACACACACACACACATACACACACACACACACACACACACACACACATGCACACACACACACTGTTACGGTAGGCTAGTGCAGGGAAAGTGTAGGAGCTGCCCTAGACACTACATGGTGCACTTCCACATCCCATACCCCAGGGGGAGCTGGCTGCCGGTGTGGGTGTCTTTATAAGGGAAGTGGGAGAGGAAGTTTCTCTCTCTCACAGCCGCGTTGTTTGATCTGAACCTGCTGTTGCTGACACCGGAGCGGTTTCTCCTCAACGTCGAAAATCCAACGACAAGAAAAGGGTTTACAACACCTAATACCTTACCCTGTGAACTTAACCTCGAAAAACGTCTGAGCTGGTCGGCACCGTGCCATGCTTGCGTTGGCCCTGAGGTAAGCCTGTAGCTTCTTACATGCCCACCATCACGTTAACTGCATGCACAAAGTTAGGGTCTCTGG
>CM059284.1:594267-596767 GCA_030347295.1 Setipinna tenuifilis | reverse complement strand
CACCTGACGTGGACTACATCAGCATCCGCCTCGACCTCACAGACACACGCAGCAGGGCCATCTATAAGGTGTGTGTGTGTGTGTGTGTGTGTGTATGACCTCACCTGACGTGGACTACCTCAGCATCCGCCTCGACCTCACCGACACACGCAGCAGGGCCATCTATAAGGTGTGTGTGTGTGTGTGTGTGTGTGTATGACCTCACCTGACGTGGACTACATCAGCATCCGCCTCGACCTCACCGACACACGCAGCAGGGCCATCTATAAGGTGTGTGTGTGTGTGTGTGTGTGTGTGTATGACCTCACCTGACGTGGACTACATCAGCATCCGCCTCGACCTCACAGACACACGCAGCAGGGCCATCTATAAGGTGTGTGTGTGTGTGTGTGTGTGTATGACCTCACCTGACGTGGACTACATCAGCATCCGCCTCGACCTCACCGACACACGCAGCAGGGCCATCTATAAGGTGTGTGTGTGTGTGTGTGTGTGTGTGTATGACCTCACCTGACGTGGACTACATCAGCATCCGCCTCGACCTCACCGACACACGCAGCAGGGCCATCTATAAGGTGTGTGTGTGTGTGTGTGTGTGTGTGTGTATGACCTCACCTGACGTGGACTACATCAGCATCCGCCTCGACCTCACAGACACACGCAGCAGGGCCATCTATAAGGTGTGTGTGTGTGTGTGTGTGTGTGTGTGTGTATGACCTCACCTGACGTGGACTACCTCAGCATCCGCCTCGACCTCACAGACACACGCAGCAGGGCCATCTATAAGGTGTGTGTGTGTGTGTGTGTGTGTGTGTGTATGACCTCACCTGACGTGGACTACCTCAGCATCCGCCTCGACCTCACAGACACACGCAGCAGGGCCATCTATAAGGTGTGTGTGTGTGTGTGTGTGTGTATGACCTCACCTGACGTGGACTACATCAGCATCCGCCTCGACCTCACCGACACACGCAGCAGGGCCATCTATAAGGTGTGTGTGTGTGTGTGTGTGTGTGTATGACCTCACCTGACGTGGACTACATCAGCATCCGCCTCGACCTCACCGACACACGCAGCAGGGCCATCTATAAGGTGTGTGTGTGTGTGTGTGTGTGTGTGTATGACCTCACCTGACGTGGACTACATCAGCATCCGCCTCGACCTCACAGACACACGCAGCAGGGCCATCTATAAGGTGTGTGTGTGTGTGTGTGTGTGTGTATGACCTCACCTGACGTGGACTACATCAGCATCCGCCTCGACCTCACCGACACACGCAGCAGGGCCATCTATAAGGTGTGTGTGTGTGTGTGTGTGTGTGTATGACCTCACCTGACGTGGACTACATCAGCATCCGCCTCGACCTCACGACACACGCAGCAGGGCCATCTATAAGGTGTGTGTGTGTGTGTGTGTGTGTGTGTATGACCTCACCTGACGTGGACTACATCAGCATCCGCCTCGACCTCACCGACACACGCAGCAGGGCCATCTATAAGGTGTGTGTGTGTGTGTGTGTGTGTGTGTGTATGACCTCACCTGACGTGGACTACCTTAGCATCCGCCTCGACCTCACAGACACACGCAGCAGGGCCATCTATAAGGTGTGTGTGTGTGTGTGTGTGTGTGTGTGTATGACCTCACCTGACGTGGACTACATCAGCATCCGCCTCGACCTCACCGACACACGCAGCAGGGCCATCTATAAGGTGTGTGTGTGTGTGTGTGTGTGTATGACCTCACCTGACGTGGACTACATCAGCATCCGCCTCGACCTCACCGACACACGCAGCAGGGCCATCTATAAGGTGTGTGTGTGTGTGTGTGTGTGTGTGTATGACCTCACCTGACGTGGACTACATCAGCATCCGCCTCGACCTCACAGACACACGCAGCAGGGCCATCTATAAGGTGTGTGTGTGTGTGTGTGTGTGTGTATGACCTCACCTGACGTGGACTACATCAGCATCCGCCTCGACCTCACCGACACACGCAGCAGGGCCATCTATAAGGTGTGTGTGTGTGTGTGTGTGTGTGTGTATGACCTCACCTGACGTGGACTACATCAGCATCCGCCTCGACCTCACCGACACACGCAGCAGGGCCATCTATAAGGTGTGTGTGTGTGTGTGTGTGTATGACCTCACCTGACGTGGACTACATCAGCATCCGCCTCGACCTCACAGACACACGCAGCAGGGCCATCTATAAGGTGTGTGTGTGTGTGTGTGTGTGTGTGTGTATGACCTCACCTGACGTGGACTACCTCAGCATCCGCCTCGACCTCACAGACACACGCAGCAGGGCCATCTATAAGGTGTGTGTGTGTGTGTGTGTGTGTGTGTGTATGACCTCACCTGACGTGGACTACCTCAGCATCCGCCTCGACCTCACAGACACACGCAGCAGGGCCATCTATAAGGTGTGTGTGTGTGTGTGTGTGTGTGTATGACCTCACCTGACGTGGACTACATCAGCATCCGCCTCGACCTCACCGACA
>CM059284.1:579267-589267 GCA_030347295.1 Setipinna tenuifilis | reverse complement strand
TCTGTATGCGTGTGTGTGTGTCTGTATGCATGTGTGTGTGTGTGTGTGTGCGTGTGTGTGTGTGCCCTATAGGCTGCTCATGCCTGTAGGGCAGCTAAGATGTCTCAGCTTTCTCTCAACAAACATCCACTGCCCTTCCTCTCCTTCTACTGCCCCACTTCCTCTCCATCCACTGCCCCACTTCCTCTCCATCCACTGCCCTTCCTCTCCTTCCACTGCCCCACTTCCTCTCCTTCTACTGCCCTTCCTCTCCATCCACTGCCCCACTTCCTCTCCTTCTACTGCCCCACTTTCCTCTCCTGGGGCAAACATGGGCTAGTGGTTAGGGAGTCGGACCTGCAGCCAAAGGGTCACAGTTCAGTTCCCCACACCGACAGGTGGGTTGGGGGAGTGAATGAGCAGCGCTCTCCTCTATCCTCTCGCATGACTGAGATGCCCTGAGCATGGTCCCATCCCCACACACACACACACACACACACACACACACACACACACACACACACACACACACACACACACACACTGCTGTGGGTATCTGATGGATGGTGTGTGCTGACAGGTCTGAGTCTGCTGGAGGGCCAGTCTCGTCCAATCACGTGGGAGCATCTGCAGGTGGTGGACAACGACAACCCCAGAGCCGTACGCCTCATCACTACTGAGGGACTACACCACGGCAGGCTGACCGTCAGAGGTAGTGTGTGTGTGTGTGTGTGTGTGTGTGTGTGTGTGCGTGTGTGTGTGTGTGTGTGTGTGTGTGTGTGTGTGTGTGTGTGTGTGTGTGTGTGTGTGTGTGTGTGTGTGTGTGTGTGTGTGCGCCTCATCACTACAGAGGGACTACAACACGGCAGGCTGACCGTCAGAGGTAGTGTGTGTGTGTGTGTGTGCGTGTGTGTGTGTGTGTGTGTGTGTGTGTGTGTGTGTGAGTGTGGGGATGGGACCATACTCAGGGCACCTCAGTGCGGGAGGATGGAGGAGAGTGCTGATCTGATGTCCCTGCAAGTAATTTAAAAGGTAAATGTGTGAGTGATGTCTCTGTTACCCCCTCTTATGCCTGACTCAACCCCCCCCCCAGGTGGCAAAGGCTTCATGTTCACCATCGACGACATCAAGGCTGGCGTGGTGCGCTATCACCACGACGACAGCGACACCACGAAGGACTTTGTGGTGTTCCGCATCACGGACGGCCCCCACCAGACGCGGCACAAGTTCCCCATCAGCATCCTGCCGAAGGACGACAGCGCCCCCTTCCTGATCACCAACACGGTGCTGGAGCTGCGCGAGGGCCAGACCGCCCTCCTCAGTGGCTCCGTGCTGCAGGCCGCCGACGCCGACTCCAGCGACGACTACATCCTGTTCAACGTCACGCGCCCGCCACGCGCCGGACTCATCATGAAGATGCCCGGGCCCGGCATCACAGGTGAGACAGGTGCTGCAGGGGTGAAAGGGTTTACCTGGCACAGGTGAGAAGAGTACTGTAAGGGCCAAAGGGTTTACCTGGCACAGGTGAGAAGGGTACTGTAAGGGGCAAAGGGTTTTCCTGGCACAGGTCAGAAGGGTACTCTAGGGCCAAAGGGTTTACCTGGCACAGGTGAGAAGGGTACTCTAGGGCCAAAGGGTTTACCTGGCACAGGTGAGAAGGGTACTCTAGGGCCAAAGGGTTTACCTGGCACAGGTGAGAAGGGTACTCTAGGGCCAAAGGGTTTACCTGGCACAGGTGAGAAGGGTACTCTAGGGCCAAAGGGTTTACCTGGCACAGGTGAGAAGGGTACTGTAAGGGTCAAAGCATAGACCTGAGGTGAGTGGCACTGAAAGATGATATACCTGTTGCAGGTACTGCAGAGACCAAGTACTGTAGGCGTGAAAGGGTTTTACCTGGTGTAGGTGAGATGAGTACTGTAGAGGTAAAGAAATACCTGTCACAGGTGAGAAGGGCACTGCAGGTGATCTATCTATCTATCTATCTATCTGTCTGTCTGTCTGTCTGTCTGTCTGTCTGTCTATCTATCTATCTATCTATCTATCTATCTATCTGTCTGTCTATCTATCTGACCCTGTGTCCCCTCTGTGTTGCTAGGATACCCTGTGACGCGGTTCCTCCAGAAGGATCTCTTCCACTCCGCCATCTACTACCGTCACCTGGGTAACGAGGTGTTTGATGACTCCTTTGAGGTGGTGCTCTCGGATTTCCACGACCCTCCGAACCTCTCGGAGCCCCAGGTCAGAGCCTTGATAAGGGGCAACAGAGCCTTGATAAGGGGCAACATTATGACCTTGATAAGGGGCAACATTATGACCTTGATAAGGGGCATCATTATGACCTTGATAAGGGGCAACATTATGACATTCACTTTTGGCCTTGATAAGGGGCATCATTATGACACCCCAGGTCAGAGCCTTGATAAGGGGCATCATTATGACACCCCAGGTCAGAGCCTTGATAAGGGGCATCATTATGACACCCCAGGTCAGAGCCTTGATAAGGGGCATCATTATGACACCCCAGGTCAGAGCCTTGATAAGGGGCATCATTATGACACCCCAGGTCAGAGCCTTGATAAGGGGCAACAGAGCCTTGATAAGGGGCATCATTATAACACCCCAGGTCAGAGCCTTGATAAGGGGCATCATTATGACATTGATAAGGGGCATCATTATGACCTTGATAAGGGGCATCATTATGACCTTGATAAGGGGCAACATTATGACCTTGATAAGGGGCATCATTATGACCTTGATAAGGGGCATCATTATGACCTTGATAAGGGGCATCATTATGACCTTGATAAGGGGCATCATTATGACCTTGATAAGGGGCAACATTATGAAATTCACTTTTGGGGCAGTGGTGGCCTGGCGGTTAAGGTGTCAGACTTGTGATCGCAGGTTCTAGTCCACGTTGTGAGCTGTGTGTGTGTGTGTGTGTGTGTGTGTGTGTGTGTGTGTGTGTGCAGGTGGTTGTGATTTCCATCAGTCCTGTACCTGACCAGCCTCCTAAAGAAGTCCCAGGTGTGGAGCGACACCTGGTTGTGAAGGAGACGGAGGTGATCCACCTGACCAAGAAACAGCTGCATTTTGTGGACCCTGAATCACCTGAGATTGAGCTCACCTACACAGTCACCACTCCCCCCTTCTACACCCACGACTATGGGTACGCATGACTCCCCACTTCCCCCTCCTACACCAGCGACTAGGGTTTACAAAAGGTAGCACTCCTTAAGATCAAACCGGATTTCCTTAACTAGGCATTCCAGACACACCACACACCTCACCCACCTCTGCTAAGGTTAGTCCTACACTACACACTCATCTAGGGGAATACTACAGGCCGTATGTTCCTCTCTGAACAGGAGCCATGATGCTGTCCTTGTGTTCCGCTCTGAACAGGAGCCATGGTGCTGGCAATACTATAATCCTTATGTTCCTCTCTGAACAGGAGCCATGATGCTGTCCTTGTGTTCCTCTCTGAACAGGAGCCATGGTGCTGGCAATACTATAATCCTTATGTTCCTCTCTGAACAGGAGCCATGATGCTGGCAGGTTGTTCCTGGTTGACACCATCCCCAAGTTCACCAAGGACCCAGATGCTCCCGTCCTCAGACTCTTCACCCAGGTAGATCTCTCCAACCAAAGGCTCTCTCTACCTCTAGTGGAAACAAAGGGTCTCTCTCTACCCCTAGTGGAACAGTAATGTCTCTCTCTAACTCTAGTGGAACCATAGCATCTCTAACTCTGGTGGAACCATAAAATCTATCTCTAACTCTAGTGGAACAGTAACGTCTCTCTCTAACTCTAGTGAAACTATAACGTCTCTCTCTAACTCTAGTGGAACCATAACATCTCTAATCTAGTGGAAGCATAGCATCTCTCTCTAACTCTAGTGGAACCAAAGGGCATCTAACTCTAGTGGAACCATAGCATCTCTAACTCTAGTGGAACCATAGCATCTATCTCTAACTCTAGTGGAACCATAGGGCCTGTCTTCACCCAGAGCTACAGGAATCCATAGTAGTAGAAGTAAAAGTCTCTTATTGTCACTATACAAGTACTACGAAATATTGTTTTGAGCAAGCCAACAGATGCACAGTGGAAAACAGTAGATAAAAGCAGGTAAATAGAATAAAGATTATAATACAACACTATTGCAACAACATCTACAATAAGATATATACTTATTATACAGAGATATATAGAGTCTGTTTTCAGCCTCTACCAGAACTATGCAGTCTGTTTTCATCTCTGCCAGCGCTACAGGGAACCATAGAACTAAGTAGTAAACAAACTTCTCTGTTATATTAAAAAAGGGTTACGTAGACATACTGAGAGCATTGGAAACTGTGTGTGTGTGTGTGTGTGTGTGTGTGTGTGTGTGTGTTTGTGTGCATATGTGTGTGTGTGTGTGTGTGTGTGTGTGTGCTCTGGCTGCAGCATGCGGTGAACTTCATGAAGGTGGCCTACATGCCTCCCATCCTGGACATCGGGCTGCTTCCCCGACACGTGCAGCTCGTCCTCTCCGTCACCAGCCAGCAGGGCGGCGCCGTCACCGGCATCTGCTTCAACATCACCATCCTGCCCGTCGACAACCTGCCACCCCAGGTAACCCACACACCTGCAACAGGTAACCCACACACCTGCCACCCCAGGTAACCCACACACCTGCCACCCCAGGTAACCTACACACCTGCCACTACAGGTAACCCACACACCTGACACTACAAGTAACCCATACACCTACAACCTGCCACTACAGGTAACCTATACACACCTGCCACCTCAGGTAACCTAAACCCCTACAACCTGACACTACAGGTTACTCGTACACCTACAACCTGCCCCTACAGGTAACCTATACACTGTGTGTGTGTGTGTGTGTGTGTGTGTGTGTGTGTGTGTGCGTGTGTGTGTGTGTTGCAGGTGTTGACCAACCCGCTGCGTGTGGAGGAGGGTGGTGAGTGCTGGCTGAGTGAGGATCATGTGCGCGTGTCCGACGCCGACTCTACACAGGACAGCCTGCGGGTGGCGCTCAAGAGGCCTCCCCAGCACGGCTCCATACAGCTCAGTGGCGCCCCCCTCAGCGTGGGACACACATTCACACTCCTGGACATCAAGACACTAAAAGTGAGGTCAGGGATCCTATACATGCATCTGTAGTCTCTCAGCAGGGCAATGTAGGTGTGTACTTGTTGTAGAGGTGAGGATGTGTGGTCTGTGTTACTGAGGTGAGAATGTGTGGTCTGTGTTATTGAGGTGATGTTGTGTGGTCTGTGTTTGTGAGATTATGATGTGTGGTCTGTGTTTGTGAGATTATGATGTGTGGTCTGTGTTTGTGAGATTATGATGTGTGGTCTGTGTTTGTGAGATTATGATGTGTGGTCTGTGTTACTGAGGTGATGATGTGTGGTCTGTGTGTTGAGGTGATGTTGAGGGGCCTTATTAAAAAGAGTGTTGAGGTCCCTTGAGGAAGTGTAAATAGGAACTAGAGTGTCTCCTGCACCATTGTCTGTATTTACATACTTATTTCAGTGTCTTCATCGATATTAGTACTGTAAGTGTGATTAAGTCTGTGTGAAATTTTGTAATATTGTGTCTGTGTGAATATCAGTGATATTGTGTGAATAGTACTGTGTGTTTTTGTTTATGTCCATATTATGTCAGTATGGTTGTTTGTGTGTGTGCTCAGGTATCTCCATGACGACTCGGAGAGCAATCATGATCGTGTGGAATTCATTGCCACGGATGGCAACAACACGGCAGAGTTTGAGTTGGACATACAGGTACTACAGATCATTGTTCTGGTAGGGAACACTGTCTGTGTTTGACATATCAACACATTTTACAGGCATGCCGTTACAAAGTGGCTGTGTTTGTGTTTCTACTCTGCAAGCCCCGAACAGTGACCCACTAACTCCCCACTAATGTCCTCTAGGTGGCGCTAGTGACCCACTAATGCCCCCCTTGTCCCCTAGGTGGCGCTGGTTAACTCCCTCCTTGTCCTCTAGGTGGCGCTAGTAAGTGAGTCACTAATGCCCTCTTTGTCCTCTAGGTGGCGCTAGTTAATTCCCCTCCTGTCCTCTAGGTGGCGCTAGTTAACTCCCCTCCTGTCCTCTAGGTGGCGCTAGTTAACTCCCCCCTAATGTCCTCTAGGTGGCGCTAGTTAACTCCCCCCTCCTGTCCTCTAGGTGGCGCTAGTTAACTCCCCTCCTGTCCTCTAGGTGGCGCTAGTTAACTCCCCCCTAATGTCCTCTAGGTGGCGCTAGTTAACTCCCTCCTAATGTCCTCTAGGTGGCGCTAGTTAACTCCCCCCTAATGTCCTCTAGGTGGCGCTAGTTAACTCCCTCCTAATGTCCTCTAGGTGGCGCTAGTTAACTCCCTCCTGTCCTCTAGGTGGCGCTAGTTAACTCCCTCCTGTCCTCTAGGTGGCGCTAGTTAACTCCCCTCCTGTCCTCTAGGTGGCGCTGGTAAATGACGAGGTGCCGGTCATCAGGCCTGGGCTGAGGGCGGGTCTGGACTGTGCAGAGGGACAGGAAGTGGTCATCACTGTGGACTTCCTGTACGCCACCGACGCCGACAGTGAGGATGACCAACTGACCTACATGGTTGCCCGGCAACCATATTATGGGGTGGTGCAGAGAGACAGCCTTGTGGTGGACCGCTTTACTCAAGCTGACGTCATTGCTGGCATCATCAGCTACAGACACACAGGTACACACACACCTACAGGACAGATCATTAGGAACTCAGCCTCACAGATAGGTACACACACACACACACATACACAAACACACACACACATACACACACACACACACACATACACACACACACACACACATACACACACACACACACACATACACACACACACACATACTAATGAACCTCATGTGTTTTACCCCAGGACAGGAGATTGGCCTGAAGCCTCGATATGACACCATCACCTTGGTGATTTCTGACAGCGAGGGGGAGGCTGCGCCATCCTGTTGCTATGAAACCGGATCACAACACACACAGCTCTCACACACACTTCCTGTGTATGACCTCAACATCACCGTGTTTCCTGTGGACAACCAACCGCCCACCATCACTATAGGTAACACACCATCACTATAGTTACCACTACAGCACACACCATCACTATAGTTACCACTACAGCACACACCATCACTATAGTTACCACTACAGCACTTAGAATGTCACTGTAGCACTCAGAACATCACTGTAGCACTTAGAACATGCTATGGTGCTTAGAACATCACTGTAGAGTTTAGAACATCACTGTAGCACCTAGAACACACTATAGCGCTTAGAACACACTATAGTGCTTAGAACATCACTGTACAGTTTAGAATGTCACTGTAGCGCTTAGAACACACAATAGCAGACACCCTCTTAGAACACCACTATGCTAACTCACTCTTAGAACACCACTATAGCTAACTATGTGAACACCACTATAGCTCTCTATCTGAACACCACTATAGCTAACTATGTGAACACCACTATAGCTAACTATGTGAACACCACTATAGCTAACTATCTGAACACCACTATAGCTAACTATCTGAACACCACTATAGCTAACTATCTGAACACCACTATAGCTAACTATGTGAACACCACTATAGCTAACTATGTGAACACCACTATAGCTAACTATGTGAACACCACTATAGCTAACTATGTGAACACCACTATAGCTAACTATGTGAACACCACTATAGCTAACTATCTGAACACCACTATAGCTAACTATCTGAACACCACTATAGCTAACTATCTGAACACCACTATATCTCTTAGAACACCACTATAGCTCTCTATCTGAACACCACTATAGCTCTCTATCTGAACACCACTATAGCTCTCTATCTGAACACCACTATAGCTAACTATGTGAACACCACTATAGCTAACTATGTGAACACCACTATAGCTAACTATCTGAACATCACTATAGCTAACTATGTGAACACCACTATAGCTAACTATCTGAACATCACTATAGCTAACTATCTGAACATCACTATAGCTAACTATCTGAACACCACTATAGCTAACTATGTGAACACCACTATAGCTAACTATCTGAACATCACTATAGCTAACTATCTGAACACCACTATAGCTAACTATCTGAACATCACTATAGCTAACTATCTGAACACCACTATGCTAACTCACTCTTAGAACACCACTATATCTCTTAGAACATTACTATAGCTAATTCACTCTCAGAACACCATAGCTAACTTACTCTAAGAACATCACTAAAGAACATCCAGAAAAGGATTATTCTTTTGTCTGACCAGCACAGGTGATGTGTTTGTGTGTTTACCTGCACAGGTGATGTGTTTGTGGTTGAGGAGGGGGGCTCGGCCACCATCAGAGAGACACACCTGAAGGTGTCGGACCCAGACACACCTGAAGAGGAGCTGGAGCTCATCCTGCTCTCCTCTCCGCAGGTGGGCTACGTGGAGAACATCCTCCCCAGCCCCGGCTTCGAGAAGAGCAACATGGGCATCAGCATCGGTACAGTGGAGCCTTACTATACACACACACACACACACACACACACACACACACACACACCCAGCCCCGGCTTCGAGAAGAGCAACATGGGCATCAGCATCGGTACAGTGGAGCATTACTACACACACACACACACACACACACACACACACACACCCAGCCCCAGCTTCGAGACGGACAGACAGAGAGGTCAAATTAATAAACACCATTTAACTTCCAGTGATCTCTACTCACCCTACACTACTTGTGTTTCACTGACTCGTAAAACATTTTATTGTCCAGTGACTTGCTCAATCATGCTCCTGAAAAGCTGTCTATACTCTTAAAGGATGAAATATTTAGTGTCTTTTGTGTAGGTTAGCTGCCCTGTGAACATCCTCTGATTGTAGTCTGGTTTGATCCAGTCATACGCATACACTTGTACAAAGAGGAGATTCTTTCTCTCTGACATTACTCTACATCAGTACCAGAGATCACAGGTTGGGAACACTGCATAGAAAGACAGAATAATTCGTATAAAACCACACACGCACATGCACACACACACACACACACACACACACACACACACACACACACACTTATACTCACACATTTACACACACACTAACACACAGTTATGAGTATAAAGTGTTGAGTAGTGTTGTGGAGTATGGTATTATAATTGAGTAATGTTGTGCTTGTGTGTATTAAAGTATTGAGTAATGTTGTGCTTGTGTGTATTAAAGTGTGTGTGTGTGTGTGTGTTCCTCAGGCTCATTCCGGTACAGTATTATAAAGTATGTGTGTGTGTGTGTGTGTGTGTGTGTGTGTGTGTGTGTGTGTGTGTGTGTGTGTGTTCCTCAGGCTCGTTCCGCTACAGTGACCTGCTGCAGGGCCACATCAACTACGTGCAGTCGCATCACCAGCGAATGGAGCCCACCAGAGACCAGCTGATGATCTGCGTAACCGACGGCAACCGACGTTCCGCCCCCGCACCCCTCTATGTCATCATCAACCCGACCAATGACGAGTCGCCGGAGTTCCTGGCCAGAAACATCACGGTGAGGCCAGTGGAATCATGGGAAGGTGGACAATGGTGTGTGTGTGTATATATATATATGTGTGTGTGTGTGTGTGTGTGTAACTCAGGTGAAGGAGGGGGGTGGTTAGGGATCTGGGTTAGTGTGTGTTTAAATATGTGTGTGTGTGTGTGTGTGTGTGTGTGTGTGTAACAGGTGAAGGAGGGCGATGTGAGGGAGTTGGACGCATCGCTGTTTAACGCAGTAGATCTGGACGTTCCGCACGATCGCCTCAAGTTCCGCGTGCTGCAGCCGCCCCGCCACGGCGCCCTCGTGGGCAGTTACCACGGCAACCAGGTGGGCAGCTACCATGGCAACCAGGTGGGCAGCTACCATGGTGACCAGCCAGCGCGGCTCCAGAAACTGGCACAGGACACAGCGGACTCGGGGATGGTAGTCAGGGACTTCACCAT
>CM059284.1:561767-566767 GCA_030347295.1 Setipinna tenuifilis | reverse complement strand
CCCCCACCCTCCAGCCTCATACAGTTCGACCCTGGTCAGTATCCTCATTGGTCAGTGTGGTCCTGGTCAGTACTCTCATTGGTCAGTGTGATCTGGTCAGTATCCTGATTGGTCAGTGTGGTAATACTTAGTACTCTCATTGGTCAGTGTGGTAATACTCAGTACTCTCATTGGTCAGTTCGATCCTGCTCAGTACTCTCATTGGTCAGTGTGGTCCTGGTCAGTACTCTCATTGGTCAGTTCGATCCTGCTCAGTACTCTCATTGGTCAGTGTGGTCCTGGTCAGTACTCTCATTGGTCAGTGTGATCTGGTCAGTATCCTGATTGGTCAGTGTGGACCTGCCCAGTACTCTTATTGGTCAGTGTGGTACTTCTTCTCACTGGTCGGGACCCTCACAGGTTGGTTTAGCTGGTCAAGGCCTGCATTGGTTAGTGCCATGGATAGTCCTGTTGCAGAAATAGCGCTTCTCCTGACACAAGTGAAAGGTCTTGACTTCATTAATGGCAACTGCTTGTTTGCATTAGAAGAGCCATTGGTGACATCTTCACACTATGCTAACATACATGTCTTATCCTGTGTGTGTGTGTGTGTGTGTGCTCATGTGTGTGTGTGTGTGTGTGTGTGTGTGTGCGTGCTCCTGTCTGTGTGTATGTGTGTGTGTGTGCTCCTGTGTGTGTGTGTGTGTGTGTGTGTGTGTGTGTGCGTGCTCCTGTCTGTGTGTGTGTGTGTGTGCGTGTGCTCCTGTCTGTGTGTGTCAGGTGTGTCGAGTCGTAGCTGGCGTGTGCAGGTGTTGCAGGACGGTTTGGAGGAGGCGGAGGAGGAGTTCCAGGTGTCTCTGAGCGCACCTGTGGGCACTGTCCTCGCCACAACCTCCACCGCCCGGGTCAAGGTCATGGACTCAGGAGAAGGTCAGTCATATGTGTATATGTGAATATGTGTGAATCATGAGTGAATCGTGTATCTGTCACTCATATGATTCAGTCGTATGATTCAGTCATAGGATTCACATATGATTCACTGATATGATTCACTCATGGTACACATACTGTATATATACATGATTCATATGATTCACTCATACAAGTCATGCATATATACACATATGATTCACTCATATGATTCACTCATATGATTCTCTCATATGATTCACTGATATGATTCACTGATATGATTCTCTCATATGATTCACCGATATGATTCCTTGATATGATTCACTTGTACATATAGTTTTTGTCATGTCACGTCCTGTCCCCTGATGTCCCCTCAGGGCAGTGTGGCAGGCGTGGGGGGGGGGCTCTGGGGGCCTCTCGGGGGGAGTCGGGGTCCCCCCGCAAACACGGCTCCATCCAGGTGGAGACCCTCCCGCTGACGCAGGGCGACGGGGCCCACGTGTACGCACGAGGAGACGGGAAGCCTGCCGCCCGCATCCCCACACACCCCAGCCCTGACTCCGCCCACCCCCACCCTGACTCCGCCCACACTCACCGCACCAACAAGAGGCTCAGGACCAGTGGCAACGGCAGAAAGGTAGACTGGACACTGGACACTGTGTGTGTGTGTGTGTGTGTGTGTGTGTGTGCGTGCGTGTGTGTGTGTGTGTGTGTGTGTGTGTGTGTGTGTGTGACTGGACACTGGCCTGGCAGCATGCAGTGGGGGGGGATCAATGTGTAGTGTGGGTGGGGGTTAGTGTGGGTGGGCATTAGTGTGGGTGGGCATTAGTGTGGGTGGGGGTTAGTGTGGGTGGGCATTAGTGTGGGTGGGGGTTAGTGTGGGTGGGCATTAGTGTGAGTGGGCATTAGTGTGGGTGGGGGTTAGTGTGGGTGGGCATTAGTGTGGGTGTGTCTGGTGTTATGTGTAAGGCTGCAAGTCTTAAGTCTGTAAAATGTCACAAAAAGGCACGAAAAACAAAAACTATATAAGAAAAAGTGCATGTGTGTGTGTGTGTGTGTATTTGTGTTTCTGGGTTGTGTGATGTATGCATGTGTATTTGTATGTTATGTAATGTATGTGTGTGTATGTGGTGTTGACTTTAATGTCTAATGTCTCTACAGATCCCCCCCTCCTTCATTCATAGGAATGGCTCTGAGGTTGTCTACACGGTAAGATTCATATGTTTAGGTCTACGGTTAGTCTACACGGTAAGATTCATATGTTTAGGTCTACGGTTAGTCTACGCAGTGAGGGTTACGGTAAGCTAACACTAGTTGCGTCAGAAGTTTTGCCACTACGATCTTAAGCATGCAAAATTTCACAACATAACAAGGTGTTGCTGCTCATTTCATAGAAGAACTGACAGTGATTAAGGCATAACCTAACCAATAAGACTGATAGGGCCTCATTTATAAAATATTGTGGAAAAACCATCCTTCACTTTACTTATTAACTTTTCTGAAATGATCATAAGTGTGATTTAGAGAACAAACGTACGCACATAATAGCTTACATACGCTGATCCTTCTTTATAAATCACAAATGATCTTAAACTGGTGTGCAGCTGAATGGCCTCCCATTTCCACCCTGAAAATGCCCCTAATTACCATAATTAGCATAGAAATGCCCCTAATTAACACAATTAGCATAGAAATGCCCCTAATTACCATAATTAGCATATAAATGCTCCTAATTAACACAATTAGCATAGAAATGCCCCTAATTAACACAATTAGCATAGAAATGCCCCGTATTACCATAATTAGCATAGAAATGCTCCTAATTAACATAATTAGCATAGAAATGCCCCTAATTACCATAATTAGCATAGAAATGCTCCTAAATAATATAATTAGCATAGAAATGCTCCTAATTAATATAATTAGCATAGAAATACCCCTAATTACCATAATTAGCATAGAAATGCTCCTAATTAACATAATTAGCATAGAAATGCCCCTAATTACCATAATTAGCATAGAATGCCCCTAATTAACATGATTAGCATAGAAAGCATCATGCGTGTTCCATCTCGCACCCCCGTAAACTAACAGCACCCCCATAAAAGAATAGCAACCCCGTAAACATCAAGAAAATGTTGCTGAATGATGGCGAGGATATTCTCGGCCGACAGTTTCACGTTGGGAAGTTTCTGACGTCCTGAACTTGAGGACAAATAAAACCTGCGGCTGAGTTGCCCGATTGCTCCAAAACAACTGCTGTTGGCAATCAGTACTTGCACGTCAACCATACATAAAATACTATACTAATAATACAATAATACTGTTCCTAAACGACACTGCGATCATGAAAACTTCACACAAAATTCGTTCACCTGTGTGAATGGTGCTAATGTTGCTGTTGTTGTTGCAAGTGCAGTACAGTGGAATGAGTGTGTGTGTCAGGCTTGTCCCAAATTCAGAATTTCAGAATTCAATTCAATTCAGGAAGTGAATTTGAATTGAATTTGAATTGGCTCCACCCCAGGGGATATGGAATTGAATGTGAATTGGAATTACAGGAAGTGGAATTTCAAATTCAGTGCAATTCAAAGAAATTCATTCAAACCACATATCAATAAGAATGTGATTCTTGGCATGTGTTCTTCTTCCATATTGGAATAATTATATATGAAACACAACTAAAGCTATACAGAGACTAATACTAAGCATATATTTATGCTTATATATATTTTTAAGCAATATTTTCATTTTAAACGTCATGGTGTTAATGGTCAAAATTGACCGCCTAAACTACAATAATACATTTATTAAAAATCTGATTTGCATATGTTTTGATTATCTACTGTATTAGACATCCCTTTGAAACATTGCTCCATTTCACTGTTTACAATTTTAAGGATCAGTATATATTAAGTGACAAATTGCTGTGCAAATGGGGCCTTTTTCTGTTAAATAAATGTACAAAATCATGCTGTGGACATGAGATAATGTCCTATATTAATATGCAGTAGATATTAAATTCATAGTGTAATCATAAAAGTCTGTATATAATCTTTGTTAATGGTACTTTCATTATCATGAATTTCTTTGAATTTCAAGGAATTCCAATTCTACTTCCTGCAATTCGAATTTGAATTGCAATTCCACTTCCTGTTTGAATTTCAATTCAAATTCATTTTGAAATTCAGGAATTGAATTTGAATTTGGGGGTCATTCTCAATTCAATTCTGAATTTGGGACAAGCCTGGTGTGTGTGTGTATGTGTATGTGTATGTGTGTGTGTGTGTGTGTGTGTGTGTGTGTGTGTGTGTGTGTGTGTGTGTGTGTGTGTAAGTACAGTACAGTGGAATGATACAATGTGAGTTGTTTGTTGTACACAAGTAGGGGCCTGATGTGGACATACAGACTTTCCCATGTGAAAGAGGGTTTTTATAAATCTGCACTTTGACGTGAATTTGATCGTACGAACACTCTAAGAGTGTCAAGTCAGTGCGTACGAATGTTTTATTAATGAGGGCCTATCGCTAACCCTAAACCTTAAGCTTATTAATGAGGGCCTAACGCTAACCCTAAACCTTAAGCTAACGCTAACCCTAAACCTTAAGCTTCTTAATGAGGGCGTCACGCTAACGCTATCACTAACCCTAAACCTTAAGCTTATTAATGAGGGCGTCACGCTAACGCTATCACTAACCGTAAACCTTAAGCTTTCAGGCAAAGCAGACCAATGAGCTGTCCACTGCTGTCCTGTCAGGTGGCATCTTGTGAATTCATTTAGAATGAGAGTGTGTGTGTGTGAGTGTGTGAGTGTGAGTGTGAGTGTGTGTGTGTGTGAGTGTGTGAGTGTGTCTGTGAGTGTGAGTGTGAGTGTGTGTGTGTGTGTTTGTAATGTGCTGTTTCCTGTGCTGCAGTATCACGGCATTGTGTCCATGCGTGTGGAGGATGACTCCGCCCCCTCCCCGCCCGCCCGCAGGGCCAGTGTGCAGGTGACCAATAGACAAGCTAAGCCCTCCCACTCCAGTGTGCAGGTGACCAATAGGGGGCAGCAGCAGCCTGCAGGCCCCTCCCACTCCTCTAAGCCCGCCCACTTTGGCACAGACCCCGCC
>CM059284.1:551767-556767 GCA_030347295.1 Setipinna tenuifilis | reverse complement strand
GTGATGGTGCAGTGGTAGCATCGGGCGGTGTTGCAGTGGAGGCGATGGTGCAGTGGAGGTGATGGTACAGTGGAGGTGATGGTACAGTGGTAGCAGGAGGTGATGGTGCAGTGGAGGTGATGGAGCAGTGGTAGCAGGAGGTGATGGAGCAGTGGAGGTGATGGAGCAGTGGTAGCAGGAGGTGATGGAGCAGTGGAGGCGATGGAGCAGTGGTAGCAGGAGGTGATGGAGCAGTGGAGGCGATGGTGCAGTGGAGGTGATGGTGCAGTGGTAGCAGGAGGTGATGGAGCAGTGGAGGTGATGGAGCAGTGGTAGCAGGAGGTGATGGTGCAGTGGAGGTGATGGAGCAGTGGAGGTGATGGTGCAGTGGAGGTGATGGTGCAGTGGTAGCAGGAGGTGATGGAGCAGTGGAGGCGATGGTGCAGTGGTAGCAGGAGGTGATGGTGCAGTGGAGGCGATGGAGCAGTGGTAGCATCGGGGGGTGTTGCAGTGGTAGCATCGGGGGCCGCATATTCAGGGAGGGGGGTGGTGTATATATCTAGCAGGGGTGGGGGGGGGGGTGTATATGTACACATTGTCCACCAGGGGGGGGGGGTGGTGGTGTATATGTACACACAGACTGATTGTGCTCTTTACACAGACAATACATATTTTTAAAGCGGTCTCTATTAACGTATTAGTAGCATTATAGACAAACAGCAGTTTAAATAGAACTGTAGTCTCTTGTCGCTTTGCCAAATCGTACCCACAATGCACCGCTGTATGCCTGCACGTGCCACTGTCAGTAACTACTTCAAACTCCTGACTCTGTAGTGTCTAAGGTAGACTTACAGCGACGCAGTGGACAATGACATTTGGACAATGGACAACACCTTTTCTGTGCAGCCTATTGGGTAGTGACTTCTTTATATTTGTTGTAGTGTATAAACTAGTAGTAGAGTAGAGACACTTTATTTATTCCGGAAGGAAATTAAGGAACACATGCAAATTGTGAAGGGACTCTGACACCGTATCATATGCCACATGTAATACAGCCACTTAAGGTAAGTCACCATGTAATACAGCCACTTAAGGTAAGTCACTTCATATGCCACATGTAATACAGCCACTTAAGGTAAGTCACTTCACTATACACTACTATACAGCCACTTAAGGTAAGTCACCATGTAATACAGCCACTTAAGGTCAGTCACTTCATATGCCACATGTAATACAGCCACTTAAGGTCAGTCACTTCACTATACACTACTATACAGCCACTTAAGGTCAGTCACTTCATATGCCACATGTAATACAGCCACTTAAGGTCAGTCACTTCATATGCCACATGTAATACAGCCACTTAAGGTAAGTCACCATGTAATACAGCCACTTAAGGTAAGTCACTTCAACTTATGCCATAAGCTCTGAGTGATGTAATATCATAACAGACTTGTCATTTAAAAAAAACAAAACAAAACATTGCAGCCACCTCAGTCATGAAGATGGTGTGAGGTAAGTAAACATTTCCACTATAGGACAGAATAATATATAGTATGTGAAGAATGAGGTTAAACACCGTATGTCTAATTCGTCTGTTGTTCACAGACATAAGAATACAACCAACGAACTTGCAACATACAACAGTGCCGACCGGTTGATATGAGTATTGCAACTGCAAGCATTTGTTGAAGTGGGCGGCCGCCGGACTGTTTGGCGCTAGATACAATATCCTCCGGGTACCGGCTTGCAGCATCCCTGCATTACGCACTTACTGTATCTCCACGGCCTAACTTTGCATAGCGATTCGACGTGGCCGCAGTATACAGACAACCGTTACTGATCTTAAGTGCTTTGCTGTCTCTAAACTCATTAGATTATTTCCCATCTTATCCACAGAAATAATAATGATGAGGTAAGTGCTTCCGGTCGCCATCTTGTCGCTAGCTGTGTGTATGAGAGGGTTTGTTTGGAATAACCGGCCAACCTCTTCTACATTTTACTTGTTAGTTTTCATTTTAAAGGATGTCTAAAAGACATCGCTTGGATCTAGGCGATGATTATTCATCAAGTAAGAAAAGAACCTCCTCTGATGGGTAAGTAGCGGTATAGATGTCGGGAAAGTTTCTTGGTATGTCTTTCGAAGCTGACTATGTGTATAGAGAGCATGGCAGCTAAATTAGCTATCGAGCCGAATGGACTAAGCCAGGTCGGGGTAGCTGTAGAATGGCCTACCGCCAGCGCTTCCCATTTTGAGAGACTTAAGTTGGAGCACTGTAACATGGCTGTTAAAGTGAATTCGTTTTGTGGCCGGATTTTGAATCTGAATGAAATACCCCAGCTAGCTACCAAGGCAACGCAGCTAGCACGTGGACTAATGAGACTCGGCTCGTGCATCGCACAGCGTCCAGTTGGTCTTTGATTTCTTGCCGCTCGTTTTACACGGTTTATTATTGTGGTGTTGGTGTGGGACTGTTGGTTTGGAGTCTGTTACTTTGGTATGTTTGCTACTATATCATTTTACACCTAGTGTTAACATGCAACGTTACCGAGGCGTCACAATGAACCAAATGCCGTAGACCGCTTTAATAACCAAAGCATTAGCTATCGCTAGTTAGCTGGAATAGCTAGTCAGTTAAGTAGTGATGTAAAGATGGGCACTTCCGTAGAATTGCTGTGGTATGTGGCTAGCTTTGTTTTAACCGAGACTGGAGTGCAATTGGTCTGTTAACTTCACATTGTGAGAGGCCGCAAAATAAAAACTGCGGTGCAGTTAGGCCTTGTTGTGGTAGCAATCTAATGGCAGTCCGACAGTAGGCTAAGTTAGCATTAAGCGTGTAGGTTTAGAATAGCTTGCTATTGGACTTGGCTAGCTGTCTGTAACAGCCATACGTCAAGACAACGTAAGATAAGGACTGCGCTTGCCGGTAAGTGAACTCTATGCACGCATCCCAAAAGCGGTCGTGTTTACGTCTGGGAAACGCACGGCGCTGTAGGCATACATGTCAGGTCCTACTGTGACATAGCCTCACACGGTCGCGTGTTCACTTAAGTGCATGCGAGGAGTAGGTGAAATGTAAACGACATGAAAGACCGTGATGCTCTCTTGCCAAAATGGCGAAGCAAACACGGACAACATGTGTGCCCAAATGTGCTGCACAACCTCACCAGTGAACGAGAAAAACACATCCAAAGATGTTTTTGGGAAATGTATCTTTTTATTTTGTATTTGGCAGCTCCACTACAATTAATTTACCCTGGGATAAAGTAACTGTACGACTACTAATAAAGCTTAACTGTGACTTGTTGCAGCAGTAAAATTAAATAACCAGTTCTGTGCAGCTCCGTACTTATCATAAACTAAGCTCAATTCATGCACACCAAAATTAACCACTTAGAATTATAAACTAGTTCATTTTGCATTTTTTAAAGCAAGAAGTGAAGTGTTCCATGACCTCCATGTCTCTTATGTAGCCTAAGCCTGCTTACTGTATACCCCATCCCCCTGTGTGTGTGCCCCATCCCCCTGTGCCCCATATTACTCATATTAGTAGCAGTAAACCTGCTTACTGTATACCCCATCTCTGATGGTGACAGCACTACACCATAGTACCACTGCAGTGTTCAGTGTAGTATTGGTGACAGTATTGCACAGGTGTTACTGCAGTGTTTAGTGTAGTATTGGTGACAGTATTACAGTGTAGCTCCAGTGCAGTGTCTGAGGGTCTCTCAGGCTTTATGATTAAACTGGTGCAGGTACGGACGGCATGAGGCTTGTTTAGGTAACAAAGGTGCATCTTTCAGACAGTACAGATACTCCATCGCAAACAGTACAGATACTCCATCGCAAACAGTACAGATACTCCATTGCAAACAATACAGATACTTTATCGCCCAAAAATGTCCATCTGTATGTTTGTGTCCTCCTGCACCTCACAGTCACACACCTCAGTCACACACACACCACACAGTCACACACACCACACAGTCACACACACACCACACAGTCACACACACACACCACACAGTCACACACACACACCACACAGTCACACACACACACACCACACAGTCACACACACCACAGTCACACACCGCACAGTCCTCCTGCACCACAGTCACACACACCTCAGTCACACTGGAGCAGTCACACCCCTCACCGTGTCAGCAGAGATGTGTGCTTGTTTTGCTTACCTGTGTGACAGTGTTGGATTTTGCACCATCCTACCTGTGTGACAGTGTTTGATTCTTTATGTCTGGCACAACCAGCCTGCTTGTTTCTGTCATGAATTGCTTTAAAATGTTTGGAAGTGATGCTATAGAACACACCGTCTCCCCCCCCCTTGTGACCCCCCCAGGAAGGAGCGTGACCGAGAGCGAGACGAGCGGTCCAAGGAGCGTGAGCGGGACCGCGAGCGGGAGAGGGAGCGGGAGCGGGAGAGGGAGCGGGACGGGCGGGGGCCGGGGGGGCTGGGCTCAGGGGGGGTGGGGATGCCCGTGGGGGGGCCGGGGGCTCTGCTGCCCCCCCTGAAGCAGACGGCCATGCACCAGCAGATTAACCCCTTCACCAACCTGCCCCACACACAGCGCTACTACGACATCCTGAAGAAGAGGCTCCAGCTGCCTGTCTGGGAGTACAAGGAACGCTTCGCAGACATACTCACACGACACCAGACCTTCGTGCTCGTCGGAGAGACCGGCTCCGGCAAGACCACACAGGTGAGTGAGTGTGTGTGTGTGTGTGTGTGTGTGTGTGTGTGTGTGTGTGTGTGTGAGAGTGAGTAACATACTCACACGACACCAGACCTTCGTGCTCGTCGGAGAGACCGGCTCCGGCAAGACCACACAGGTGAGTGTGTGTGTGTGTGTGTGTGTGTGTGTGTGAGAGTGAGTAACATACTCACGCGACACCAGACCTTCGTGCTCGTCGGAGAGACCGGCTCCGGCAAGACCACACAGGTGAGTGTGTGTGTGTGTGTGTGTGTGTGTGTGTGTGTGTGTGTGTGTGTGTGTGTGTGTGT
>CM059284.1:536767-549267 GCA_030347295.1 Setipinna tenuifilis | reverse complement strand
ACAGGCTCCAATACCATCCTCAAGTCAGTACACACACACACTGGCTGCCTGCCTGTAGGTATATGACTGACGGGATGTTTTAACTGTGTGTGTTGTAAGTCGCTTTGGATAAAAGCATCTGCTAAAGGTGGTGTGCGTGTGTGCGCGTGCGTGTGTGTGTGTGTGTGCGCAGGTACATGACTGACGGAATGCTGCTGCGTGAGGCGATGAACGATCCGCTGCTGGAACGCTACGGTGTCATCATCCTGGATGAGGCTCACGAGAGAACCCTCGCCACCGACATCCTCATGGGCGTACTCAAGGAGGTGGTCAAACAGCGCTCAGACCTCAAGGTACACACACACACACACACACACACACACACTGTAAATGAGAACCCTCGCCACCGACATCCTCATGGGCGTACTCAAGGAGGTGGTCAAACAGCGCTCAGACCTCAAGGTACACACACACACACACACACACACACACACACATGCACACACACACAGTAAAGGGTGCTGAGCGGTGCTGACAGCTGGTGTGTGTGTGTGTGTGTGTGTGTCTGTGTCTGTAGATCATCGTCATGAGCGCTACGCTGGACGCTGGGAAGTTCCAGGTGTATTTCGACAGCTGCCCCCTGCTGACCATACCTGGCCGCACGCACCCCGTGGAGATCTTCTACACACCTGAGCCTGAGAGGGACTACCTGGAGGCCGCCATCCGCACCGTCATACAGATACACATGTGTGAGGAGGACGAGGGAGACGTGCTGCTCTTCCTCACCGGACAGGAGGTGATGCTCACACGCACACACACACACACACACACACACACACACACACGCACTACAGTCACCTCTATGCCCCTACCCTCACCCCTGACACAGGGCTTAGTGTTAGCCCTGTCACTGCACCTAGAGTTAGCCCTGTCACTGCACCTACGGTTAGCCCTGTCACTGCACCTAGAGTTGGCCCTGTCACTGCACCTAGCGTTAGCCCTGTCACTGCACCTAGAGTTGGCCCTGTCACTGCACCTAGAGTTGGCCCTGTCACTGCACCTAGAGTTGGCCCTGTCACTGCACCTAGAGTTGGCCCTGTCACTGCACCTAGAGTTGGCCCTGTCACTGCACCTAGAGTTGGCCCTGTCACTGCACCTACGGTTAGCCCTGTCACTGCACCTAGGGTTAGCGTTAGCCCTGTCACTGCACCTAGGGTTAGCCCTAGCCCTGTCACTGCACCTAGGGTTAGCGTTAGCCCTGTCACTGCACCTAGGGTTAGCGTTAGCCCTGTCACTGCACCTAGGGTTAGCGTTAGCCCTGTCACTGCACCTAAGGTTAGCGTATGCCCTGTCACTGCACTTAGGGTTAGCGTTAGCCCTGTTGATGTGTCTGTACCCTCATGGTTCACATTAGCTCTTGCATGTGTCCTCTGTAGGGTTAGCGTTATCTCTGTGCATGTGTTAGCGTTAGCGGCTACGCTGGCAGCTGTGTGTCTGGTCTGTGTTAGCGTTAGCGGCTATGCTGATGGCTGTGTGTCTGTGCATGTGTTGACGTTAGCGGCTACGCTGACGGCTGTGTGCCTGGTCTGTGTTAGCGTTAGCGGCTACGCTGACGGCTGTGTGTCTGGTCTGTGTTAGCGTTAGCGGCTATGCTGACTGCTGTGTGTTTGGTCTGCAGGAAATTGACGAGGCGTGCAAGCGTATCAAGCGGGAGGTGGACGACCTGGGCCCGGAGGTGGGGGACATCAAGATCATCCCCCTCTACTCCACGCTGCCCCCCCAGCAGCAGCAGCGCATCTTCGAGCCGCCCCCCCCACGCAAACCCAACGGCGCCATCGGCAGGAAGGTAATGGCGCTAACTTAGCGTTACGTCTGTCTGAAGTCAGCGTTCCGTCTGTCTGAATTTAACGTTCTATGTATGTGTAGCTTGCCTGTTTTTGTGTGTGTGTGTGTCTGTCGTAGGCGGTGGTATCTAATGTGCGTGTGTGTGTGTGTTTTGTAGGTGGTGGTATCTACCAATATAGCTGAGACGTCCCTGACAATAGATGGGGTGGTGTTCGTAATTGATCCTGGATTTGCCAAGCAAAAGGTTAGTTTCAACCAACGTCAGATCCGCACACACACTCCTCTCTCTCCCCCTCTCTCCCTCTTCCTTCCTTCCTCTCTCTCTCTCTCTCTCTCTCCCCCTCTCCCTCTCCACCTCCACCCTAGAGCTACAGGGCGGTGCCTGTAGTTCACTGTAAGGGGGCGGTGCCTGTGCTTCACTGTAAATGGGCAGGGCCTGTAGTTCACTGTAAATGGGCGGTCCCTATATATCACTGTAAGGGGGTGGTGCCTGTAGTTCACTGTAAGGGGGCGGGGCCTGTAGTTCACTGTAAATGGGCGGTGCCTGTAGTTCACTGTAAGTGGGCGGTCCCTGTAGTTCACTGTAAGGGGGCGGTGCCTGTAGTTCACTGTAAGTCACTCTGGATGAGTGTTTGCTAAATGACAATGCTCCGTGTGGAGTTGTTGCTGGTGACGGCCATGAGTAAAGTGCGTGTGTGTGTGTGTGTGTGTGTGTGTGTGTGTGTGTGTAGGTGTATAATCCCCGTATCCGTGTGGAGTCGTTATTGGTGACGGCCATCAGTAAGGCTTCAGCTCAGCAGAGGGCCGGGAGAGCCGGAAGAACACGACCAGGAAAGTGCTTCAGACTCTACACCGAGAAGGCCTACAAGACAGAGATGCAGGTACACCCACACACACACACCTGTACAAAGGGAGATGTCTCCGTTTTCATATCCTATAACACCTACCCAGAGATCCTAACCCTGTGCCCCCCCCCAGGATAACACCTACCCAGAGACCCTAACCCTGTGCCCCCCCCAGTGATGAAGGGTGTGTGTGTGTGTGTGTGCCCCCCCCCAGGATAACACCTACCCAGAGATCCTAATACTCTCATATATAATAATATAATAATACTCTGTCCCCCCCCTCCAGGATAACACCTACCCAGAGATCCTAACCCTGTGTATATATATCTATATAATAGATCCTAATACTCCCCCTCCCCCTGTGCCCCCCCCCCTCCAGGATAACACCTACCCAGAGATCCTAACCCTGTGTGAGGGTAATATAAGTATATAATAAGTATAAGACCCTAATACTCTCTGCCACTCCAGGATAACACCTACCCAGAGATCCTGCGCTCCAATCTGGGCTCGGTGGTGCTGCAGCTGAAGAAGCTCGGCATCGACGACCTCGTGCACTTCGACTTCATGGACCCACCTGGTAAGCCTGTGTGTGTGTGTGAGAGAGAGAGAGAGAGAGAGAGAGAGAGAGAGAGAGAGAGAGAGAGAGACAGAGAGAGACAGAGAGAGACAGAGAGAGACAGAGAGAGAGAGACCGAGAGAGACCGAGAGAGAGACCCGCCGAGTGAGGCTGTGTGTGTGTGAGAGCTGATGTGTGTGCTGGAGCTGCTGAACTACCTGTGTACACACACACACACACACTCTGACCCTGTGTGTGTCCCGTAGCCCCGGAGACGCTGATGCGAGCGCTGGAGCTGCTGAACTACCTGGCGGCGCTGAACGATGACGGAGACCTGACGGAGCTGGGCTCCATGATGGCCGAGTTCCCCCTCGACCCCCAGGTGAGGATGTCTCACACACACACACACACACACACACACACACACACACACCGTTCATCACTGTCATGCTCTCGACCCCCAGGTTAGGATGTCTCTCACACACACACACACACACACACACACACACACACACCGTTCATCACTGTCATGCTCTCGACCCCCAGCTCGCCAAGATGGTCATCGCCAGCTGCGAGTTCAACTGCTCCAACGAGATCCTCTCCATCACTGCCATGCTCTCAGGTAATCACACACACACGCGCGCACACACACACACACACACACACACACACACACACACCCTCCATCACTGCCATGCTCTCACGTAAACACACACACACACACACACACACACACCCTCCATCACTGCCATGATCTCAGGTAATCACACACACACACACACACCCTCCATCACTGCCATGATCTCAGGTAATCACACACACACACACACACACCCTCCATCACTGCCATGCTCTTAGGTAGTGATGGCACATACACACACGCTTGCTCTTTGCTCTCTCTCTCTCCAGTCTGACTCTGTCCCTCTTACACACACACACCTCCACACACTCCCTATTTCTGCTTTCACGCTCTCACACACTTACACACACACAAGCAGTGAGTGGTGTGGTGAGGGTCAGTAGCTGGTCAGTAGCTGGTCAGTGTGCCGTGTGAGTCGTCAGTAGTCAGTGTACAGTATGGCGGGCTATACAGGACGCACATGTGCACAGCATTATGGGTAGGGCTTACCTGTAGGTGGCACGGAACATGTCAGCGGTGCAGAAGTTCTTTTAATTGTCTAAAGAAGGAGGAGAGGTTACAATATGCAACACCTGCCGCGTGCAACACCTGCCGCGTGCAACACCTGCCGCGTGCAACACCTGCAAGGCCACAGGAGACCATGAAGGGATGACAAACTGTTTTGGCTACGAATCTGATTAGACACTAAACGGTTAGAGCGACCTGCTGATGTAGCTAAGTTTGAACAAGCTAACGGGTGACTATATTAGCTGTACTGCCTGCCGTTGTGTTCTAATCAGCTAACTAGCTGCCATTGTGCCGCTGGGCTAACTAGCTGCCATTGTGCTCTAATGAGCTAACTAGCTGCCATTGTGCTCTAATGAGCTAACTAGCTGCCGATGTGCCGCTGGGCTAACTAGCTGCCATTGTGCTCTAATGAGCTAACTAGCTGCCATTGTGCTGCACTGAGCTAACAGGCAGCAGTAGCCGTTGTGGGGCTAGGCTAACTAGCTGCCATTGTGCTAATGGGCTAACTAGCTGCCATTGTGCTCTAATGAGCTAACTAGCTGCCATTGTGCTAATGGGCTAACTAGCTGCTGATGTAGGGCTAGGCTAACTAGCTGCCATTGCGCTCTAATGAGCTAACTAGCTGCCATTGTGCTAATGAGCTAACTAGCTGCCATTGTGCTAATGGGCTAACTAGCTGCCAATGTGCTGCACTGAGCTAAGTAAGTATTGTGTGTTCGGCGAGATCTGTACACCCATATATTCTGTTAGTTGTGTATACATATACGAGTGTGGCACTTGTTTGATGTTCTACCTCATTAATAATGTTGGGACATTTTCTACTGAAGAAGAACTAAGTGAAAGATTGTGTTTGCTATAGAAGAACGATGAAAGTTGGTGTTGGCACGTCAAAATCTGAGATTTCAGAAATCAGGAAGTGTAGTCAGTGCGTCCCTAGTTGGGTGTGTGTGTGTGTGTGTGTGTGTGTTTGTTTGTGTGTGTGAATGAAATGCTCTTGGCTTGTGATTGGCCATGGTGGGTGTGCGTGTGTCGTAGGCTAGCTGGTGTGCCTGTGTCGTGGTGTGTGTGTGTGTGTGTGTCGTAGGCTGGTGTGCGTGTGCCTTGGCTAGCTGGTGTATGCGTGTCTTGGCTAGGGTTAGGGTTAGTGGTGTGTGTGTGTGTGGTAGGCCTGTGTGTGTGTGTGTGTAACGCCCCATGGTGTGTGTGTTTGAGTCGCTGGCACTGACGTCTCTGGGCGGCTGTGTTGGGGCCCATACCAACGCTGTTTAGTCCCGCAGTGTTTCGTGCGTCCCACTGAAGCCAAGAAGGCGGCCGATGAGTCCAAGATGAGATTCGCCCACATCGACGGAGATCACCTGACCCTGCTCAACGTGTACCACGCCTTCAAGCAGAGTGAGTAACACACACACACACGCACACACACACTAGCAGACCACTGGACCCGCTGTGCAGGTGGTTATCTGTGTGTCCTCAGGACTGAGTTTGTGAAATGGCTCCCTCTGCTGGCCAGCATAGAGAACAATGAGCGTAGTGTTGGCGTAGAGCAATGGAGCCTGGACTCATTTGTAATGACTTATGGATTGTGTATGTGTTGTCAGTCAGTGCACTGGTGTTAGGACTGTGAACTGAAACACTAATGCTGTGTGTGTGTGTGCTTCAGATCACGAGTCTGTGCAGTGGTGCTATGATAACTTTGTGAACTACCGCTCGCTGATGTCAGCGGATAACGTGCGGCAGCAGCTGTCGCGCATCATGGACCGCTTCAACCTGCCGCGCCGCAGCACCGACTTCACCAGCCGAGACTACTACATCAACATACGGCGCGCCCTCGTCACCGGATTCTTCATGCAGGTGTGTGTGTGTGTGTGTGTGTGTGAGACTACTACATCAACATACACCGCGCCCTCGTCACGGGATTCTTCATGCAGGTGTGTGTGTGTGTGTGTGAGACTACTACATCAACATACGCTGCGCCCTCGTCACGGGATTCTTCATGCAGGTGTGTGTGTGTGTGTGTGTGAGGGACACCTGTAACTCTGTGTGTGTGTGTGTGTGCGCGTGTGTGTGCGCGTGTGTGTGCGCGTGTGTGTGTGTGTGTGTGTGTGTGTCCACAGGTGGCACACCTGGAGCGCACGGGCCACTACCTGACGGTGAAGGACAACCAGGTGGTGCAGCTGCACCCCTCCACGGTGCTGGACCACAAGCCGGAGTGGGTCCTCTACAACGAGTTCGTGCTCACCACCAAGAACTACATCCGCACCTGCACAGACATCAAGCCAGAGTGGTACGCACCCGTGTGTGTGTGTGTGCGCGTGTGCGCGGTTGTGTGAGTGCGCGTGCGTGTGTGTGTGTGTGTGTGCGTGCGTGCGTGTGTGTTAACATTAACTGCCATTTTGCAATTTATCATGTGCACTTTTCTCAATGGGAACTATGCTAGACCTAGTCAATTATTGGACAGATACTTTCCGTGCGTGAAGCATGTAGGTTAGGGTGCGGTAGTTGGAAAAAGCTTTATTTGACAAACACACACACACACACGCACGCGCACACACACACACTAGGGTGCGTTAGTTGGAAAAAGCTTTATTTGACACACACACACACACACTAGGGTGCGTTAGTTGGAAAAAGCTTTATTTGAGACCAGCGTTCATTGCCCAAATGTGTTGCTAGCCCGTACAGCTATTTAGCTATTTGCAGCCTCATGGCTTTGTGTTTTTAATGTGTGTGTGTGTGTGTGTTAGGCCTGTGAACATCGGGTTAGGGATGTATGTGTGTGTGTTATGAAACTGAAGTTGGGGATATGCATGTGTTTTAAAATGTGGTGTATGTGTGTGTCTTTAATGTGTTTTTAATGCGGTGTGTGTTTTTAATGCGGTGTGTGTGTGTGTGTGTGTGTTTTTAATGCGGTGTGTGTGTGTGTGTGTGTGTGTTTAATGTGGTGTATGTGTGTGTCTTTAATGTGTTTTTAATGCGGTGTGTGTGTGTGTGTGTTTTTAATGCGCTGTGTGTTGTGTCTGCCAGGTTGGTGAAGATTGCTCCCCAGTACTATGAGATGGGCAACTTCCCCCAGTGTGAAGCTAAACGACAGCTGGAGAGAATCATCGCCAAGCTTCAAACTAAGGAGTACTCCCAGTACTGAAAACACACACACACACACACACACACACACACACGTACACACACACACACGGACTCTGGTCAGCTGTCAGTCGTGTTGTAACGAGCGCATCAGCTCTAAATTGTACATTGTCCAAATCTGCTCAACCTTAGTTTGCAGGATTTGTTTCCATGTTTTCTTTTCTTGTTTCATGTTAAATTTGATTATTTTTTATAACTTCATTTTGCCATCCTGCTCCGCCTCAGCGCTTCTTGTCGGGTCATAGCATCTAGTGGGTCTGTTACCATGGGAACATGATGGCGGGGGCGGGGCAAGGCGTTGCCCCCGGCTACAAGCATGAGCACCTCATGTGGACCTCGACATTCCTCCTAGACCTCCACCTCCTCCGGGAGCCTGTTCGCCCGGCACACCGGAATACTGGAATGGGGCGTAGATTCAATAAAAAATCTCCAAACCACACCTGCCTCCCTGTCTCCTTCCTCCCTTCCTGTCTCCCCCCACTCCGAGCTGGAGTACCATCTCACCCGGTAGCGATAGGGGCCTGGAACACCTGAGCCGGTGGAGTACCATCCGAGCAGGTAGCAATAGGACCCTGGAACACCTGGTGGGTAGGGAGTCTGATAGATCTGGCAGGTAGGGAGTCTGATAGATGAGTAATTTGCCAGTGCTCCTGTTGTCTAGGTGTTTCTGTGTATCTATGGTGCCTCTATGGTGTTTCTGTGTATCTATGGTGCCTCTATGGTGTTCCTGTGTATCTATGGTGCCTCTATGGTGTTTCTGCTCCTCTGTTGCCACAGTCTGTTAGTCAGAGCAGAGGAACCCTACAGAGCACACTATGGGCTTCATGCCTTCACACCAGCTTGCTGACGAGATCCATCCCAGTTTTCAGGGGGTCAGGTAAGAGCGGCAAATCTGAGTTCTGAGTCCTTTGGGTGCACAGGTCATCTCCTTGGTAATGATGCAGAAGGCGCCATGGCACGTTGTTCCTCTGGGTTGTCATGGCGCCCGCTCACTGCGGGGAAACACTCTCAGGGTTGTGAGACAGATTTTAATATATCCTCCATGACGGCAGGAGGATAGTCAACCTAGGTCCGGTCCATCCTGGTCCTGCCAGTCCGGAACCTCAGCCCAGTGGAGCACGAGTCTCGTGTGGACACTGCAACAACACCTTTCTGGTAGGGGTGTGTGTGTGTGTTGGTGTGTGTTAAAAAGAAAATTCTGTGTAAAAAAAACTTTGGCAAAGTTAAAATATGGTAATGACTTGGCATATTGGGTGATGAGCAAAACTATGCTAGCCTGTTGCATTTCGAACTTTACTATTTTTATCATTTTTGTGAAAAAGGCTCACAATGCTAGGGATCAGGGCACAGAGGAAGCTTGAAGACCATTTTTAAACTATTAAGCTCAAAGTAGCTCCACACTTTCTTGGTAGCAAACGAGGCATTGAGAACTTTGTAATTGTACAAACTTCATTAAAAAGATTGCTCATACACATAGTACCTTGCGGTAGTTTCTGCCAGTTTCGCCACCGTATGGAAATCAAAGCCTCGCCTTTGTTCATTGGTAGGCTGCAGTGTTTCCCACAGATCAGGTGGCAATTTGTGGTGGGTCTGCGCACCGGGATAGTGTCACGGCGTCGCGAAGTCACGGCGGTCGGCGTAGTCGGTCATTGGGGTTTATGTAAAATGCGAGCAGAAGGCAGTATTCTTTCTGAAGCTGCTTTAAGTTGAATGTACATTAGTATTTAAAAGTCATTTTTAAATTATTAGGTTAATCTTAGTTTCTGACTGATAAGAACCCTACTAGAATCCTGTATGGACCTTCCTCTACCTAAACATGCATTACTGGACAGGCCAATAAAATTTGTATGCTTATACAAATACCTGGACTTTGTATGGAAGACCCATCACCAGATTGAAATTGAACTTGATTTTAATTAAGTTCCATTTGTTAACTTCTTACCAAAACAACAAACATTCAGAGTCAGAGTGAAAAAAAAAAAGCCAAAATATGTTGCTTTATTCTTAATTTGACAATGGACATAGCTTTATCCATAAACCAGAGGAGATTTCTCTAAGACTGCAAGGGAAGCTCTGTAAAAAAAAATGTAATGGTCAAATGTTTACAAAATGCCTTAAAACATGTCCATTTCAAACACCAGTTTGTTAATAATAGGCCCATCATCACAAATCAACTGAGTTGGAACTTAGCATACTTTGTTCTCATGGCATATGGCCAACGCATTTTCTCATAGATGTCCAGCGTCAATGCACTTCAATGGGCCAGCACGGACCCCTCATTTTCTATGCATGGAAACTGGATGGTCATTGGAGAAATGCCATTTTTTTTCTCCCGCCCCCGGACGAAATCTAACTCCCTCAACACTTTCTAGCTAAATGCAGCAAGAACGCTATGGTCACTTTCTAGCTAAATGCATCAAGAACGCTATGGTCGTGCCCTGGGCGGAATGTCTTGGGCTTTACGGGGCTGCTGCGTTACCAGCTTTATATGTTGAATTAGGGCGTGGGATGTTCCTTTGCTAACGTTAACAACTTTTAGCTCACTATGCCAATATAACTTTTCTGGACAATAATTCTGTGCATGTGTGTTTTGAGCACAGTAGCATACAAACCTTTTGTGAACAGCCAGGTTTCGCCGACTCTCTCCTCAGTGCAATTCTGCTTTCTTGCTATCCAGCTTCGGCTGCAGCGTCAGACGTTGCCATGGAGAGGAGCGGGCGAATCAGATGTCAGTGCGTTTGGACCCGTGCGTGCGTGTGTGGGAAAGCGAATGACAGTAAAGCAGAGACTGATCCGAGGTTTAAATTAACGGAACGTTTTATATAAAAATCGCGTCTGGAAAAATAAATAAATACCGGAATCAATGTGTGGCGGGGGGATTTCAATGTGTGGCGGCCCGCCACAAATTGGTCTATGTGTGGGAAACACTGGGCTGGCTGACTAGCTAATGTATAACACTTCAAAAATTCCATGTTACAAACAGAATTACTTTTGCAACTTTTTTAAAACAAACATTTTAGGAAGAAATGTGACAGGCACATTAGACACAGTACTTTAGCATAGTAGCATTGTACCACGGCATAGCACATTAGCTCTTATACCCACAGCATAATGTGCAATGCCTTCCTTACAGTGCAATACTACTACTACTGTATTGGTCTGTACACATTAGCATAAAAGCATAGCATATTGACAGCACAGCATCTTAACATACTAGTACTTTACCATACGAACATACATCTGTTAACATGTTAACATATTAGCACATTAACATGCCATTGGTTATAATGTTTTTTTTGTACTTTTCACTTTGATACTTTTATCATGCACCTTTGTGGTTTTGCTGTTTAGTTTCACTGTATAGGCAACTGTTCAATGACAATAAGTCTTCAAGTTTTGAAACATTATTACAGGTGCTATATATATGTGTAAAGAATAAATGAGGTTTTATATACAATGTGGGTTATTGCACATTAATTAAATATCGCACAGTGATGATACAGTATGTATTAGATAATAATATCGCACAGGGGTGATACAGTATGTATTAGATAATAATATCGCACAGGGATGATACAGTATGTATTAGATAATATCGCACAGCAGGTGGGTAGAAAGAAGTCTGGGGGGCTGTGACTGTGGAGTCAGTGCATGTGTGAGATCAGAGTGGCTCTGGCTTAAAGCTGTTTTTGAGTCTGTTGGTCCTTGTTGTGATGCACCTGTAGCGCCTCCCTGAGGTCAACAGGTCAAACAGACCAAAACCAGGGTGGGAGCAGGGTGTCCTAGATGATGTTATTTGCTCTGCTGAGGCAGCAGAAGGTGTAAATGTCCATCAGGCAGGGTAGAGGGCAGCCGACGATCTCTCCAATATTGCTTTGATTTTTAGCGTGCGCGTGTGTGCGTGTGTTCCCTGTCTTTCTTTTTCAGTGGACAGAGTTCACGGACCGGATACTGGCGTGATGCCCTCACTGCAGAAAAGTGTATGTGGCACGCACGCACACACACACACACGGTGTACACATTTTAATACGTTTATATGGAGGTTGACATAGGGAAATGACTACAGATCCAAACTAATGGAAGTATATCATAGGATTAGATAGGCCAGATCAATCACAAAAATATCCCATGCTACACACAAACATAAACATACACACAGACACATTATACACAGACACACACCTTCTATGTAATCTCTCTAATGCACACACACACACACACATATGAATACACACACAGACACATTGTGCGTGTTTGAATGTGTATGTGTACAAACACAGATAATCTCTCTCATACACACACGTAGACAGCATGAATTTCAATATTTAATGTTTTTTAAAGTAATTGAAAGAAACAATAGGGTTGTAAATGAACATTTAATTTGTCTTTTATGTCATTGTCATAATGACATCATAGGTTAAAGGTCATATAACCGTGGTTAGTTTTGGTCAATGGAAAATACAGCCCAGTCTTTGTCACACTGTCTTGACCATACTTTATGTTACGTTTTGACCATTTCACAACACTTTCTTTACGTTTGGCATTGCTTGTGTAATCAGATGATGATCAGAGACCTGGGAGACTCCACTACACTAGGTGGCACTGTAGTCTTTTCAACAAGTGGTGAACTACTCCCAGTTAATGGCTACTAAATAAAGAAAATAAACAAACTATCTGGCGGCATTCAAACAAAGATGTCGTTTGAGGAGTTTGACAGAGCAGGATTCGCATACATGTGCATTCTGCTGTGTTTGGAAGTCCGTATGAATGAACAAACAAGAGTTTTTTGGTTTCATTGATACATACGCAGTATGCAAATTCGATACGATACTGTGCACAAGGCAGCACCAAGCGGATTAACATCGGCTTAAGCCAGGTGCAAATCCAGTCCCTTTACGATCATTAGCCTGTGTACATGAATTCGATATGGTTCCGTTTACAATCGGATTAAGCTCGTCTATGTGCACGCAGCGACTGTCTAATTTAC
>CM059284.1:509267-534267 GCA_030347295.1 Setipinna tenuifilis | reverse complement strand
TGCGCCGGCCCCGTCTTTCCTGTGCTCCAATGAGCACAGCGTACATAAACAAACACGCACACGTGGCTGCCGTCTCTCCCACGCAGCCAATTAACCTGATTGTCAGCCCAGGTGGAGGCAATCAGCCCAGGTGGAGGCAATTGTAGCAATCAAGGCGGTGGCATAAAAAAGAGTTTGACGCTGACAATGAGACAGCAAGAGTGAGATGTGTGACAGCAGCCTCTAGTATCTCCAGTTTTTGTGTCGCAGTAAAGTGAAAACCAGTACCAAACTACGGCAAAGGTAAGCAAAACGCCAGTACCAACAGCTAAAACAGCCTACCAGCTTTGTTAGCTACGAAGATTAGTCCACATCGGCTCTGGAGTTGACCCTTTACACAATGAATATAAAGGGCGTGGGAAGTTAACTGGTCTGATACCCTGTTTGCCGAAGGTAACTCCGTGTTGCAGATGCTTAACGTTGTAAGATATAAACTGTGCTAAAAAGTAATGCTAATCGCGATGCTAATTGTTAGCTAAAATGCTAGTTGAACTACTTTGTTACTTACCTGTGTGAGTATGCTACTGTGAAAAGATGTGTGTTAGCTTCAGTAGTATGTTGTACTTACCTGAAGACAATTGTGTCCAGTGTTGTGCATATTTTATTTCAAATGTAACATTGGTATTTCATTGTGTTGTGTTGCAGTTTTACAAAAAAAGATACCAGAAGATTTTAGTAAAAGGTCAACCTGGAATCAAGCCTACTGGGTCTTTCTTGTTGGTTATCTGTCTGAAAATACAGCTCACGACACGTATTTACCAGGACAGAATAGTAACTAACTTGTCGAAGTTTACTTCCCGCCAATGAGCGCATATCCCTGGGATAGAGACGAAAAATTAGCTGAACTAGCTAAGCTTCAGTGTTGTCGCTTTGCTGAGGTAAACGTTCCACTGACCTGAAATTTGGTAGGTGTCTTGCTAATGCTACAAGTGAATGCACTGCCAAGCTTAATTTTAGGACAAAATTACAAATATCTATAAATGCAAGGAACACACAATATGGCTGCATCAGTGGGCTCTGTACTAGTAATTTCTGATTCCAGTACTCTCGTTTAGTGTGTAACTCAATGTCTATTTTGATGTATTTGTTGTTATGCGTGTGTTTGTTTTTAAAGCAACACTATTCAGCTTTTTTCGAGTTAATTGATCACTTTTGTAAGTCGGTAGATTTCGTAAGTCACTTAAATGAGTCATTACCAGGCGAAAGACTCTCTCGACTCTCTCTAAACATTACACTGCTTGTGGCCATTATGAAATGCCTAAAATGGAGCCATTTTTGTGTGTGTGTGTGTGTGTGTGTGTGTAATATCAGGTAAATGTTGGAAGGCTGCGGAGTGTCTGACTGTGCTTTATTCCCTAGCCCTGAGCCGGTCCAAAGAGATTACAATAATGGTGGACTACCTCCTTGGGAAGATCATGTTTGAGGAAATACCCACACTGATTGAGGAGGGGACATTGGTCTGAATGGATGGACTCACCTTGCCCTTTATCAAACTTGAGGTGCTAGTTTAAGAGGCTGTAAAACGCCCATCACCTCCAAGACTACATCCTGTCTGAACAACTCTTACCTGTACCTACACTTCTCTACCAGTATTCTCTACACTTGCTTCATTTTAGTAATGAACTTGGCATTTACTCAACCTGACACTGGGAATTGCAAAAGGAACAGTTCTTATGACTGCATGGGTTTTGTCTGACAGTTTACAGTGTTGCAATTTAATATGTGTCTCCTCCCCTGACAGGTCAAAGCAATGTGTTCTGTATCTACTAGGTGAAAATATCACACTACAATGGCACAGGTGTTGCCCACAAGCTCCTTCCAGGTTCCCAGCTATGGCTCCAAGCTGCTTCAGAACCTGACCACAGATGCTGCAGGAGAGGCCCAGTTCTCTGTAGACAGCTCCTTTTGCCGGGGACTTTGAGCTTATTGTAAGCTAAGCACTGTCTTGTCTTGCTATAACTCTCTCACTGTGTGTCAGTGAGGTAGTGATTGTGCCAGAGAGGCTGCGTAGACATGGTCACCCTTAAGGTCAAGGTAGGTCTATGCACCCACCTGCTAAAAACCCTTCCCTTCCGAGACTGCTTCCCTTCTGAACAGAACTAACAAAACTAACAATCACTAAACCAACTCTCTTTCTCTGTCCCCATGTGGGAGTATGTATGTCTGTAGGGTCCTTGCTCTGGGAAACTTATTCAGACACATGCACCTGCCTGTATGTATAAAGGTTGCCTGCCTACTCTGTGTCCCTTTAGACCTCAGTCTGCTTATGTCTTCCTTTTTGGAAGTCGCTTTGGATAAAAGCGTCTGCCAAATGTAATGTATTGTAATGCTTGGCTGCCTGTCTGCCTACTCATCTGCTTTGCATGCCTGAAGCTCTGCCTGCTTGGCTGGACATCCATCCATATCCATTCTTCTCAAAGGTACAAGTTCAATTTATTTTGAGAGATTGTCAAAGATGCAAGTATTGTCTTCAAAAATATGTTGTAGGTCTGTAATATGAGGGTCTTTGTAAGGGCAGCTGTAAGAGCCATTTTAGGTAAATGGTAAAGTAGTAAATGCGCACTACAGGGATGCCTGTATTTTGTAGTGGTGCTTCCTTTGGACTTTTACATTGGTATGTGATGAGAGGGCCTTACACCCAAGATGGCCGACGCTCACCTGATCTTTAGACGAAAAAAGACTTTCATCCATCCTTCTCAAAAAGGTACGAGTTAAATTTATTTTGAAATTGTCAAAGATGTAAGTACTGTCTTCAAACATATCTTCAACACAACTTCAGTAGCAGTGTTATGGCTATCTAGTATTGGGCTATCAAATTGCTACCCTTGATGTCTTTTGCTCCCTGTGCTGTGACTGTGGAGTGTGTATGTCTGCAATATGACAGTTTTTCTAAGGGTAGCTGTAAGCGCTACTTTAGGTAAATGGTAAAGTTTATAGCAGAACTCCAGAATGGAAGACCACATTTGGACAGCTGAAGTCTTCATAAGGTAAGACCTGTGAATGCATGGTGGCGGAAGTATAGAAAAAAACCAGTCTGTTTATCTGGTTGTGGTTATAGAATTCATAGACCAACTGTGCATTATTAGTTTTTCAAGGTTCATCATAATGGCTGCTAATTCTGAAGTGCTGGTTTACCCTGGTTGTTGGTGTTATCTGCTACAAGATTTAAATGTATTGCAGGTGGAGCTCTCTTTGCCCTGTTTCGTGGCTTGTTTTGAGATTATTTTAAAATGGTTATGTTGTCATAATTTCTGCTTTCCTATCTCATCTGCAGTCTGATGTTTTTGGCTAATTAGTGTATTTATGTAGTTTTTTGAGGGCAATTTATTGCAAAATAGTTTTGTGTGTTTTTATTCATTGCTGCACTTGTAAGCAGAGAGAGTTACAAAAATAGAAAGGACATTTTAAGTACATTCTAAGAATAGAAAAAGAGTCTAGCGGGTGGTATTGGACTATCCAAAATTGATACCTTTTTGTCTTTTCCCAACCTTCCTATGAAAAGCTTCATGCTCCCCATGATGTTACAGTGCCCGTGCAGTGTGTAGCGATGTCATACGAGGTTCCTTTTGCTGGATAGGCCAATAACCCCTGTCATATGCTACCCCTGCAAAAAGAATCTCGTATTGCACAACTGCTCAATCCACAGGTATTGTAACGGCATGGTCAGCATACTTTTGTTCTTTTCATAGGCAGATTGTGTAAAGATATCAAGGGAGGCGATTATGGATGGGCCAAAACACATAAGATGTTTCTTATGAAGTCTGTAGTCTGTGTAGCCAGGCAGTGTGTGTTTATGTAGGGTCTGACATGCCGATAAACTCCGGTAAAGGTGCCAATCGTGAACAGCAACCGCACGTCGTTGCCTGAAAATTTTGGCCCGGACCAGTGTGACTCAGACTTGCCTGCATGGAATTGCTAAATGTCCAAGAGATCTTTTCACAGTTTATAGCAGAACTTCAGAACAGAAGACCACATTTGGACAACTGACGTCTTCATAAGGTAAGAACTGTGGCTTGCTGTTTCCAGTTTACTTTAAAGTGGTATGTAGTCTATAGTCAGAACATCTGCTTTCCGATCTCCTCTGCAGTCAGACCTTTTTGGCTAATTAGCATTATTTGAATGAGGGCAAGAGGATTAGGCCAGTTCATTGCAAAATAGTTTTGTGTGTGATTTTATTCACTGCTCCACTTGTAAGCAGAGAGTTACAAAAATCGAAAGGAACCTTGGGATGGGTTCGACTAAGTACAGTTTAAGAATAGAAAAAGATGATCTGGCAGGTGGTATTGGACTATCTAAAATCGATACGTTTTTGTTAGTGCTACAGAGCAAAGTCTTCAGGCAACAAAATGCTGTTATTTGCTTTTGGCACCTCTGTCCGAGTTCATTGTTACATCAAGCCCTACATACACACTGCCTTGCTACACAACACACTACAGACTTCATAAGTAACATCTTCTGCATTTTGGCCCATCCACATCACCTCCCTTGACATCTTTACACAACCTTCCTCTGAAAAGCACAAGAGCATGCTCCCCATGATGTTACAGTGCCTGTGCAGTGAGTAGCTATGTCATACGAGGTTCCTTTTGCTGGATAGGCCAATAACCCCCGTCATAATATGCTACCCCTGCAAAAAGAATCTCGTATTGCACAGCTGCTCAATCCACAGGTATTGTAACAGCATGGGGAGTATGCTCTTGTTGTTTTCATAGGCAGGTTGTGTAAAGATATCAAGGGAGGTGATTATGGATGGGCTAAAATGCAGAAGATGTTACTTATGAAGTCTGTAGTGTGTTGTGTAGTAAGGCAGTGTGTATGTAGGGCTTGATGTAACAATGAACTTGGACAGAGGTGCCAAAAGCGAATAACAGCATTTCGTTGCCTGAAGACTTTGCTGTGTAGCACTGTGACTTAGAACTGACTTGCATACATGGCATTGCTAAATGTCCAAGAGATCTGAGTTGAAATCAATGTTGAGAACCTTTTGGCAGATTATACCAGAATTCTGGAACGGAAGCCCACATCTGGACAGCCGAAGTCTTTGTAAGGTAAGACTTGTGGGTTTTCCCTTTACTTCTGCCGCCGGGCATTCAGTCTGCTTATGTGGTTGTAATTTGTGAAGAACTTTGAAAAGCTAACTATGCACAGTTGTTATGTGAATTCATCAAAATGGCTGCTAATTCTACAGTGTTTGTTTACTCTGTCAGCTGTTGGCGTTATCAGCTATTAGATGTAAATGTATGGCAGGTGGAGCTGCATCTGCTGTTATGTAGCTTGCCGTTTCCAGATTACTTTAAAATGATGTCTTGTCAGAATTTTCTTTCTTGTCTCTTATGCAGTCAGACCTGCAGTGTTGGTTTACCCTGTTTGTCTGCTGTTGGCGTTATCTGCTACGAGGTGTAAATTTATGGCAGATGGAGCTTCTTCTGCTGTTTTTTGTGGCTTTCTGTTTACAGGTTATTTTTGGTGTGTTGTCAGAATTTCTGTTTTATCTGCAGTCAAACCTTTTTGGCTAATTGGCATATTTGTTTTGGTAGTGTTTTGAAGAAGGGCAAGAGAATGAGGCCAGTTCATTGCAAATTGGTTGTGTATGATTTTATGCTCCACTTGTAAGCAGAGAGGGTGCCGAAAATAGAAGGGAACCTTGGGATGGTTTCGACTAAGTATATTTTAGGAATAGAAAAAGATAATCTGACGTGCTATTGGACTATCCAAAATTACTACCTTCTTGTCTTTTCCCAACCTTCCTCTGAAAAGCACGAGCATGCCCCCCAATGATGTTACAGTGCCAGTGCAGTGCGTAGCTATGTCATACGAGGGCCCTTTTGTTGGATAGGCCAATAACCCCTGTCATAATATGCTACCCCTGCAAAAAGAATCTCGTATTGCACAGCTGCTCAATCCACAGGTATTGTAACAGCATGGAGAGTATGCTTTTGTTCTTTTCATAGGCAGGTTGTGTTAAGATATCAAGGGAGGTGATTATGGATGGGCTAAAATGCACCAGATGTTACTTATGAAGTCTGTTGTGTAGCCAGGCAGTGTGAGTGTGTGTACGTAGGGTCCGACATGCCAATAAACTCTGGCAAAGGTGCCAATTGCGAATGGCAACAGCACTTCGTTGCCTGAAATTTGGTCCGGACCACTGTGACTCAGACTTGCATACATGGCATTGCTAAATGTCCAAGAGATGTTAGTTGAAACCAACATTGAGGACCTTTTGACAGTTTATAGCAGAACTCAGGAACAGAAGACCACATTTGGACAGCCAAAGTCTTCATAAGGGAAAAACTGTGGGTTTTTTTCTTTACTTCTGCCGCTGGGCATTCAGTCTGTTTATCTGGTGATCTGGTGGTGAAGAACCTTGAAACACCAATAATGCAGTTGGTCTGCAGAATTGGCAGCCATTTTGATGAATTCACAGTGCTGGTTTACCCTGTTTGTCAGTCTGCTATGAGATGTGAATGTATGGCAGCTGGACCTGCTTCTGCCCTGTTTTGTGGTGTGCTGTTTCCAGATTTTTTTTTAAATGTAATTTTCTCAATTTTTGCTTTCCTGTGTCATCTGCAGTTAGACCTTGTTGGGTGTTGGCTAAATGAGTGCAAGAGGACAAGGCTAGTTTATTGCAAATTGGTTGTCTGTGCTTTTTAATTAATGCTTCACTTGTAAGCAGAAAGGGTGCCAAAAATGGAAAGGACATCAAGGAAGACTATTATGGATAGGCTAAAACACACAATGTTACTTATGAAGTCTTTAGTCTGTTGTGTAGCCAGGCAGTGTGTATGTATGGTCTGACTTAACAATGAACTCGGACAGAGGTGCAAATGGCAACAGCACTTCATTGCCTGAAAACTTTGGCACGCTTCACCTGACCGAGTTGAATCTGAGAAGCCGACTCGCGGCGGTAATGCCGGCACGCCGCTGAGTGCGAAGTGTGTTTGCTCCTTTGTACTCATTCCTCTCTGATATGCAGCCAGCAAGGTATGTGTGTTTTATGTTTCATTTATTCGATTTATTTGGTCCTTTGTTTGTGTAATTGAATAGTTATTTTGTTAATTTGCTGCTTTTAGACAAAACAGTTCAACGGTGGATTAAAGAAGAAAATAAATCCATCGGTATTATTGAAGAACTTTGTCTTGCGTGTTTCCTGGAGGGGAGTGATGCCAACATTTGAGGACCTTTTGACCGTTTATAGCAGAACTCAAGAAAAAAACACATTTGGACAGCCAAAGTCTTTATAAGGTAAGAACTCTGGGGTTTTTTTTTCTTTGCTTCTGCTGCCGGGCATTCAGTCTTTATGTGGTTGTGATTAGTGAAGAACCTTGAAACACTAATAATGCACAGTTGGTCTGTGAATTCATGAAAATGGCTGCTAATTCTGCAGTGTTGGTTTACCCTGTTTGTTAGTTGTTGGTGTTATCTGCTACAAGATGTGAATGTGTGGCAACTGGACCTGCTTCTGCACTGTTTTGTGGCTTGCTTTTTGCAGTTTACTTTAAAATGGTATAGTGTCAGAATTTGTCCTTTCCTGTGTCATCTGCAGTCAGACCTTTTTGAGTAGAGTATTTTTGTACTTTTCCTGATTGACCGCAAGAAGATGAGACCAGTTCATTGCAAATTGGTTGTGTGTCTTTCATTTAATGTTCCACTTGTAAGCAGAGATGGTGGCAAAAAGCAAAGAACCTTGGGATGGGTTTGACTAAGTATATTTTATTAATAGAAGGAGAATCCCAAATCGCTACCTTTGTCTTTTTCCCAACATTCCTATGAAAAGCGCGAAAGTATGTCCCCCATGGTGTTTGAGTACCTGTGGAGTAAGTAGTTGTGCAATACGAGGTCCTTTTTGCAGGGGTAGCATAATATGATGGGGTTATTGGCCTATCCAACAAAAAAGACCTTGTATTGCACAGCTACTCACTGCATGGTGGCTGTAACAGTGTGGGGAGCATGCTCTTGTTCTTTTCATAGGCAGGTTGTGTAAAGACATCAGGGAAGACGATGGATAGGCCAAAACACAGTGAGTGCGTTCACATGGACAAGTCGAAACCACTTGGAAGTGGTTTGGGATCGTACCAGCTTCATGTGAACAGGTATTGGTTTGGATTGGAATTGGTTTTCGTGATCCCCCTGCGACTCCAGGCCTGGGCTCTTTCGAAACCACTTCGACTGCCATGTGAACGGGATCGGATTGATTTTGGGTATTGCGCATGTATCAACGAAATAAAAAACGCAGTTTGTTCCTTCATACGGACTTTCTAACACAGCAGAATGCACAACACGTACGCGAATGCGTCAAACTCCTGGAACACCATGTTTGTATGCCGCCAGAAAGTTTGTTTATTGTCTGTATTTAGTAGGAACAGTGCAGAGCCCATAGAAGATGTGCCAGAGTATTACGTTTTTGTTTAGACTACCTTATTGTTTAAGTGGGTAATAATATCAGGTGAAAGGAGGAGGCTATGTAAATACATTTGCACTGACTGACTTGTAAGATTTTCTTTAGCCACTGTTTTGCGACGTGGAATAACCGGAATGAGAGGTGAAAAGTTCAGTCTCCTCTACCTGTCGTCTGTATGCACTGTAGGCATATGTGTGCAGTGCTGTAGTCGCTGTTGCGTATACGATAAGATACATCTTACCTTCGTAGCAGCTTTGTTGTGGGCAAATGTTTACTCGTTATGTCCATTATTTTAGTTATGTGTCGTTAGTCGCGTTATGTCCAACATTGTAGCATATAGCATTGTAAATCTTATCAGCCTGGGTCGTCATGGCTGGGTCGGCACGGTTTGACCGATATCTTTGGCATTTTTTGCCCAAACAACACGAAACTCGGTACTGCACACACTGGTAACATTATGATGACGCCGTCCAAATTTGAGATCAAGCGGATGAGTGGTTCAAGAGTTATGCGTGGAAGAGACGTTCCTTGTATTAAAAGATAATAATAATAGAAAGATAGAAGTTGACTACAGCGCCCCCGCCTAGCGTAGCGGAAAGGGCCGGAACTCTCGCCGAATCCGCTTAGACGAACTGCATGTGAACAGGGACTTGGGGGGGCAGACCACCCGTTGTGAACCAATCCCAAACCAAACCAATCCCACCATGTGAACGCAGTCAGTGTTACTTATGAAGTTTGTAGTGTGTTGTGTAGCCAGGCAGTGTGTGTACGTAGGGTTTGTTATAAAATGCACTTGGACAGAGGTGCCAAAAGCAAATGGCAACAGCACTTTGTTGCCTGAAAACTTTGCTCCAGAGCACTGTGACCTCAGAACAGACTTGCATACATGGCATTGCTAAATGTCCAAGAGATCTTAGTTGAAACTAATATTGAGGACCTTTTGACAGTTTATAGCAGAACTCCAGAACGTGTTATCTGGTTGTGGTTAGTGAAGAACCTTAAACTAATAATGCACAGTTGGTCTGCAGAATTCGCAACCATTTTCATGAATTCAGTGTTTTACCCTGTTTGTCAGCTGTTGGTGTTATCTGCTACGAGATGTGAATGTATGTCACCTGCTTCTGTGCCGTTTTGTGGCTTGCTTTTTACAGTTTACTTTAAAATGGTATAGTGTCAGAATGTGTCCTTTCCTGTGTCATCCTGCAGTCAGACCTTTTTGGCTAATTAGAGTACTTGTTGTCATTTTCTTGAATGACCGCAAGAGGATGAGGCCAGTTTATTGCAAATTGGTTGTGTGTCTGATTTCATTCAGTGCTTCGCTTGTAAGCAGAGACTTTGACTTTGAGGGTTTAACTAGGAACATTTTAAAAATGGAAAAAGAATCTGATAGGAGGTATTGGACTATCCAAAATCGCTACCTTTTTGTCTTTTCCCAACATTCCTATGAAAAGCACGAAAGTATGTCCCCCATGGTGTTATAGTACCTGTGTAGTGAGTAGGTGTGCAATACGAGGTCCTTTTTGCAGGGGTAGCATAATATGATGGGGTTATTGGCCTATCCAACAAAAACGACCTTGTATTGCACAGCTACTGACTGCATGGGCACTGTAACAGCATGGGGAGCATGCTCTTGATGATTTCATAGGCAGGTTGGGTAATGACATCAAGAAGGGCGATTATGGATGGGCCAAACACAAGGTATTTCGTATTGAGTCTGTAGTCTGTTGTGTAGCCAGGCAGTGTATGTACGTAGGGTCTGACATAACAAACTTGGACCGAGGTGCCAATCGCGAATAGCACCAGGACTTTATTGCCTAAAAACTTTGGTCCAGACCACTGTGACTCAGAACAGACTTGAATAGATGGCATTGCCAAATGTCCAAGAGATCTTGGTTGAAACAAACATTCCGGAGCTTTTGACAGTTTATAGCAGAACTCCCAAACGGAAGACCAAATTTGCACAGCTGAAGTTCTGCCGCCAGGCCTTCAGTCTACTTATGTGATTGTGATTAGTGAAGAACCTTTAAACTAATAATGCACAGTTGGTGAAATCAAAATGGCTGCTAATTCTGCAGTGTTGGTTTACCCTGTTTGTGAGCTGTTGGTGTTATCTGCTACGAGATGTAAATGTATGGCAGGTGGAGCTGTTTCTGCCCCGTTTTATGGCTTGCTGTTCCCACTTTACTTTAAAATGGTATTTTGTCAGAATTTCTGCTTTCCTGTGTCATCTGCAATAAGACTTTTTGTTAATTGGCGTATTTTTGTAGTTTTTGAATGAGTGCAAAAGGATGAGCCCAGTTCATTGCAAATTGTGTGTGTGTGTGTGTGTGTGTGTGTGTGTGTGTGTGTGTGTGTGTGTGTGTGTGTGTGTGTGTGTGTGTGTGTGTGTGTGTGTGTGTGTGTGTGTGTGTGTGTGTGTGTGTGTGTGTGTGTGTGTGTGTGTGTGTGTGTGTGTGTGTGTGTGTGTGAGATTGTATTCAGTGCTCCACTTGTAAGCAGAGAGGGTGCCAGACATATAAAGGAAGCTTGGTATGGGTTAGACTAAACATTTTAAGAACAGAAAAAGATAATCTGGCAGGTGTTATTGAACTATCCAAAATTGATGTCAATTGATGTCCCAACCTTCCTATGAAAACCACGAAAGTATGTCCCCCATGATGTTAGAGTAGCTTTGGAGTGACTAGGTGTGCAATACAATGTCCTTTTTGCAGGGGTAACATAATATGACTGGGGATATTGGCCTATCCAACAAAAACGACATTGTATTGCACAGCTACTTACTGCATGGGTACTGTAACAGCATGGGGCGCGTGTTCTTGTTCTTTTCATAAGCAGGTTGTTTTAGGACATCAAGGGAGGCGATTATGGAAAGGCTAAAACATGAGATGTTACTTATGAAGTATGTAGGTAGAGCTTGATTATATGAAACTCGGACAGAGGTGCCAATAGCAATGGGGGAAGGGGGGCGGCGGTCAGTCAGAAATGTATGCACTTTTAGGAAGTGTCTAAAACTGTATATATCCAATTCGTCCTAAGAATGTACTGTGTAATACAAGGTCTTTTTTCTAAGTTAACAACATGTATTAAACAGGCCTCTCCAAATTACAATACATCTGACTGTGTCTCAAATGACACAGTTGGATAAAAGATTCTTAATTTCAACATTATTGGAGACAAAGGAGGATCACTGCATCTTATTTTTGCCCATGTGACCACCTTATTAAAGGCCTCACAGAGAAATTTACCAATTCTTCTATTGAAAGTCACCCCGGAACCCATCTCCCACTATTCCAATCATTCCAGTCAGGCCCAAAGAACAATCTGTAGTGGCCCAGGTAATCTCAGGAGGTCTTTCCTCCATTACCACAGCTTGAGCAGGTAATGGAGACCGCCCAAAGGCTTACTGTAGTTCCCCCCACGTTAGAATGTGTCCAACCTGTCAATCGGGGAGCTTACACAACCATCAACACCTGCCGAAGCACTTGATTCCCTCCCAATAGCCACCTTAAGCCTTCCACCCATACATTTGACAACTACTCTTATCGTTATTTAAAAGTTACAGATTACTAATATGTTTATATCTTGTACTAATCCTGACCTGGAGTTACCTTTCTCAAAAATCAAATGGAGCAGGGGCCGCCTCAAAAGTTCCCATTGTCAGCTGGGTTGAGAAAAGAGGAAGGACTATGATGATTGGGCCACATCTTTAGGTCAATGACCGACATAAGGTGAAAATCTGAGTCCACCACCTCAAATCAAACTGAGACTCGTGGGCCCCATGCTACCCATCCGATCCACTACCCAACAGGACACACTTGAGGGGATGATCACCATGCCGATTGTGCCCTTGCAGTTACAAAACCAATTGTTTTAGATTTGAATTTGAGCCGAATACCAAAATTTACTAATTGTGAAAAACATGTAAGTTGAAAGTCAAGTAGAACACGTTATCTCAGCAGGTATTATTAATTACATTAAACTTCATGAGAATTTTTGGAGCTAGCCCCAACTTGTAAGACCACACTTCCAAATGCATTGATTTACATTTTCCAAATTTCGTTCTCTTCATTACTTCATTAGTCTCTAGAGTATGACTGAGTTTCTGAAGATCTAATTCAGAAAACTGTGTGAGTGAGGGGCTCATTCATTCACAATCTTTATCCTCATTCACAACCACAAAGTTCAAACACTAAACTGATGATGCACACCACACCATGAAGCATGCGTTTGTAGTATATGTTGTAGTTAATCTTTACAAAGGAGTTGCCAAGGGCCAAGTGGTGAAAAGGGTTGCATGAGTTTGAGCACTGTTTTTATTAATACAAAGTCTGACTAGTCAGCTACTGTCCTGAGCAAGACTGTCTGATCCCAGGGGCCTGGATACCTTGCGGTGTTAACGAAGGGCCTTTGGGTTGAGGACATGTCGCCAGGGGTACAGTGGGAGGCCTTATAGAGGTGTTGCTGTATGAATGAGGCTGAATGAATGTGTTGTGGTTCTGTTCAGAGGTGTTTGATAGGGATGATGGCACAGGATGGACGGCTAGCTTCAGTGACAGGCTTTCTTTGTGGTTGGCTCTGGTTGGTGGAGATATTGCATTGAGTGTACCCCAAGCCAGACCATCTGATCCCAGGGGCCTGGATACCTTGCGGTGTTAACGAAGGGCCTTTGGGTTGAGGGCATGTCGGCAGGGGGCACTGGGAGGCTGTGACTGTATGAATGGGGCTGTATAGATGTGTTGTCGTGGCCTTATTGATATGTTACAGTTTGTGTTGCATAGGAGTCTTGGCTGGGTTAGCTTGCTGTTGCTGTTCATGGGTCCTTACTTGGTGTTCTTTTTGTAGGGCCAGTTGTAGCTGCAACTTGAGCATTAGTTTTATGCTGGTTCTTGTGTGTCTGCAAATAGGTGTATCGTTTTGTTTTTGTTTTTTTTTTTAAATTTTTTTTCTTTATTGCAGGGATTGTTTTCTGTGTCACATTGTGAATGTAGAACATTTTGCAGGGATTGTTCCGTGTGTGATGTACAAAATCAATAAAGATTTTTATGAAAAAACGTGTGGTTTAATTCCATGGAGGATCTTTCACCTTGTGAAAGAAAGGAAGGTAAGTTGGGGTTATTCTGTGTCCCATTGTGAATGTAGGACTTCTTGTGTCTTTTTTTTGCAGGGATTGTTATGTGTGTGATGTACAAAATCAATAAAGATTTTTATGAAAAAAACATGTGGTGTAATTCCATGGAAGGTCTCTTTCACCTTGTGAAAGAAAGGAAGGTAAGTTGAGGTTGTTATTATTATTTTTTTCCTTATTGGAAAAAATGCTCCTACTATTGAAGTTGGAAATGTAGACCAAACTGTTCTCAGATGCTTTTTGCTAGTGATTCACCTTTAATTTAATATTTTGCTGGGGTTATTAGTATTTTTTTTCCTAGGGTTAGGGTTAGGGTTAGGGTTAGGTTATATGAAATTACAACGGCTCCCCCCCCCTGTGCCAGTCAGCACAAGGGGTTTGGTGTAGGGAGACCGAGGAGATGGCACTCTCACACGTCACTGGCCTGTGGAACCCACTGGTAGACTCGGAGGTGTACTGCGGGCTGCTAACCAAAGGAGGCTCGTCTGAGTTTAAGCACCACTCCTGAGTAGGTTGTTGTTAAGTATCGGGCCTTAGTATTTAGTTAATTTTCCGATAAGTCCTAAAGTTAGGATAAAGAGGTTGGTCTGCTCTTCATTGAGGTCAAAGTTTGATTAACATAAAGTTTGTCTACATCCACGGTTGGGTTTAGGCATGTCTCCACTGACGGTTGTGGTGAGGCATGTGTCCACTAACGGTTAGGGTTAGGGTTAGGAGTTTAGGGTTAGGGTTAGGGTTAGGGTTAGGGTTAGGTTAGGGGAAATTGTACCCACTTTAGCAGTCCAAGGCCCAAATGCGGTGCTAGCAAGAGGTGAGGAGAAAGAAAGAGAGAGAAGGAGAAAAAGAGAGAGAGAGAGAGGGCAGGGGTTGGGAGGGGGTTGAGGTTAGGGTAAGGGGTAGGGGTTGAGGTTGGGGTTAGGGTAAGGGGCTGGGGTTGGGGTTGGGGTTAGGGTAGGGGGTAGGGGTTGAGTTGAGGAGTGGGCTAGGGTCTAGGAAAGGGCTAGTCCGACATATCTGGCAATGGTGCTAAGCGGTAAACAGTGCACTGTCCATCCTGCCTGCCTGTGGTGACCTAATGAAAATAATAATATGGAGGTAGCTTGATTAGCTTAGGTGAGTAATCCAATGGGTGAGCATGTTTTTAGCAGTGTCTGTAGTCCAGTGTATGTCGTCCTGTTCTGTATCGAATTGATGATCTGGGAGTGGAGGGATGAATTTATGGTTTTGTTGGATGTATGTATTAATTTCCTGTAGGTTTTGGATTTCTGTTACGGGTAAGGTTCTGGCGTAATTAATGGTTGGGATGTAGATGTTTGCGTGTGGAAAAGTGTCCTTAGCTATGGTTGTTATTCGCTGAATTTGTTTAGTGGTAGTTTCCTTTGGGTTGAGATGTCTGTGATTAATGCCAAATGCTAAAATGATATTCCGGACTGGGACATGGACTTCGGCCTTGTTGAGAAGTGGTTCTGCATGAAAGAATTGGGCTCCAGGATAGCTTTCTACCTGTATGTCTTGGTGTTCGAAAGCTGGGATAGTGTCCAAATTGGAGTCCCCCATGATGACCGTGGGTTTATGGATAGAGAGTGTCCAATTTCTAATTTTTTGTAGTGTATGGGGGTGTTTGTTGACTGTCGTTTTGTATGTAGAAGTAGTGTGGTCTGTGATGAGTGTCTGTTTTGTTGCTGAGACAGTAGATGTGCGTAGTTTAGGGCCTTGTATTGTCTGGGTTGTCTCAGGAACCACTGTGGGGAGTGTGTCCCGTTGTATGTCAGTGGTTGTAGGGTTGTCAGTGGATTGCAACTTAGTAGAATATGTAGCATCTCGGTTTGTAGGTTGTATGTTTACGTTAATGTCAGTCTGGGTTGTTGCATCCTTGTCTTTTGGTTTTGGCACAGGGTCATCCATATCTGTGTCATCGTCATCTGTAGTGTCTGGGTACCATGCCGTCATCATTTCTTTAGCATAGTCCAATGTATCTTTCTTTAGTCTTTTGCCTCGAGTTTGTTTTGCTTTTGTAGCTGCTATGTTAAAAAGTCGTGGCCAGTCCTTGGGGTCATCCATGTCCAGTGTATCCAGTATGTGATCCAATTTATCCATGTAGTGGTCCCGTAGGATTGAGAGTGTGTTGTAGGCCCAGTTTTTGGCGTTAGCACGTAGTTGGTCAAGGACCTCATCATTGGGTAAAGCTGGGTTTATGGTATCTGTAATGTAGTCTGTCATTCGGCGAATTGTGGGTGGTTCAGTTATAATGTCATTTTCAGTAATGTTGCTAAGATGATGTATGAGAGTAATGGTTTTGTATATTGTATTAACAGCTTCCTTTTCCTTTAGGTTTGTAACTGGTTTGTTGTCATTAGCATTAGTCTTTAGTTGTAGTCGTTTTTTAGGTTGCGTACGTGGACGGTTATAGTATTGGTTGTCATGTCTGGTTTGTTCTCTATAGGTTGGAGTCGTCACCGCTTGTGCATAAGTTTTGCGGTAGTTGTTTTGTAAGTCGTGAGTCAAGTGTTTTCTGTAGGGTACGCCATGGTATTGTGTTGTGTGTTTACTTGTAGATCTTTCATGTGTATACATGTTTCTTTCCACAGGTGGGAGTCGGCGCTTTCTACGGCCATGCTGGACCACTGTCCAGCCATCATCGTACATCTTGGTAAGGTAAGTAGGTAAGTATAAAGGTATAACTCTTTTTTTGTGTTTTTTTGTATGTTTTGTTATTTTTTTGTTGTAGTTTTTTTGTTTTTTTAGGTATAAAGAATCGTGATAATGTATAAAATGATAATAAAGATATTCAAAATCTTGTGTTGTGTGGTTATTATATGAATGGTATGAAGAGCAAGCCTATCGCGACGTTTCGATCCTCAATCGGGATCTTCTTCAGGCTGGCTTGCTGTAAGCGCGCAGAGAGAGATGTTGCTCGTTCGGTGTCCAGAGTCAGAATGAGTGCTGCTGAACAGGAGCTCCCTCTTATATAGGGTTGGCCCCTCCCCTCAAGTGTTGGGTTTATCGATGAAAGTAAGTTGGTATGAATATCCCATGTAGTAATATAAAGTAGTTGTTGGTATTTGATTGTAGATTGAAGAGTATTTCTTGGTTATGTTTTAAGAAGTTTGTATGTTGTTATGGTTGTGTTTATGAGGTTTATTTTGTTATAGGATAGGTTTATTCCTGTAGTATTTCGGCGAAGTGTTCGGTTTATCGATGAAAGTAGGTTGGTATGAATATCCCATGTCGTAGTATAAAGTAGTTGTTGGTATTAAATTATAGATTGAAGAGTATTTGTTGGTTATGTTGTAAGAAGTTTGTATGTCGTTATGGTTATGTTTTCTGAGGTTTATTTTATTGTAGGATAGGTTTATTACTGTAGGCTTTCGGCGAATTCGTCCAGGACTGTAAAGAATATGTGTTGATCTGAGTTTGTAAAGTGATAGTAGTATTTTTATTCGTAAGGTTTAATTATGTGGTTGTTGTTGTAGTCAAATGGTCATCACAAAACATCAGGAGGAAAACGGGCGGGTTAGGTTAGGGGAAATTGTACCCACTTTAGCAGTCCAAGGCCCAAATGCGGTGCTAGCAAGAGGTGAGGAGAAAGAAAGAGAGAGAAGGAGAAAAAGAGAGAGAGAGAGAGGGCAGGGGTTGGGAGGGGGTTGAGGTTAGGGTAAGGGGTAGGGGTTGAGGTTGGGGTTAGGGTAAGGGGCTGGGGTTGGGGTTGGGGTTAGGGTAGGGGGTAGGGGTTGAGTTGAGGAGTGGGCTAGGGTCTAGGAAAGGGCTAGTCCGACATATCTGGCAATGGTGCTAAGCGGTAAACAGTGCACTGTCCATCCTGCCTGCCTGTGGTGACCTAATGAAAATAATAATATGGAGGTAGCTTGATTAGCTTAGGTGAGTAATCCAATGGGTGAGCATGTTTTTAGCAGTGTCTGTAGTCCAGTGTATGTCGTCCTGTTCTGTATCGAATTGATGATCTGGGAGTGGAGGGATGAATTTATGGTTTTGTTGGATGTATGTATTAATTTCCTGTAGGTTTTGGATTTCTGTTACGGGTAAGGTTCTGGCGTAATTAATGGTTGGGATGTAGATGTTTGCGTGTGGAAAAGTGTCCTTAGCTATGGTTGTTATTCGCTGAATTTGTTTAGTGGTAGTTTCCTTTGGGTTGAGATGTCTGTGATTAATGCCAAATGCTAAAATGATATTCCGGACTGGGACATGGACTTCGGCCTTGTTGAGAAGTGGTTCTGCATGAAAGAATTGGGCTCCAGGATAGCTTTCTACCTGTATGTCTTGGTGTTCGAAAGCTGGGATAGTGTCCAAATTGGAGTCCCCCATGATGACCGTGGGTTTATGGATAGAGAGTGTCCAATTTCTAATTTTTTGTAGTGTATGGGGGTGTTTGTTGACTGTCGTTTTGTATGTAGAAGTAGTGTGGTCTGTGATGAGTGTCTGTTTTGTTGCTGAGACAGTAGATGTGCGTAGTTTAGGGCCTTGTATTGTCTGGGTTGTCTCAGGAACCACTGTGGGGAGTGTGTCCCGTTGTATGTCAGTGGTTGTAGGGTTGTCAGTGGATTGCAACTTAGTAGAATATGTAGCATCTCGGTTTGTAGGTTGTATGTTTACGTTAATGTCAGTCTGGGTTGTTGCATCCTTGTCTTTTGGTTTTGGCACAGGGTCATCCATATCTGTGTCATCGTCATCTGTAGTGTCTGGGTACCATGCCGTCATCATTTCTTTAGCATAGTCCAATGTATCTTTCTTTAGTCTTTTGCCTCGAGTTTGTTTTGCTTTTGTAGCTGCTATGTTAAAAAGTCGTGGCCAGTCCTTGGGGTCATCCATGTCCAGTGTATCCAGTATGTGATCCAATTTATCCATGTAGTGGTCCCGTAGGATTGAGAGTGTGTTGTAGGCCCAGTTTTTGGCGTTAGCACGTAGTTGGTCAAGGACCTCATCATTGGGTAAAGCTGGGTTTATGGTATCTGTAATGTAGTCTGTCATTCGGCGAATTGTGGGTGGTTCAGTTATAATGTCATTTTCAGTAATGTTGCTAAGATGATGTATGAGAGTAATGGTTTTGTATATTGTATTAACAGCTTCCTTTTCCTTTAGGTTTGTAACTGGTTTGTTGTCATTAGCATTAGTCTTTAGTTGTAGTCGTTTTTTAGGTTGCGTACGTGGACGGTTATAGTATTGGTTGTCATGTCTGGTTTGTTCTCTATAGGTTGGAGTCGTCACCGCTTGTGCATAAGTTTTGCGGTAGTTGTTTTGTAAGTCGTGAGTCAAGTGTTTTCTGTAGGGTACGCCATGGTATTGTGTTGTGTGTTTACTTGTAGATCTTTCATGTGTATACATGTTTCTTTCCACAGGTGGGAGTCGGCGTTTTCTACGGCCATGCTGGACCACTGTCCAGCCATCATCGTACATCTTGGTAAGGTAAGTAGGTAAGTATAAAGGTATAACTCTTTTTTTGTGTTTTTTTGTATGTTTTGTTATTTTTTTGTTGTAGTTTTTTTGTTTTTTTAGGTATAAAGAATCGTGATAATGTATAAAATGATAATAAAGATATTCAAAATCTTGTGTTGTGTGGTTATTATATGAATGGTATGAAGAGCAAGCTCTAGGGTTAGGGTTAGGGTTAGGGTTAGGGTTAGGAGTTAGGGTTTCCCATCTAGCCTCCCAGACCAGGGGTCACAGGACAGCCCAATGCCCAATGGGGTAGATTTTGGGGTAAGGAAAAGATCAGGGTAAAATTTAGGGGTTGGGGTTGGGTTTAGGGGCTGGGGCGGGGGTTGAGGTTAGGGTAGGGGTTGAGGTTAGGGCTAGGGATTGGGGTAGGGGTTGAGGTTAGGGCTAGGGGTTGGGGTTGAGGTTAGGGTTAAGGGTTAAGGTGTTGGGGTTGGGGTTAGGGTAGGGGTTGAGGTCAGGGTTGGGGTAGGGATAGGGGTAGGGGTAGGGGCCAGGGGTTGAGGTGAGGAATGGGTAAGGGCAGGGGTTGAGGTGAGGAATGGGTAAGGGCAAATAAGAGGGTTCCGAGCCGTCTCCAACCCAAGTCCGGGGCGCAAGACCGGGTTAGGCACTGTCCATCCCTAGTCCTCATTCAGTCCTTTGGGAAATTTTGTGTCCAGTTTGAGGATCCATTGTTTTTCAGCGGTAAGTCTGTGGTGAGTGGTCCAAAACAAATTAGATTCTAAGCCAGTCAAACTTAAGGAACTAAGACCGTGTTTTAAGAAATGTTTTACTAAATATGTCTGTGTTTCTTTTTTGTTTCTGATGTTGTAGGTATGCTGATGCAGTCTGGTGAGTACGGTATTTTTGGTCTGTCCCACATATTGGGCTGTGCATTTTTTGCATGTGATAAGGTAAACGCAATTGGTAGTTTGTTTATTGATGGTTTGTGTTATTTTGTAAATGTGTTTGGAATGATGATTTCTGACCCATGATTTAGGCTCAAAGAAAGGATGTAACCTGGTTGGCCTGGGGTTCAAAGGGGGTAAGGTACTTTTGACCAACAGATCCTTTAAGTTTTTGTTCCGTCTGTAGGCCGCAATGGTTTTATGTTTTTGTAGAAATGGGCTATTAGATAAAAATTTATGGAAATTCGTTTTAGCGAGTCTGTTAAGTTGCATACTGGGCTGTGAGAAAGTAGACACTAACGGGATGATTTTCTGTCCCGGATTAGGTCCTGCTTTAACATCCAGGAAGGTTTTGAGGGATTTACGGAGGAAGGTGCGGGAATATCCTCTCCTCCTGAGTGCTGAAAAAAGTGTTTTAGTAGCTATGTGAAATTGTTCTTTGTTAGAACAGATTCTATGGAATCTTAAGAGTTGTGACTTAACAATACCATGGTAGGTATGTTTAGGATGGTAGCTGGTTTTAAATAATAATGAGTGTGTGTCTGTCTCTTTAAAATAAACTTTTGTGTCCAAGTGAGCTGTACTTTGCCATTTTATTCCTTTATAAGTGATAACATCCAGAAAATTAACTTCTCTCAAATGAATTGTGTATTTAATTTTGATGGATTTTGTAAAAGTATTTAAATGATGGATAAAAGTATCGAATTCTTCTCTTGAGTGAGTCCAGATGCCCCAGATATCGTCCAAAAAACGATAATAATGTAAAGGTTTAAGTAATATACTATTGAGCGCTGATTCTTCCCAGTCCGCCATGAAAATATTAGCATAAGACGGGGCAAATCTTTTGCCCATTGCTGTGCCTTTAACCTGTAAGTAAAATTGGCCATCAAATTCAAAATCATTTCTAGTGAGACTAATTTCTAATAATTTTAGGAGTTGGGTATCCGGCCGTTTTCTATCGGGATATTTCTGGAACCATTTTTTGATGGCTCGTAATCCTAATTGGGTCTCAATGTTTGTGTACAAGCTGTCAATATCTATTGTAAATAAAAAGCCGTTGGGGGGGACTGTAATTTGGTTCAAAATTTCAAGAAAATGATACGTGTCTTTTAAATAACTAGGATGTTTCTGGGATAGGGGATTTAAATAATATTCTAAATATTCTGCAATTTGATAAGTTTCGCTATTACAGTCCGATACTATAGGCCTACCGGGTGGGATTATGTTGGGCATACTCCAAGTGGACTTGTCTTTGTGAATTTTTGGCAATAAATAGAATCTCCTGGACCTGGGTGTAGTATTACCCAAGAGGTATTGCCTTTGTTTGATATTAAGGTAATTTTCTTGGACTAAGTTGTCCAGAAGGTCTTTGACAATATGAATCGTCTGTTCATAAATAGGTTTTTGTAGTTTTTTATAGTGATCCAAATTATTCAATTGGCGTAGGCCCTCCCAAGCATATTGTGTGCGATCCATAATAACAATCGAATTACCTTTATCGGCCGGTTTAATTACTATATCTTGATTTTTCCGTAATTGTTGTAGGGCTTCAACTTCTCCTTGTTCTAAATTTAGTGTATGTTTTAGATTCCAATTTAGGGTCTGTAGGGCAAAAGAATCAGCAGTTACAATTTGACGAATCTGGGGTGGCAATTGGTTCATTTTGGGAGTCCAATTAGATTTCGGGGTAAAGGGAATTGGGGAATTTTTAGTTTTCCCTTGAAAAAAACATTCTAATTTCACTCTTCTGTGGTAAGTTTGTAGATCTAATTTGAGTTGTTTCTTCTGATTTTTCAGGAACTGGAGTGTCGGGATAAAGGTGAGTCCCTTATTAAGTAATGAAGTCTGATTAGTGGTAAGAGTAAAGTTTTTGGAAAGGTTAACTATATTTTTATGCCCCTCCTCATTAAGGAGGCTTATGGGGCCTTCAAGTTTAAGTAGGTAGTCCAATGGTGTAGAATGGCTTTGGCAGTGTATGGGGTCCAGTGTATATGGCCCTTGTCCACACAGAATTCTGTGTAAGGCAAGGGTGGGATGAATCCCACATGTGCCCGAATATATGTATTTAAGGCCTCTAAGGCCTCTTGTTGTGAAAGAGGAATGTTCCTCGAGAAGTTGATGATTGGGACCCAGATTTCCGCATGGGGAAGTGTATCTTTCGCTGTTCTGACAGCTTTTTGTAATTGTTTTATTGCTGTTTCTTTGACTTTTTGTTCTCTATGATTAATGCCGAAAGCCAAAACTACTTTTTCCACCGTGACATTGTTCCTGACAGTAGCTTTCTTGAGTAGGTTATCAGCATGTAAAAATGTTCCTCCAGGAAAACTATCTATCTGGAGGTCCGGGATTCCAAACGCCGGTAGACGGGATAGATTGGAGTCCCCAAGGATGACCCACCTCCGTCTAATGGAGAGTGACCAATCTACCATTTTCCTGGTTGTGGTGATATGTCGTGTAGGTTTATAAATGGGAGTGTCTGTCGGAGTGGAAATAGAGGTAGGTGTGGGTTCAAACGGGGACTGAATAGAGTCATTCGATGCTAGAACCCTGGGTAGAAAGGTAGTAATTTTATCCTGTCTCAGTGGTGTTGTGTCCTCTAATGTTGGTGTTGAAGTAACGTCTGTTGCGTGTACTTCAATGAGTGGTGGGGATTTAGATTTAGCCGGGGGTTCAGTGAAAAAGTCCATAAGTTGTGGTTCTAGTTGTTTAGGTTGTTTTTGGGTCTGTGTTCCTTCACAGGGGACAATTTCCATCTCAAGCTGTGTTAGTACACAGGCGTTGCGGGGCCGTTTGGGCCTCTGTTCCAGTACCTCTGGTGAGGTTGGTTGGAGGATAGAGGAAGACCCCTGCACCGGAGGGAGGGGAGGGACCTCCTCATCTAACGACCAATCTTTCCTCTGTGCTGAGGGGGAAGTCTGAATTTCAATGTTCACGAGACATTTCTCAGTGTTAGATGTTGTATTTGTTATTGTTGTTGTTCTATTTCTAGGTTGAAATGTATTCTTGTCTGTTTCTTTTTCTTTCTCTTTAATCATAGCAGGGCACTCTGCTGTGATCAGCGCCTCTGCCTGTGCGATTGCTTCAGTGGTGAGCCGTCGTCCTAGGCCCTGGCGAGCCCAACGCGTGGCGATGTTAAAGGCCAGGCGCCAATCGTCCGTAAGTAATGGGACGAGTTGCTCCACAACTTGTTCAACAATTAACTCGTAGTGGTCTCTCAGAATTATTTGAGAGGTATGGATCCAATTTTTAGCGTTCCCGCTAAGCAGTTGTCCTAGTAAATCGCTAGGATAGGCCGGTTTGATGACAGTAGTTAAGAAATTTTCCAGCCTCCTAAAAGTAATTGGGAGATTACCCTCTAGGGTAATGTTCTGCAGGTGGTGTACTACTCTAATCAATTTCAGCATAATCTTAGCCATAGCCCTTAATTGAGGGCTAGCTGGCAATCTAGGGGCCTGACTTGGGTCCCTAGAGTGGTCCTCATTAGTATAGCGAGGTCTAGCCGGAGCAAATCTAGCTCGATTAATCATACGGCCTCGTCTAGATCGAGAGGCGACCTCAGCATAAGTAGGTCTGGAACTCCTATTGCGGGAGTCCTGTCTGGATGAATTGTAACGGTCTGCACTATCGTGGTGATAGGCTCCATCGTTAGCATTCGAGTAGTAAGTGTTTCGTCTAAAAGAACGGTAACGGTCCGCACTATCGTAGCGATAGGCCCCATCGTTAGCGTCTTGTCTGTAATAATAATCATTATTATAGGTAGATCTATTTCTCCTATTGGAGTTTTGGGTGTAGGGACGGTAACGGTCTGCACTACCATATTGATAGGCTACATCGTTACCATAGTGTGGGTAGTCGTCGTGCTTGGTGTAACTAGCATTGGTACGATACCCAAAGCGGTCCGCACTACCCTTTGGGTACGCCACATCGCTTGGGTATCGCCCTTGCATGCGGGGGACCATCCGGCCCCTCCTGTAATGGACTTGAGTCCAAGGCTCTTCTCCCATTGTAAAGAAAAATTAGTAAGGGAGATAAAATTACAGTAGATTATATAAGAAATAAAATTGCAACGTTTCGGTACTAGTATGTACCTTCTTCAGGCAAAAAGTGTAGTTAGCTGTATTCACTAGTCAGTGACTGGAGTAGCTAAGCAGTGTTCACCCTTCGGTGTCTGGAAAGCAAATGAGCCCAATCGGCTTAGCTGCTGCTTTTATAGTCGGTTTGTGCAGTCAAGCGGAAAGAAAGCGATTGCAGTTGTGTTTTAATACAAGTCGGTTTTTAACATCTATATTAAAGAAAATAAATGTATTTATAAGAAAGAATGATTCCTAAAATGTTTATGAAATAAAAAAGGTAAGTATTTATAGAGATATTAGTGTTTATTGGTATTTTTTTGGTCTTTTAAACACACAAATCGGTTTTAGTATGTATATGAAAGAAAGTAAGTGTATTTATAAGAAAAGGTGATTTTAAAAAATGTTTAGAAAGTAAAAAAGGTAAGTATGTATATAGGTATCAATGTTTTATAGTATGTTTTTTATCCTTTTAAAGTTTTTAGTATTTTTATGCTCTTTTTAACATACAAGTCGATTTTCCTATGTATATGAAGGAAAGTAAGTGTATTTATAAGAAAAGGTGATTCTAAAATGTTTAGAAAGTAAAAAAGGTAAGTATATATATAGATATTAATGTTTTAAAGTATATTTTTTTATCCTTTTAAAGTTTTTAGTATTTTTTTGGTCTTTTTAACATACAAGTCGATTTTCTTATGTATATGAAGGTAAGTAGGTGTTTTTATAAGAAAAAGTGATTCCCAAATGTTTAGAAGATAAAAAAGGTAAGTATTTTAATGGGTATTAAGGCTTTATAGTATATTTTTTGTCTTTTTAAGGTTTTTTAGTATTTTTTTGGTCTTTTTGTGATGTTGATTAAGAAGGTAAGTATTTAAGATTGGATTTTGATTCATAAAATAAGCAAAGTAAGTATTTTGTAAACATGCTTAAGGTTTTATATTGTAAGTTTGAGTCTTTTTTCTTATTTATAGAAGGTAAGTATTTTAGATCTTAGTTAGATCCAAGTAATAGTCTTTTTGTCTTTGGT
>CM059284.1:503009-508009 GCA_030347295.1 Setipinna tenuifilis | reverse complement strand
CCACAGGGACAAACGCCACACACCCCTATGTGCTGGTTAGAGAGGGGAAGAACTGGAGAGATGCTCAGACATACTGCAGAGAGAAACACACAGACCTGGCCAGTGTGAGGAACCAGACAGAGAATAACCAGGTAGCCGCTGTTAGAGGACCAGGAGGTGCCGTTGTCTGGATCGGCCTGTTCAGAGATGCCTGGAAGTGGTCAGATGGCAGCAGCTCCTCCTTCCGCCACTGGGCCCCTGGAGAACCCAATTACGGGGGCCCTAGAGATACATTCTGCACTCAAATGAAAGCCAGTGGTGTGTGGAATGATGTAGGCTGCCAGCGTCCCGCCAACTTCATCTGCTATGACGGTGAGTCACCAGGTAACCCTAACCCTAACCCTAACCCAGGTATGTTTCCTTCCGTCACAATGTATGAATGAATGACACTACATCCAGACAGACTGTCTGTCCCTCTACCTCAACACACGATCCCCATAAGTGGGGTTTAAAACACACACACACACACACACTGAGACACACACACTGTCTGTCCCTCTACCTCGACATACGACCTCAATAAGTGGGGTTTAAAACACACACACACACCCACCAACGCACACTCTGAGACACACACACTGTCTGTCCCTCTACCTCGACACACAATCTCCATAAGTAGGGTTTAAAACACACACACACACACGCACACTCTGAGACACACACACTGTCTGTCCCTCTACCTCAACACACAATCTCCATAAGTTGGGTTTAAAACACACACACACACACACACACACACGCACACTCTGAGACACACACACTGTCTGTCCCTCTACCTCAACACACAATCTCCATAAGTTGGGTTTAAAAGTGGACGTGGGAGTCACAAGTTCACTTTCAGGTCAGGCGGATCTGGAGAAGTCGGACATGAACACCAATCCGGAACTTTGCTTTTCTTTTTTTGGATCTACCACTTTTGCGTGGTCTGTATGGCCATTGCTATTGCAGAATGGATATTTTGTGGGGGTTTTTTTTTAATGAATATCTTCATTTTCCTTTCACTACAGCTGATAATTACTGCACTGAGTTCAGTGTTTGTTTTGACTCCCTCAGATCTCCCTAATGCTACAGTGGAGGTGTCTCCTCAGAGACCTTTTTACTCCGGAGATACAGTCACTCTGACGTGCAGTGTAACACAAGACACAGACCGGCATCAGTATGTCTGGATAAACAACAACAGAACAGTTCCTGGTAAGACCAGTCAGACCATCAACATCACACTCCCTCAAGAGGCAGGTCAGTACCAGTGCTACAGACAGAGAGAAGGTCGTTCCAATACATCCTCAGTCAGCAGTTCTGTTACCATTACGAACAATGGTAAGTCTGCATTTTGTTATTAAATATTGAATACATTTGCTAATGTGTGGTTTAAAGCATAGTTCAGGGTCTAGAGTGACACCCAGACTTGTTGTCAGTGTTTTAAGATGTTGGCTGCAGACAGGTTTCCCTTTGGCAGAGCAAAGTTCCCTAAACACCTCATTCCACCTCAACTGCCCCTACTACTACTACTACACACACACACACACACACACACACACACACACACACACACACACACACACACACACACACACAAACACACACACACACACACACACACACACACCTCAACTGCCCCTACTACTACTACTACACACACACACACACACACACACACACACACACACACAAACACACACACACACACACACACACACACACACCTCAACTGCCCCTACTACTACTACTATTACTACTACTACACACACACACACACACACACACACACACACACACACACACACACACACACACCTCAACTGCCCCTACTACTCAATATTAAGACCTTCGGTCCAACTTTGGACTAAGGAGCAAGACCGGAGCACTCAGTTTTCAATGCTTTTAATGGTGCAGAAACGAAAAGTGACTAACGTTTCGACGGCACTGCATCTTCTTCAGAATCAAACCAAAGACGCAGTGTCATCGAAATGTTAGTCGCTTTTTGTTTCTGCACCGTTAAAAGCATTGCAAACTTGCTCCTTAGTCCAAAGTTGGACCGTAGGTCTTAATATTGATCATTGTGTCCTGGACTGTGAGCACCAACGAGATGGAAGCGCATCTGACTCCCAGTTACTGCCCCTACTACTACTACTACTACTACTACACACACACACACACACACACACACACACACACACACACACACACTACTCACTGTATCTAACCTCACCAGCTTCCCTTTCCTACACAAACGAGGGGCAGTCATGGGCTAGCGGTTAAAGAGCTAATGCCTTCTCCCCCCAGACAAGCTGGTCCTGGTTAATAAGAACAAGACCTGGATGGAGGCGTTGCTGTACTGCAGAGAGCACCATGTGGACCTGGTGTCTGTGTCCTCTGAGCAGATCCAGCGCTGGGTGGAGGGGTGGGCCAAAGGAGCCTCATCTCCCCACGTGTGGCTGGGCCTGCGCTACTCCTGCAACATGGGCTTCTGGTTCTGGGTCAGTGGAGACACGGTCTGCTACGACAACTGGGCCTCAGATGCAGAGAGCCAGCAGGGCTGTGCTAAAAAGGTGGGGGCAGTGAGAAGAGATGGGGGCCAGTGGGTCAGCCTGCCAGAGACCGAAGAACTCAACTTCATCTGCACCAAGGAGTGTAAGTCTGTTTCTGTTTACCAGGGACGTGTGTGTGTGTGTGTGTGTGTGTGTGTGTGCGCGTGGTTGGGTTAGTGAGTGGGTAGATGTATGTGTATTTGTGTGTGTGATCTCCTCATTAACCTTATTCTAATTGTATGTGTGTGTCTACATATGTGTGTGTGTGTGTGTGTGTGTGTGTGTCTGTGTGCCTGTGTGTGTGTGCTATGTGTGTGTGTGTGTGTAGAACTGGATCCTTCTTAGCCAAAAACAGCACTGGAGAAACAACGTCAGCAGAGAGGAGAGGTGGAGTTGGCCCTGACGTTAGTGATGAAGAATCTTTGTCTTCAGGGTCCTACTGCTCCCAGATTTCATTTCCAACAGCCACACCATTATTAACCACTATTCTTATACAACTATTATACATTACTACTCTTATACAACTATTATACATTACTATTCTTATACAACTATTATACATGACTACTGTTTGTCTATGTCACCCAGCTTAGCTCGTGAGTTCAGCCACTTAACTGTACTGATGGTGTTTGCTGACTCAGTTAACTGAGTCTATAGTTGATATATTAGAATATTAGAATTCTTACCACTCACTTCTGTGGTTCTGAGCTAGCTAGCATGCTGGTGGTCTCTGGACAGGCTCAGTAGCACTGGTATAGGATAGCTAAGTAGCACTGCTACGGGCTAGCTCAGTACCAAAGCTACAGGCTAGCTCAGTAGCACAGGCTAGCTCAATAGCACTGCTACAGACTAGCTCAGTAGCACTGGTACAGGCTAGCTCAGTACCACTGGTACAGGCTAATTCAGTAGCACAGGCTAGCTCAATAGCACTGCTACAGGCTAGCTCAGTAGCACAGGTACAGGCTAATTCAGTAGCACAGGTACGGGCTAGCTCAGTAGCACCGGCTAGCTCAGTAGCACTGGTACAGGCCAATTCAGTAGCACAGGCTAGCTCAGTAGCACTGCTATAGGCTAATTCAATAGCACAGGCTAGCTCAGTACCACTGCTACAGGCTAGCTCAGTAGCACAGGCTAGCTCAGTAGCACTGGTATTGGGTAGCTAAGTAGCACTGCTACAGGCTAGCTCAGTAGCATTGGCTAGCTCAATAGTACTGCTACAGGCTAGCTCAATAGTACTGCTATAGGCTAACTCAGTAGCACAGGTACAGGCTAGCTCAGTAGCACTGCTATAGGCTAGCCCAGTAGCACCGGCTAGCTCAGTAGCACAGGTACAGGCAGGTGGAGCAGCGCAGACTAAACTCCTAGTAGTCTGACTGCAGTTTATTTAAGTTATGGGTGATAATTATCTGAGTGGTATAAACAGGCCCAGCAGTGTAGACTAGACTCTCAGTAGTGTGACTGCAGTCATGGTTCTTACGGGTTATGGGTTGTTATTTTTCTGGACTCTTAGTGTGATTACTGTGATGTTATTTAGGGGTTATTATGGTTTACTGTTATTGATATTTACAGGTGATGGTTTAATGTTTTTGATATTTAGAGGTGATGGTTTATTCTTATTGATATTTAGGAGTTATGGTTTATTGTAATTGATATTTAGAGGTGATGGTTTGCTGTTATTGATATTTACAGGTGATGGTTTACTGTTATTGGTATTTAGAGGTGATGGTTTACTATTATTGATATTTACAGGTGATGGTTTATTGTTATTGATATTTAGGGGTTATGGTTTATTGTAATTGATATTTACAGGTGATGGTGTAATGTTTTTGCTATTTAGAGGTGACAGTTTACTGTAATTGATATTTAGAGGTGATGGTTTGCTGTTATTGATATTTAGAAGTGATGGTTTGCCGTTATTGGTATTTAGAGGTGATGGTTTACTGTTATTGATATTTAGAGGTGATGGTTTAATGTTATTTATATTTACAGGTGATGGTTTACTGTTATTGAAATTTAGGGGTGATGGTTTACTGTTATTGATATTTAGAGGTGATGGTTTGCTGTTATTGATATTTAGAGGTGATGGTTTAATGTTATTGATATTTAGAGGTTACAGTTTGTTATTGGCATTGTTACTCACTCATTTAAACACTCACTAACTTACTCACTCACTCATTTAAACACTTATTTAAACACTCACGAATTTAAACACTCACTTACTCACCCACTCACTCACTCACTCATTTAAACACTCACTCACTCACTCATTAACCCACTCACTAACTTGCTCACTCACTCATTTAAACACTCACTAACTTAAACACTCACTCACTCACTCGCAGTATAAATGTTTGTATGATGTCCATCTGCTATGTATTTCACACATTTGTTTGAACCATTTTTACTCAATAAATAGAATTTTATTTGCAAAAT
>CM059284.1:488009-498009 GCA_030347295.1 Setipinna tenuifilis | reverse complement strand
TCTCCCCTGGAGTCCCTAGAGTTGGATAGAGTTGGTGAGCAAAAGCGTTTTCTAGCCGAGCCAGCCATTGTCCTAATCTGGCAGCACTGACCTTATCTTATTTTAGCATAGTCGCTGTAATCTAGTGTTGCCAACTGACCTTAGCTTAGCTTAGCATAGTCGCTGTAATCTAGTGTTGCCAACTAGCAAATTGTGGCAAAAGTGAACCAATTTGCTCGATTTTTTTTGTAATGACTTCTCGTGACCTGTGCATTCAGATCGAGTACAAATGACAATGCAAATGAACACGAAGCGATTGACCAATCAGCATTTAGGTGGGGCTGTAGCACACAGAACTAGCATATTGATAAAATACATACAATGCCAGCCTGTGTGCAATACGCTTGGTTATTTTAATGACGGAGGTGGACTGCTAGGCTATAGCTAGCACGGGGACCTATGGAGCATGCAATTGCTATTCCATGAAACCTGCTCAGAAAACGAATTCGCAATGTTACTAGTATGTTGTCCTTTCAGATCGACTTGCTGCTCTCATGACTGGGTTAGTCATAGACCGATCCTGCAGCCCTGTAGCCTACTGTCCCCAGACACACACACACAAACACACACACACACACACCAATCCTGCAGCCCTGTAGCCTACTGTCCCCACACACACACACACACACACACACACACCGATCCTGCAGCCCTGTAGCCTACTGTCCTTATTTGACAGACACACACACACACACCGATCCTGCAGGCCTTTAGCCTATTGTCCTTATTTGACAGACACACACACACACACCGATCCTGCAGGCCTGTAGCCTATTGTCCCCCCCCACACACACACACGCACACACACACACACACACACACACACACACACACACCGATCCTGCAGCCCTGTAGCCTACTGTCCCCACACACACACACACACACACACACACACACACACACACACACCGATCCTGCAGCCCTGTAGCCTATTGTCCTTATTTGACAGACACACACACACACACACACACACACACACACACCGATCCTGCAGGCCTGTAGCCTATTGTCCTTATTTGACAGACACACACACAAACACCGATCCTGCAGGCCTGTAGCCTATTGTCCCCACACACACACAAACACACGCACACACACACACACACACACACACCAATCCTGCAGGCCTGTAGCCTATTGTCCTTATTTGACAGACACACACACACACACTGATCCTGCAGGCCTGTAGCCTATTGTCCTTATTTGACAGACACACACACACACACCGATCCTGCAGGCCTGTAGCCTATTGTCCTTATTTGACAGACACACACACACACACCGATCCTGCAGGCCTGTAGCCTATTGTCCTTATTTGACAGACACACACACACACACACCGATCCTGCAGCCCTCTAGCCTATTGTCCTTATTTGACAGACACACTGAAGGACTAGGACTACTCGTTTCTCTAAGCGCCAACATGAGCAAAAATAAACAGGGTGTAATGGGAGTTATCCCCTCACACACACACACACACACACACACACACCCTCTGTCTGCTGTGTGATCACAATAGCAGATGGGAATCACTAACTGAAACACTAGTTAGACTGTAAAGCTGTGCTGTGTCCCACTTACCCATGATGCATCTGTCACCACAGGGACAAACGCCACACACCCCTATGTGCTGGTTAAAGAGGTTAAGACCTGGAGAGATGCTCAGAGATACTGCAGAGAGAAACACACAGACCTGGCCAGTGTGAGGAACCAGGCAGAGAACAACCAGATCAGAGACAAGCTTAAGGAAGGAGGAGTAGCACGTGCCTGGATCGGCCTGTTCAGAGATGCCTGGGAGTGGTCAGATGGCAGCAGCTCCTCCTTCCGCCACTGGGGCCCTGGAGAACCCAATTACGGGGGCCCTAAAGATACATTCCGCACTCATATTCTATTCCACAATGGGTGGAATCATATGTGGGATGATGCAAGCGACAGTCACTCAACCGACTTCATCTGCTATGAAGGTGAGTCTGAAGTCTTTCACTTTAGTCACAATTTATGTACCTCTGTTTCGTTTCGTACAGAGGGTCTGGCCTGGCCCTGGTCTCATTCAAAGTGCCGGTTGTAGGAGCACAGCCAGACCCTCTGTACGAAACGAAGTTAGGTACGGGCAGCTGGTTCACCAGGCTACGGAATCCGGGGCCGCCTGGCCACAATCTCCATAAGTGGGGTTTAAAACACACACACACACACACTCTGAGACACACACACTGTCTGTCCCTCTACCTCGACACACGACCTCCATAAGTGGGGTTTAAAAGTGGGCGTGGGAGTCACGAGTTCACTTTCAGGTCAGACGGATCTGGAGAAGTCGGACATGAACACCAATCAGGAACTTTGCTTTCGCGTCTTTGCGTAGCCCATGGCAACACCATACATCAGCCATATCGTGTACCACTACCCAGTGCACCTGCTTTCCAATGTAGTACATGTTTTTATTGGTGACTCATTTTACTGTGTGTGTGTGTATGTGTGTGTGTGTGTGTGTGTGTGTGTGTGTGTTGCCCTTGTGTAGCTAAAAGGACACAAATAGTGAGAGTGCAACTGCAGGTGGCGTCTCATGTGGACCTGAATGACGCTGACGTGCAGGCAGCCTTCCTACAGCAGGTGAGTCCAGCACTCTCAGCCTTCCTACAGCAGGTGAGTCCAGCACTCTCAGCCTTCCTACAGCAGGTGAGTCCAGCACTCTCAGGTGAGTCCAGCACTCTCAGCCTTCCTACAGCAGGTGAGTCCAGCACTCTCAGGTGAGTCCAGCACTCTCAGGTGAGTCCAGCAGGTGAGTCCAGCACTCTCAGCCTTCCTACAGCAGGTGAGTCCAGCACTCTCAGGTGAGTCCAGCACTCTCAGTCTTCCTACAGCAGGTGAGTCCAGGATTATTGTGTATTCTTTTTCTTCTTCTTATTATTATTGCTGTTGTTTTTATTTTTGCTTCACCATACTGCTTTACCCCATGACACCTGCCTGTACTTAACGACCTCATTGTATTTGCCTCGTTCTCCACTATGTATGGTTCTTGTTTGTGAATGAATGTTTGTGGGCTCCCGATGTGAGACAAGACAACACACACGAGGAAGCCCTGCTTTAGAACACACCCTGCTCTAGAACCCAAGCCCCTGCTGTAGAACACACCCTGCTCCAGAACCCAAGCCCCTGCTGTAGAACACACCCTGATCTAGAACCCAAGCCCCTGCTGTAGAACACACCCTGATCTAGAACCCAAGCCCCTGCTCTAGAAGACACCCTACTCTAGAACACACCCTGATGTAGAACCCAACCCCCTGCTCTAGAAGACACCCTACTGTAGAACACAAGCCATGTCTTCAGTGTGGGAGTCTGTAGTGAGAAGTGTCTCTGAATGACCTCTGGTTCTCCTCCTCAGATTGGACAGAGACTGAACGACAAGGGGTTGCCAGCAGATGCCAAACTGACCTGGAGGAAGCAGCCCGATGGGAAGGTGTTTCACAAGGAGAAGAACAGCAAGAAAAAGGAGAAGAGAAATGAGCTTTAAACACAATCACTGTGTTTATATACTACTATACTATACTACTATACTTCACTACTTATCACAAAGCTATCTTAATTATGAATCGTTGTGTTGTTTTTTTTCCCAACAAAAAATATTATATTTCTATCAGGAGAAATATATATAATATTGTTGTATCTGTAACTATATCTGTATCTGTATCTGTAAGAGAAATGTACAGATTTGTACATATTTCTGAACTGTTTTTAATAAATGAGTTACTGCTAAGATAAATCTAATGTGAATACACAGGTTAATGCATTACTTATAATCTCAGTGGGCCAACAGCTGTAACAAAAACATCAAACTACAAACATTTAAAAGGAAACCTCTTTGTTGCAGCAAATTCATCTCTAGTGATTGGCCTTTACTCTAACACAAAAGCAATGTCTACTTAGTGTTAATTAAACAAATGAAAGGAATCGGATGCGTCTTTAAGCTCACGACATCGGCCTTCGGAGAGATCCTGCGTCTGTCAGATGTAACGCTGCTCTGCGTTTAAAACTTTAATCTTCTTTCCCTTTTTAAAAAATGCTGTATTGGTGGCGGCTTTCCTAAAACCTCAGAAGTTATGCTGATTTACTGTAGCATTGTGAAAAAGGTAACAGGTAAATAAATGACTTTAAAAAGGCATCTACTTCCCTACATGCTCTTTCTTTGATCTACCGCACTGGGGCTAGAGGGACTCAACATTAGCACTGGGGCCAGAGAGAGTGTGTGTGTGTGTGTGGTGTGTGTATGTGGTGTGTGTGTGTGTGGTAATAAAGGTGGTTAGAGGGAATAAACATTAGCACTGGGGCCAGAGAGAGAGAGAGAGTGTGTGTGGTGTGTGTGTGTGTGTGATAATAAAGGTGGTTAGAGGGAATAAACATTAGCACTGGGGCTAGAGAGACAGAGAGAGAGAGAGTGTGTGTGTGTGGTGTGTGTGTGTGTATGGTAATAAAGGTGGCTAGAGTGACTACACATTAGCACTGGGGCTAGAGAGAGAGTGTGTGTGTGTGTGTGTGTGTATGATAATAAAGGGTGCTAGAGTGACTACACATTAGCACTGGGGCTAGAGTGTGTGTGTGTGTGTGTGTGTGTGGTAATAAAGGTGGTTAGAGGGAATAAACATTAGCACTGGGGCTAGAGTGTGTGTGTGTGTGTGTGTGTGGTAATAAAGGGTGCTAGAGTGACTACACATTAGCACTGGGGCTAGAGAGAGTGTGTGTGTGTGTGGTGTGTGTGTGTGTATGGTAATAAAGGGTGCTAGAGTGACTACACATTAGCACTGGGGCTAGAGAGAGTGTGTGTGTGTGTGGTGTGTGTGTGTGTATGGTAATAAAGGGTGCTAGAGTGACTACACATTAGCACTGGGGCTAGAGAGAGTGTGTGTGTGTGTGTATGATAATAAAGGGGGCTAGAGGGACTACACATTAGCACTGGGGGGGGACCCCGTGATACGGTGACGTTTGGCTGAGATTGTCCAAAAACGTCAGTGTTTCCAAGTCCAGGGTGTCATATCTCTGATGTCATACTTGTTGCCCAGGGTGACTCGTCAAATGTACGTCAGATGTAAATTCACACAAGACTCTCTAGTTTTATTTATTGAATTACTTTATTTGATTAAAACAGTAAAGTCAACAGTGGTTTTTAGGGCACTGGTGAAACACGTCATTTATAAAGAATAACAACTGAATTAGAAAATAACAATTATTACCATTTAAAGTTACCATTTAAATCTGTCTGACTGAACCGGATGAAAGGTTCAAACAGGGTGTGTCTCCCCCTGGTGGTGTGGGGGAGAATAACACAGGACCCACGACCCATGACCCAGCCCCCACTCCCACCACACCTTGACCCAGCCCCACCCCACCCCCTCCACCCAGCCCCCACTCCCACTCCCCCCACCACACCTTGACCCAGCCCCCACCCCCTCCACCCAGCCCCCACTCCCACCACACCGTCCGGAGAAAGGCTGGCACAGAAGGGGAGAGTGGAGGAGGACTGTCTGCTCCAACTCCAGCGTGAGAAAGAGTGTGTGTGTGCGTGCGTGCGTGTGTGTGTGAGAGTGAGAGAGAGAGAGCATCTGTTTGTGCTGACACAGGTGGTGCTGATGAGGGCCGCCATGATGAGCAGGTGGTGCTGATGAGGGCCGCCATGATGAGCAGGTGGTGCTGATGAGGGCCGCCATGATGAGGCAGACACCAGCTCAGTGGTCTCAGTGGTCCTCACGCCCCCATGATGCATCACCACTGTTGCCGGGCGCTCTCCTCTCAGGTTGCCGTGACAACCACGCCCACCTGGAGGCACCAGGGCCGTGACCCTTTGACCCCTGACCTCTCTGGGCTCCCGAGGCTGAGGCTGAGGCGGTGGGCCGGGGTGACTGACTGTGTGTGTGTGTATTAATGTGTGTGTGTGTGTGTATTAATGTGTGTGTGTGTATTAATGTGTGTGTGTGTGTGTGTGTATTAATGTGTGCGTGTGTGCTGGGAGCACTGCTGGGGTGCTGGGAGCAGTGAGGAGGTCGCCATGGTAACCCCATGGCCATCGGGGACAAAGTGGCTGCTCTTGTATTTCACCAGTTAGGGACAGACTGGTCACACTAAGACAGACACAACAGCCCTACGCAACATCAACATTCACTGTGTGTGTGTGTGTGTGTGTATGTGTCATGGTGAAGTTCGCCCGAAACTCAACAGTAAATGACTGTTTTGTGTCTGAAATCTACCAGCACTTGGCTGGCGGAAATTTCCCTTCCTGATGTTTGTGTGAGTAGACAAAGTTAAACACACAGACACACACACGGACACACACACGGACACACACACACCTCGTCTTAGTCTTCTGATGTGTAAGCAGTAGGCACTTAGAGAGCTATTCAGAGTGTGTGTGTGACTGTATGTAGACACCAGGGGCAACTGAAGCCGTGAAACAGTGTGTACGTACAGTCAGACATCACCCTAGGACAGGGTGGGGTGGGGTACCTAAGTAGGGAAGGGTGGGACACCCCGGCAGGGTGAGGGTGGGGTACCCCAGTAGGGTAGGATAGGGTGGGACGCCTTTCTAGACCAGGGTAGGGCACCCCGGTACGGTTAGGGTAGGGTGCCCCGGTACGGTTAGGGTAGGGTGCCCCGGTACGGTTAGGGTAGGGTGCCCCTGTAGGCCAGCGTGCTCCCCTGCTTCAGAAATATCTGTTGCAGCCCTGCACCAACCCGGCTGATCCGCTCACCTGTGTTACATACACAGCTACAGGGACACAGGTGGAGGGGACACAGGTGAAGGGGACACAGGTGGAGAGGGACAGCTACAGGGACACAGGTGAAGGGGACACAGGTGAGGGGGACACAGCTAGAGGGACACAGGTGGAGAGGGACAGCTAGAGGGACACAGGTGGAGGGGACACAGCTGGAGAGGGACACAGCTGGAGAGGGACACAGGTGAAGGGGACATAGGGCACAATGGGTACCTTCTGAGGCTGGGACATCCACCCCTTTCTGCAGTAGAATACCCCACCCCCGCACTAGAAAATAGAGCTCCAGTCCTGTAGAATACCCCACCTGTCACCTATACATTAGAATAACCCCCCCTGTAGAATACCCCACCTATACATTAGAATACTGCCCCCCCCCTAGAAAATAGAATACCCCCCCCTGTAGAATACCCCACCCCTACGTTAATACTCCACTCGTACACAAACAAACAACAAACACATGGAATGCTACACAGCCTGTGCATCTTCTTCTATATGTCACTATTACATACAATCGCTAAAAATCTCAAAGGAATTTTATTTTTACTTCTTTAAGTGTGCGTGTGACAGGGTAGATTGTGTGTGTGTGTGTGTGTGTGTGTGTGTGTGTGTGTGTGTGGATCCCAGGTTAGGCAGTCCAGTCCAGAGGGGACACGACTGGTCACATGACACACATGACTATATGACAGCTGAGGATGACATCATGAGCATGTGTGTAGATTACCTCATAGGCGTGTGTGTGTGTGTGTGTGTGTGTGTGTGTGTGTGTGTGTGTGTAGATTTCATGATTATATGAGGGCTAAGCATAATGGCATAATTGTGTGTGTGTGTGTGTGTGTGTGTGTGGATTGCATGATTATATGAGGATAAGGATAATGGCATAATTGTGTGTGTGTGTGTGTGAATTGCATGATTTCATGAAGGCTAAGAATGATAAGTAGTCATAAGTGTGTGAGTGTGTGTGTGTGTGTGTGTGGTTGTGAGTGTGTGTGTGTAGATTGCATGACAGTCTCGGGGGAGGTGGTGCTGAGGTAGGATCAGAGTCCAGCATCTACACAATGCTCTGGTAGTGACACACACACACACACACACACACACACACACACACACACACACACAGGCTATGAGAGGACAGGCCAGTGCACTCCTCTGCAAGGCAGAGGGAGAAGAGAAGGCAAGGAAGGGAGGAGTAGAGGAGAGGAAAGGAGGAAGAGAGGAGAAGAGTGGAGAGGAGAGAAAAGGAGGAGAAGAGGAGAGGAGAGGAGGAGTAGAGGAGAAGAGGAGAGGAGAGGAGGAGTAGAGGAGAAGAGTGGAGAGGAGAGGAAAGGAGGAGAAGAGGAGAGGAGAGGAGGAGTAGAGGAGAAGAGTGGAGAGGAGAGGAAGGGAGGAATAGAGAAGAAAGGAAAAGTAGAGGAGAGGAGAGGAGGAAAAGTAGAGGAGAGGAGAGGAGGAGTAGAGGAGAAGAGAGGAGAGGAGGAATATGAGGAGGTCCTCCCGTGGGAGAACATGTGCGTTAAGAGTGGCGTGGCGGAGAGGCAGAGAGGCAGCACTGTCTTCTGTCAGGTCCTCTTGTGTGCGGTGCGGTCCTCTCTCAGGTCCTCTTGTGTGCGGTGCGGTCCTCTGTGGGTCCGGCTGGGGCTAGATGGCTAGATGGCTAGATGGCTAGTAGGCGGCCATCTTGTGGCTAGTGGGCAGCCATCTTGCGGATCATGTAGTTGAGGAGTAGAGGAGTAGAGGAGGAGAGGAGGGGAGGAGTAGAGGAGAGGAGGGGAGGGGTAGAGGAGGGGAGGAAGAGAGGAGGAGAGGAGTAGATGGCTAGTGGGTGTCGGCCATCTTGCGGATCATGTAGTTGAGGAGGAGTAGAGGAGTAGAGGAGAGGAGGGGAGGAGAGGAGAGGAGGGGAGGGGAGAGGAGAGGAGAGGAGGAGAGGAGGGGAGGAGAGGAGTAGAGGAGGGGAGGAAGAGAGGAGGAGAGGAGGGGAGTAGAGGAGAGGAGGAGAGGAGTAGATGGCTAGTGGTCGGCCATCTTGCGGATCATGTAGTTGAGGAGGAGGAGAGGAGAGGAGGAGGGGAGTCGAGTAGAGTAGAGTAGAGGAGAGGAGGGGAGAGGAGGTGGCTAGTGGGCGTCGGCCATCTTGCGGATCATGTAGTTGAGGATGCCCCCGTGCCTGAAGTAGGTGAGCTCCACATCCGTGTCAAACCGCATGCACACCTGGAACACCTTCCCCGTGTCCAGCTGGGGGGGCAATTAGAGACACACAGACAGGGGCAATTAGGGGCAATCAGGGGTAATCAGGGACGGTCAGGGGCAGACAGGGGCAATTAGAGACAGTTAGGGACAGACAGGAGGACAGTCAGGGGCAATCAGAGGCAATCATGGGCAGGGGGATGGGGACAGGGACAGACAGGGGCATTATGGGGCAGACAGGGGCAGTTAGGGGCAATTGGGGCAGTTAGGGACAATCAGGGACAGACGGGGACAGACAGGGGCAGACAGGAGCATGGGGATGGGCAGACGGACAGACAGGGGCAATTAGGAGCAGACAGGGGCATGGGGATGGGCACAGAGACAGACAGGAGCAATTAGGGGCAGACAGGGGCAGAGAGGGGCAGAGAGGGGCAGAGAGGGGCAGTTAATGGCAGACAGGGGCAATTAGGGACAGACAGGAGCATGGGGATGGGGTCAGGGGCAGACAGGGACATTAAGGGACAGACAGGGACAGACAGGGGCAGACAGGGGCAATCAGGGGCAGACAGGGGCAATCAGAGGCCAATCATGGACAGACAGGAGCAGTTAGGGGCAGACAGGGGCAATTAGGGACAGACAGGGGGACAGTCAGGGGCAATCAAGGGCAATTAAGTCCAGTCAAGTTTATTTGTACAGCACATTTCATACACAAAGGCAGACACACCCAGAGGGACAGGGGTGTGTGTGTGTGTGTGTGTGTGTGTGTGTGTGTGTGTGTTACCTTGATGTCCACCAGCATGCGTGGTGTGAGGTGTGTGGGGATGGAGATGGTGTATCTCTCCTGTCCAGTGAGGCCCAGGCTGGAGGCGCTCTCGTTGGGCAGATATTCCAGAGGGATGATCCCCATGCCCACCAGATTACTCCGGTGGATCCGCTCATAACTCTCCGCCAACACCGCCTTAATGCCCTACACACACACACACACACACACACACGGACACACGCACACACGATGGATT
>CM059284.1:455509-470509 GCA_030347295.1 Setipinna tenuifilis | reverse complement strand
ATAATATCAGATAACTCACCCCAATGATTAAAAAACACAAATAGAGATTGTTGTTTTTTTAGCAAGTGAATGTCCCCTCTATTCCCGTCCTTACGGTAATGATTCAGCTGTTTAGTTAGTTTGGCGAACTGCTTTTCCCATAGAAAAAAAATCATGAATGGGGGTCGTGACGAGTTCATTAACAAGCCTAGTGGTACTGCAAGTGGTGTTTATCCCACTGAAAATAAGCGGTGTGGGTGTTGGAAATTACCATGAAACACTAATTATTCATAAATAAAAACTTTTTCTTCAAGTGATCAAAGACTTTCTTGTCCTTCTTGATGCGGGGGTGTTGTGCTTTTCCTCCAATGCAAGAACATGTTGCTCAATAGAAGTCAAACAGTTTAACGACTGTGATGTAATTCATCCGAGCTTAGAGAACATTGCTCACACGCACACACACACACACACACACACAGAAACACGCGGTACTTTGCTGTTGTTGCCCAAAATGTAGGCGCACTAGTTTTATTACTTAGAAATACTGACAATACAGCAAAATCACATGATTCAGGACCGACTATAGTTTTCCTTACAGAGATTGTTTTCGTGAACTACCTAATGACTAGAGATGGGATCCGGCGTGGATCCGGCGTGGATAAGGCTAACTGTCAGACGCTTAGGCACGGGCTACAGGCACCAGCGAACACACTACGGAGTAAAGAAGAAGACATGTTCTGTGCTGTGCTGTGTTACACTAGTGATGTGCGGGTAGTTTAGTGTTTAAAAGCTAATAATTCTGTTCACAGGGCAATCACAGACTTTCTATGAAGGGGTTTTCATCCGTCACTGCTCATTCCACTGAGTGGATGCTCTGGACGTTCTCCTAATGGGCAAATAGAACAGGCCCAAGGCCAGAGTATGCATAAGGGCCAGGGCACCAACCATTCACAACCATTTGGGCACCACATGACAAACTTTAAATATATTTTTCATAAATTTGTATGTTATTCACTTGAAACTGTTAAATGGCCATACATAACTCGTAATGAACACTAATAATAACGATAATATTGAACAGGGGGGGCACCTGTGCCCAGGGGCACCACATTGGCTTAATACGGCCTTGAACAGGCCACACATCTTTAATATCGAAGACCCTTTACAAGCAGGCAAGCTCACGATACACTCTAAAAAATAACGGTGCTTAAATGGTTCTTTAAATTTCTGGATGGTTCCATGGAGAGTGAATTGTTGTTATTGAACCATTACATTATGAGAAAGGTTCTTCACAGTAGAAGCGGTTCTTCAGAGCTTCAGATCATAATGGGCTATGCTATGTCATATCAGCATCAGATGGTTCTTCAAAGACCTGTTGCCTTGACGGTTCTTTGAAGCACTTCAAAAGGTTCTTCTATGGCATCACTCTGAAGAACCAGTTGTGGCCCCATTACGTTTTAGAGTGTAACAATGGGAAACATAAATATCAGGTCAAACAAGCAGGACAGTGTGTCATTAGACAGCATGCAACATTACAGTGTAACACCAGCCCAGTGTACATTACAGTGTAACACAAACCCCAGTTTAACACTATGACCAAACATTACAATGTAATAGCACCCCCAGTTTAACACAATCCCCAGTGTGTATTACAGTGTAACACCAACTGCAGTATACATTGCAGTATAACACTAACCCCAGAGTAACACCCTCCCCAGTGTATCACCATGACCAAACATTACAATGTAATACCACCCCCAGTTTAACACCAACCCCCAGTGTATATTACAGTGTAACCCTAACCCCAGTTTAACCCTAACCCCAGTGTATATTACAGTGTAACCCTAACCCCAGTGTGTATTACAGTGTAGCCCTAACCCCAGTGTGTATTACAGTGTAGCCCTAACCCCAGTGTGCTGAAGTGACCATCACTAGGGTTGTGGGTGTGCTCTGACTGCCATACCAACGAGCCGGGCTCTTTGGCGTTGCGGTCAAAGTACACGTTTGGTACGGGTTTGAATCCCGGTGGGGTGACTTCTCCTCCCCTTCGCTACACCCAGTGTATATTACAGTGTAAGCCTAACCCCAGTGCAAACCCACATGACCAAACACAGCATCAGAGTTGTCCATCCCGGCTTCAGGAAGTAACAACCCTGCCATGCATTTCCTCTGCCCGTGCACTTAGCACATGTGGTGACACTATTAATTAATTAAATAATTAATTAATTAATTAATTAGTTAATTAATTAATTAATTAATTAACCATCTGATGATTATTGGTGTGCTTCTTAGAATCAGCTGCTTCAGAGGGGTCAATCCCGGGTTCAGAAAGTAAAAACCCCGCCATGTTCGCTGAGTAACTGATCTACCTGTCTTGAGTCCTCATTACAATCAGCCGATTCACAGCTGGTTGGATCAAATTTGTGGCAGGGATTTTACTTTCTGAACCCAGGATTGGCACCTCTGGACAGGGTCCTTCCTCTCTGAATGCTGAACTGAAGTGAAGTGAAGTGAAGTGAAGTTGTCCACTCTCAGGATAGTGTGTCTACTGCCCCCTGGTGGAGAGTGCTGGGGATGCATAGAGTGGGGCGGTCAGGGGGGCTGTGCAGAGAGGGACGGCAGAGTGTGAGTGACCCCTCTATAATCGGGGAGTAACACCTTTTACGAGGGCTACTACCTTTTGCATTTTACCATAATTACTCTAATATCTTGGCAACCCCCAGGCCTGGTACTTTTGTCTCTGTGGGGTGTACTCAGTCTTGATCTGTCATCTGTACCCCCCAGTACCCCCTGTAATGCAAACTATGATGGACTATGATAGACTGGTGATCAGTGAGTTTCTGGAGAGACAAACATCACTATGGCTGCAGCTATGGGACCCAGCATAGAGGACGGGGCAGGCACTAGGACCCAGCGTGGATGGCAGGTGGGTGGAAAGAGGCAGCAGGGCAGCTTTGTGTGCTTCCTGTTGTGCTTGCTGTGATTGGTGGAGTGGTGTTTCCTGCTTGCTGTGATTGGTGGGGTAGTGTTTCCTGCTTGCTGTGATTGGTGGAGTGGTGTTTCCTGCTTGCTGTGATTGGTGGAGTGGTGTTTCCTGCTTGCTGTGATTGGTGGTGGCATCACTGGAGTGTGATTGGTGGGATAGTGTTTCCTCCTTCTTCTTGGGTTGGCAGTGTCATTGTAGTGTCTGTGAAGAAGCTCATTCATCCAGGTCCGGTTAGTCAAATGAGCTAAGCTGTCAGCAACTGGACTTCTTTTAGTAGTACGGCTTTAACTCCTGGTTCCCTACCATCATGCCAGAAGTGAAGAAGCCTTTTGGATAAACGGTGAAGCATCTTCAAGCTACTAGAAGAAATCCAGTGGCTTACAACTTGCTCATGTGACTGTCATTGTAGGAGTGTAGAGGGTTGATTGGTGCGGTAGTGTTTCCTGCTTGCTGTGATTGGTGGGTTAGTATTTCCTCTTTGCTGTGATTGGTGGAATAGTGTTTCCTGCTTGCTGTGATTGGTGGGCAGTGTCACAGGGGCGGGTCCTTCTTCTTCTTGGGGAGCCGCTGCTTGCGGTAAGTCCTGCGGGCCAGCACTCGCTCCTCCTCCGTCACCTCTGTGTCATCCAGCACCTCCAGACCCGGCAGCTGGCTAATCACATACATCCTGCACACACACACACACACACACATGCACACACAAACACACACATGTACACACACACACACACACACACACACGCACACACACATGCACACACACACACACACACACACACACACAGACACACACACACACACACACACACACACACACACAGATACGCATACACACACACACACACACACACACACACACACACACACACACACACACACACACACACAGATACGCATACACGCAGACACACACACAGATACGCATACACGCAGACACACACACACACACACACAGATACGCATACACGCAGACACACACACACACACACACACACACACACACACACACACAGATACGCATACACGCAGACACACACACACACACGCACACACACACACACACACACACACACACACACAGATACGCATACACGCAGACACACATGCACACACACACACACACACAGACGCACACGCACACACACACACACACACACACACGCACGCGCACACACACACACACACACACACACACACACACACACACACAGATACGCATACACGCAGACACACACACACACAGATACGCATACACACATGCACACACACACACACGCACACACACACACACACACACACACACACGCACGCGCACACGCACACACACACACACACAGAAATGCATATACACACACACACAGATACGCATACACACACACATACACACACACACACACACACACACACACACATACACACACAGATACGCATACACACACACATACACACACACACACAGATACGCATACACACACACACATACAGATACGCATACACACACACACACACACACACACACACGCACGCACACACACACACACACACATACACACAGGGGACCAGCGGTCATTACACTCCTAGCAGCTGACTATAGGCAGACATGACCATAATCTGGTCCTGATGCAGTCCTGGTATGTCCCTGATGTAGCACTGATGTGGTCCTAATTTAGCCCCGATGTAGCCCTGATGTAACCCTGATATGGTCCTAATTTAGCCCCGATGTAGCCCTGATGTAGCCCTGATATGGTCCTAATTTAGCCCTGATGTAGCCCTAAAGTGGCCTGGTGTAGCCCTGATGTAGCCCTGGTGTGGCCCTTGCGTAGCCCTGATCAGCATAGGGTAACTCAGGCTCTCTGAACTGGTATGCTGACAGAGACATCCTGTATTTATTTTTAAAGTAATTTAAAGTAATTAAATTAAAGTAAAAGGGAGGCCATGCGTGTGAACTGGAACATGAGGTCTTCCTGATTTAGGGGCACACACCTGTGTGTGAACTGGAATATGATATAATATTCCTGACTGAGGCTCACCTGTAGTCCAGGTACTGATTGCGGGGCTCACCTGTAGTCCAGGTACTGAGGCAGACTCCCCCCGTTAAAGTAGCTGGGCGCCGCCTCGTTGTTCATCATGCTCAGGATCCTGTGGAGAGGGCACAGGGGTCACACAGGTGACACACAGGTGACACACAGGTGACACAGCTTACAGGACATGTCACTATGGAACAGGTTACAGTCTAAGGTTACAGGGCACAGGTGACACAGCTTAGAGCAGGACGCTGTGGAGAGGGCACAGGTGACACAGCTTAGAGCAGGACGCTGTGGAGAGGGCACAGGTGACACAGCTTAGAGCAGGACGCTGTGGAGAGGGCACAGGTGACACAGCTTAGAGCAGGACGCTGTGGAGAGGGCACAGGTGACACAGCTTAGAGCAGGACGCTGTGGAGAGGGCACAGGTGACACAGCTTAGAGCAGGACGCTGTGGAGAGGGCACAGGTGACACAGCTTAGAGCAGGACGCGGTGGAGAGGGCACAGGTGACAGAGCTTAGAGCAGGACGCTGTGGAGAGGGCACAGGTGACACAGCTTAGAGCAGGACGCGGTGGAGAGGGCACAGGTGACAGAGCTTAGAGCAGGACGCTGTGGAGAGGGCACAGGTGACACAGCTGAAGTGTCCCTGCTAAACTTACTTAAGGGACATGCATCTTCTTGTATGTATGAGGGTAGTCAAAACTAAACAAAACTAACAATCACTAAACCAACTCTCTCTTTCTCTGTCCCTATGCGGAAGTACATGTGTCTGTAGTGCCCCTTCCCCGGGAAACTTATTCAGACACATGCTCCTCCCTGTATGTATAAAGGTTGTCTGTGTACTCTGTGTCCCTTTACACCTCTGTTTGCTTATGTCCTCCTTTTTTGTAAGTCGCTTTGGATAAAAGCGTCTGCCAAATGCAATGTAATGTAATGTAATGTAGTCTGCTTACTGTGTGTTCCTCTACACCTGCAGACACAGCTGAGGCTGCAAATGCAAGTAGAGTCCAATTGTAGCTAACTGTGCTTGCCTTGTGCTGGTCAGGTATTTTATGACTGAATTATAGCCCTTATTGTCATTTATGGCTAACAACAACAGGCCAGCTGTTGTGCATGCAGGCCTGAGCCTGAGCCTGAGCCAAAGTCCTGTTGTGATCACTCAGCTTACGGCCCAAAGCCTGTGTGGCTGGGGCTTAGCATTAGCTCTGGGCCAGCGCTAATGGGCAACACACAGCTTAGCGCATGAAACAGGCCCATTCACACACACACACACACACACACACAGCTTAGCGCATGAAACAGTACCATTCACACACATCTGAGACACCCGGCAGACACACACCGATTGTTTCAACTGCAGAGCTGACAGATGAAGTAGGAGGATAGAGGGATCACACACACACACACATACGGAACCAGCTGACACACACACACACACACACACACACACACACACACACACACACACACACACACACACTGTGTGCCTGTGTGTGTGTGTGTGTGTGTGTGTGTGTGTATGTGTGTGCGTGCGTCTGTGTGTGTGTCAGGTGATCACTAAACTAATTCTCCACCTTCAGCCACCTGAGGACATAAAGGTGATGAAAGCGATAACGAGATCACACCCCGCTGGTTATGTGTGTCCCCTGTGTGTGTGTGTGTGTGTGTGTGTGTGTGTGTGTGGAAAAAGCAAGGCCATGTTATCGCAAGACAAAGGAAATTTGACAAAATATGCACTTTTGGCTTTGTAGGGCAGCAAAGCTGTTAGACTAACAGTGCTCCAGGGTGAACTAGGCCAGGCGTTTAATGCACCATTTAGACCTAACTGTAGGACTTATCAGTTTTTAGCATAAACTTTGCATATAGCATCTTAATAGCATGACAGTTACCAGTGTTCACTATACCCTTTCCCATACAGCATTTAACCAAAGTCCTGATTTAACTGTATGAATGTGGATATTTTGCACTAGGTCCCCTGTGCCCCACATATTAGCATGGCAGTGCTAAAATACACCTGTGCTAGGATATGTCAGTGCTAGGATACGGCAGCGCTAGCATACACCAGTGCTGTTGGCCTATAACTGTCTGTGCTGCTAACATGTTAGCACATTCATCAGAGGGGAACAAACCGGCTTGAGAAGGTAAAAATCCTGCCATGTGTTCCTTCTGCCTCACACACACACACACACACACACACACACACACACACACACACACACACACACACACACACAGCAGCTTAGTGGCTTGATGTTAGCTGTATTAGATAGATGCGCTGTTATAATGGTTGCTAGCAGTCTTACCGACAACGCTAATTAGCTAACTTTGCCAAGTGCTGCTTAACTGATGTCGCGTGCATAGCCAGGCTACAGCATATACGCCCTGTTTTAAATCCCTCACTTGAGGCTGGGGAACTTGCAGCGCAGCTCGTCGACGAATATGGGCAGGATAGCCAGGCTATGTGTGTGTGTGTGTGTGTGTGTTTGTGTGTGTGTGTGTGTGTGTGTGCCCTGTGGTAGACCCCTCACTTGAGGCTGGAGAACTTGCAGCGCAGCTTGTCGACGAAGATGGGTAGGATAGCCAGGCTATGTGTGTGTGTGTGTGTGTGTGTGTGTGTGTGCGTGCCCTCACTTGAGGCTGGGGAACTTGCAGCGCAGCTCGTCGACGAAGATGGGCAGGTTGCTGATGAGGTTCTTGTTGATCCAGAGGGTGGTGAGGCTGGGCATGTAGGGGAACTTCACATGAGCACTGTAGCTGTTGCAGTCCAGGATCAGAGTACTCAGCCTCTCCAGCTCACCCAGCAGGGCAGGGCTCCGTTAGAAAGACAGTCAAGGGGTACGTCAGAACACATCACACACACATATACACACACACACACACACACACACATACACAAAATAAAAAGGTCAAATAAAGGTCAAATGAAAGGTCAAATAAAGGTCAAATGAAGGTCATGAAAGGATCCTCCTCTAGGAGGAGAAATCGGCTAAATGAAAGGTCAAATAAAGGTCAAATAAAGGTCAAGTAAAGGTCAAATAAAGGTCAAATAGAGGTCAAATAGAGGTCAAATGAAAGGATACTCCTCCAGGAGGTTGTAGCTGATGTCAAATAAAGGTCAAATGAAAGGTCAAATAAAAGGTCAAATAAAGGTCAAATGGAGGTCAAGTAAAGGTCAAGTAAAGGTCAGATGAAAGGATACTCCTCCAGGAGGTTGTAGCTGAGGTCGAGCACCTCCAGCGAGTCGCGCTGCTCCAGGATGAGCTCGTAGGGGATCTCGGCGAGCCCCTGGTACGCGAACGAGAGCCTCCGAAGACCCAGCACCCTCTCCGGGCCCCCCCCCGCCCCCGCCCCCGCCGCCACCACCGACCCCCCCTCCATCTCACCGCCCTGCGTCCTCCGCCACGCGGCCCTCACAGGGGGCTCACCCACAGGCAGGGGTCGTCTGGGGCCATGCTCCTCCAAAGGGTCAAAGGTCGCCGTGGGGCGGGGTGCGGTGGGGTGTGGTGGGGTGCAGTGGGGTGCAGTGGGGTGGGCTGGGGTGCGGTGGGGTGGGGTGCGGTGCAGTGGGGTGGGGTGCGGTGGTGTGGGGTGTGGACTCTTGGAGGTGCTGTTAAGGCAATGCACGTTTGAGTCAAATCAAATCAGAGCAAATGTGGTGGTGAGGAATTCACATGCAGAGAGTAATGAGGTTACAGACACAGCTGCTGAAATCACATTTGGGACACATTAGAGCCCGACACACTGCTTAAGGGCAGGAGCATTCATGAAAGGGAACCAGTGTGTCTGTCAGTGTGTGTGTGTGTGTGTGTGTGAGTGAGTGTGTGTGTGTGGGTGTGTGTGTGTGTGTCTGTCAGTGTGTGTGTGCGTGTGTGTGCGTGTGTGTGTGTGTGTGTGTGTCTGTGTGTGTGTCTGTCAGTGTGTGTGTGTGCGTCTGTGTGCGTGTGTGTGTGTGTGTGTGTGTGTGTGTCTGTGTGTGTTTGTGTCTGTGTGCGTGTGTGTGTGTGTGTGTGTGTGTGCGTGTGTGTGTGTGCGTGTGTGTGTGTGTATGTGTGTGTGTGTGTGTGAGTGAGTGTGTGTGTGTGTGCGCGTGTATGTGTGTGTGTGTGTATGTGCGTGTGTGTGTGTCTGTGTGTGCGCGCGTGTGTGTGTGTGTGTGTGTGAGGAGAGGAGAGGGAGCTAAGCAGAGGCTGGGTGTCCACCCAGACGTGCACCAGAGCGTCTAATGTTTTAATAAACAGACAACACGTCCTCCTCTCGCTCTCGCTTTCTTCTATTCTCTCTCTCTCTGTCTTTCTTTCTGTCTCTCTCTCTCTCTGTCTTTCTTTCTGTCTCTCTCTCTGTCTTTCTTTCTGTCTTTCTCTCTCTCTCTGTCTTTCTTTCTGTCTTTCTCTCTCTCTCTCTCTGTCTTTCTTTCTGTCTTTCTCTCTCTCTCTGTCTTTCTTTCTGTCTTTCTCTCTCTCTGTCTTTCTTTTTGTCTCTCTCTCTCGCTCTCTCTATCTTTCTTTTTGTCTCTCTCTCTCGCTCTCTCTGTCTTTCTTTCTGTCTTTCTCTCTCTCTCTGTCTTTCTTTCTGTCTTTCTCTCTCTCTCTGTCTTTCTTTTTGTCTCTCTCTCTCGCTCTCTCTGTCTTTCTTTCTGTCTTTCTCTCTCTCTCTTTGTTCTTTTCTCTCTCTCTGTCTTTCTTTCTGTCTCTCTCTCTCGCTTTGTTCTTCTCTCTCTCTGTGTCTTTCTTTCTGTCTTTCTCTCTCTCTCTCTTTGTTCTTTTTTTCTCTGTCTTCCATCTGACACTGTCCACTTGTCTACCTCTTTTCTCTATTAACACCTATATCGGAATTAACTGAACTTATAATAAACACATGCATCAGAATCTTTTATAAACCTGGCCTACATGCTCTAAAGATACACGGTGGTATCGGAATACCCTACACATACACACATGACATTGCTCTAAACTTACACACCTATATCGAAAAGCCAAAGTACACACACATGAGCAGGGGCGTAATTTACACGGGGGTTACGGGGGTCATAACCCGCCCAAACTTCAAACCCTGACAATATAACCCCCCTTATATAATTCCGGTAATTATCTTGCATGAATAACTTTATCCATTCTTGACCCCCCCAATTGTGAGCATAAAGTTATGCCCTTGCACATGAGAATGGCCTAAAGTTGCACACCTATATCAGAATACCTTAGAAATAAGGAGTGTCAACAGTGCCCGAATGAACTTTCTCGGCACAGCAACAAATGCTGTCTTGTGTTTTTCCTGCCAAATCACTGAAGCACTTTGAGCTACATCTTGTATAAATTGTACAAATACAGTGTGTTATGATTAGTATGATTAGTAATATTATTATTGTTATTATTACATATCAATAACATATCTGAACGCCCTTCAGTTACACAGTTTCAGTTTGTTTTAGTGCAGTTACATTAGGTAGAACTAAATCAAATTACAATAATACAGAATATGAGTTGAATCAAACCCATTCATCCATTTTGTTTGAGGGCATGCTGAATAAAAGGTTGTTCTAAAAAGTGTATCACAGTCCACAGAGAGCAGGTGCAGTATGTGTCAGACTAGTGCACATCACGCTAACATAGCAACATGGTGTGACGTCCCCACTGCATATCGCTATAGTAACAATGTGTCATCAATTGCATATCGCTATAGTAACCATGTGTCACCAGCATCTCAGCTGTACTGGCTCTCAAAGTTTCATCACCACAGGAGCATTGCATCCCCTCTCCATCTCTCTCTCTTGCCTTTCTCTCTCTCTCTGTCTGCCTCTCTCTGTTTATATCTCTCTCTCTCTGTGTCTGCCTCTCTCTCTCTCTGTCTCTTTCTGCGTTCTTCTGTAAGTGCTGTAAGGTAACCCCCTCTGTACCACAGGAGCATAGCATAGCATAGCATAGCATAGCATCCCCTCTAGCTTTCCCTCTCTCTTGCCCTCTCTCACTGTCTGTCTGTCTGTCTGTCTGACTGACTGTCACTCTCTCCCTGTCTCTCACTCTTTCTCTCTCCCTGTCTTTCTCTTTGTCTCCATCTGTCTCTTGTCTCTCTCCTACTGCTGTAAAGAAACCACCATTATGCCACTCATACATATTTCTCTCTCTCTCTAACACACACACACACACACACACACACACACACACACACACACACTCGCACAGACACCACTACAGCCCAAAATCAAGCCGGCAAAAGAAAGGCACACACCCCGTCTATACCCAGAACCTCACACACACACCACTACCCAAAGTCTCACACACACACACACACCACTACCCAATGCCTCAAACACACGAATACCCAATGTCTCACACACACCACTACCCAATGTCTCCCACACACACCACTACCCAATGTCTCCCACACACACCACTACCCAATGTCTCCCACACACACACCACTACCCAATGTCTCCCACACACACACAACCACCCAATGTCTCCCACACACACACAACCACCCAATGTCTCGTACACACCTCACCACCCAACATCTCTCACACACACGGCTACCCAATATCTCGTACACACTCGACCACTCAATATCACACACACACACACACACACACACACGGCTACCCAATATCTCCCACATAGACATGACCATCCAATGTCTCCCACACACACACTCGGCTACCCAATGTCTCACACACACACACACTCGGCTACCCAATGTCTCACACACACACACACACACACTCGGCTACCCAATGTCACACACACACACACACACTCAGCTACCCAATGTCTCACACACACACACACTCGACCACCCAATGTCTCACACACACACACACTCGACCACCCAATGTCTCACACACACACACACTCGGCTACCCAATGTCTCACACACACACACACACACACTCGGCTACCCAATGTCTCACACACACACACACTCGACCACTCAATGTCTCACACACACACACACACACTCGACCACCCAATGTCTCCCACACACACACTTGACTACCCAATGTCTCACACACACACACACACACTCGACCACCCAATGTCTCACACACACACTCGGCTACCCAATGTCTCACACACACACACACACTCGACCACTAAATGTCTCACACACACACTTGACCACCCAATGTACAAGATCTACAAGCTGACAGCACACACCATGTGGAACTCACCGCACTTGAGTCAGTGTTCGTCGGCAGGGTGTTGAAGAGTGTGTGTCTGCCTGTGTGTGTGTGTGTGTCCTGCAGAGACTAAGGCAGAGAGAGGGCTGGGCTGGGCTGGTTTGGTTTGCCCAGTGCACATAAAAGGCCCCTTTTCAGGGCTGCGCTCCCGATCACAAGATTTGGATAATCACATTGGCTCTTAACCCCTTCCTGCCCACTGGGCATCCGCACACCGCCGCAGCAGCCTTCACCCAGGCACGAGGTGTGGGTCAGTGTGTGTGTGTGTGTGTGTGCGTGCGTGCGTGTGTGTGTGTGTGTGTGTGTGCGTGTGTGTGTGTGCATGTGTGCATGTGTCTGGGGTGGGGTGGGGTGGGGTGGGGTGGGTGTGTGGGTGGGGTTTGGTATGCGTATAACTAAGGCCATATTTAAGTGTGTGTGTGTGTATGTCTGTGTGTGTGTGTTTGCACGTGCATAATATGTGCATGTATGTAAGTGAATGACATAACATAACATAACATGCCATGTATGAGGTCAAGTGAGTGAAGAGATGTGTGAATCCCATGTGTGTAGGGTTCAAGCAGAAGTATGCTTTAGTCTAGATCAGCACATAAGCTAGTACAATATCAACACTCAGTGGTATCCCTGAGAACAACATGTCCCACACACACACACGGCTACCCGATGTCTCACACACACACACACTTGACCATACAATAGCCTAAATCAGCACAGAAACTAGCACAATATCAACCCTCTGTGGTATCCCTGAGAACAACATGTCCCACACACACACACGGCTACCCGATGTCTCACACACACACACTCGACCATACAATATCTCCAACACACACACTCGGCTACCCAATGTCTCACACACACACTTAGCCTTTATCACCACAGAAGCTAGTATCCCCCTGTACAACATCTCGTCTAATCTGGTGCCTTAAATAGCCACAGCAACACGCTTGAACAACCACAAAACACGCTGACAAAGTTGGTAAGTTTTTGATGGATGCGTGTTGAAGGGCAATAATGTGATCGACTACTGCTGTTGGACTCCTGCTGTTCAGCTCCATGACTAAAGGACACAAGGACACAAGGGTGGTTAATTGTCGCCTGCATAGACATACTGGGTAGAGTAGGACATGCAGTGAAATTAGTAAATATTATAGTGTCACAGACTAATGGTGCTGTGCTTGTTTTTAGTGTGACAGACTGATGGTTCTGTGCTTGTTTTACAAGTACACAAGGGTGGTTTATTGTCACGTGCATAGACATACTGGATAGAGTAGGACATGCAGTGACATTGGACATACTGGGTAGAGTAGCACATGCAGTGACATTGGTGATTGACAGGCTGCTGCTGTTCTGTGTGGATGATCATGAGAAGATGCCAGCTCATGACTGGGGATCTGCTGAATGTGTGGGCCTCTCTGGTCCAGAGCAGGTCTGTTATATATAATGTATATCGTGTTATCTATTATGGTATATATATATGTGTCCTAAAATGTTTTTTACACCCTCAGTGTCTCTTCACTCAGCCGTCAGTAGCATATCTCACTGGGTTTTACCTGTGCCATATCTACCTGTAACTATCTGCACTGGGTTTTACCTGTGCCATACCTACCTGTAACTATCTGCACTGGGTTTTACCTGTGCCATATCTACCTGTAACTATCTGCACTGGGTTTTACCTGTGCCATATCTACCTGTAACTATCTGCACTGGGTTTTACCTGTGCCATATCTACCTGTAACTATCTGCACTGGGTTTTACCTGTGCCATATCTACCTGTAACTATCTGCACTGGGTTTTACCTGTGCCATATCTACCTGTAACTATCTGCACTGGGTTTTACCTGTGCCATATCTACCTGTAACTATCTGCACTGGGTTTTACCTGTGCCATATCTACCTGTAACTATCTGCACTGGGTTTTACCTGTGCCATATCTACCTGTAACTATCTGCACTGGGTTTTACCTGTGCCATATCTACCTGTAACTATCTGCACTGGGTTTTACCTGTGCCATACCTACCTGTAACTATCTGCACTGGGTTTCACCTGGGATATATTTACCTGTGCCACATTCACCTGCCCTGTGTGAAGGTGTTTTGGATAATGCCAGGGAGTAAGATCCTAGCGCTGGTTAAACCACATAACATGAGTGAAACTAAGTGGCAGACTTCCTAATAAAACAGCTTTTAGTCTAACAACTAAACAGTCACACACATACAGACTCCTCTATTGGAAGGGCATCAGTCACACACATACAGACTCCTCTATTGGAAGGGCATCAGTCCAATTTTCTGGAGCACCCCTGACGTCATGGCTTTAAAACATTAGTGCCACCCAGTGGCCAAAAGCAGGGTTGCAGGCAGCAGCTGAAGTTTATTTTGATATTCTCTGGTACCACATCAGAAATAGAGCATGTATACAATTTAGTTGTGACGCTCACTATCAGAGATGTCCTTATAGGAATGATGTGGTAGTGTTTACCCTGGTCCTGCTTGTGTAGAGGCAGCCGTGGGCTAGAGGCTGAGGAGACCAACCTGTGGACGAAAGTCTCCTACACAGAAAGATTGCACTTTAACACTTTTAGGTTTCAGTACAAAAGGAAAGACTTTCCAGAAAGACACTTTGAAGTCAAACTAATTACTTTATCCCAACTTTCCAGAAAGACACTTGATCCCAACACACACTAACTGGCATTAGTAACACTGACATGTGCTGTGTTAGGCTATTTCATTTCACCTGAAACAAACAGCCTATATGTTAATTTGACATAAACTGAAAAAAAATAAAAAATAAAGTGCAACTTCTATTCAAATGTCACATTTCATCGTCGCATGTGTAT
>CM059284.1:448009-450509 GCA_030347295.1 Setipinna tenuifilis | reverse complement strand
ATCCTATATATGACAGTGGTGGCCAAAGGGCTCGAGGGCCAATTGCTCTTCCTTTTGTGACCAGCAGGGGGTAAAAGAGACCCATAAAATCCTCTGTGGCCAACACACCTGATATATGGATGAGGATGATTATGATGATGATAATAATAGATTTATTGTCCACAGACTTTGTCTTTGACTGAGCAGATGGTTTTTAAAAACTAGAAATAGACAATTAATATATAATAACCAACACCGTTACAGCCTCAAACTACAAAGATGACAAATATGGATTCGGGTTGTGGGTTGAATGGTGATCTTGCACTCTGTGTGAATTCTTAACCTGGGTTCGATCGAACCCTAGGGGTTCGGTGGAGCCTCCGCCACAGAGGTCAAGATACACATGACTCATCATGTCAATTCGTGATGCGAATTGCGAAAAAAAAAAAAACACAGAAGACGTCTAAAACATATGACCTGTCCCGGCGCAACTGGGTGACAACGCCACTCGTAACCCCTGTCTGTCATCATGGATACTCCATCAATCCCAAAGCTACAACTTCCTCCAGCCGTTGCCCTGTTCCATGTTCTTTTCCTGATACTGCCTCCATTAATGACGTGCTTGCCTCAGAGATGTCATGTGGGTGGATCAGGTGTGTCCACTGCCTGGACACCCACAAAACACACATCCATTCCCCCTGCTGTTGCGAACCTAACATACCCTCAGCCATACTGATGTGGGTCATGGCATCTGAGATGGCCAACTCGAGCCTATGGGACCTAAAACATATGACCCGTCACGGCTTACCTGTGTGTGTGTGTCCCTAAAACATATGACCTGTCCCGGCGCAACTGGGTGACAACTCCACTCTAACCCCTGTCTGTCATCATGGATACTCCATCAGCCCCAAAGCTACAACTGCTCCATGTTCACTTCCTGAGACTGCCTCCATTAAAACTTAATTTTAATAAAATGAATTGGTGCAAGATAAGAAAAATAAAGCCTACGAATGATAAAACAACGTAGAATAACATTTAAATCACTTTGAAATGAAATGTTTCAAAAGGATATCGACAAGATATTAATCAAAATATATGCAAATCAGATTTTTAATAAAAGTATTATTACCTTTTTTGTATGGGCGGTCAATTTTGACCGTTAACACCATAAACGTAACCATGTTTCAAACACAACATGAGGGTTAATGACGTGGTTGCCTCAGTGATGTCATGTGGGTGGCATCAGGTTTGTCCACTGCCTGGACACCCACAAAACACACATCCATTCCCCCTGCTGTTGCGAACCCCACACAGACCAACTCCTCTTCCATTACTGAGCTGTCAGTAGAACTGTCACTCATAACGGACACAAATGTTGTGGTGGCTATGCTCAGTTTTGGCTTTTGTCTTTCGGCCTCAGCAATTAAATGCATAAACTCTTGAGCACGTTTTGAGTTCCTTAAGTGCTACCTATTTTCATCCCAGTCCAGCCCAGAGAAAACACAGCGTTAACTAACGTTAGCATTATAAACTCAATGACGTGATCTTGCTTAGTTAACAACGAAACACTTGGCTTGTCCACACCAAAAAAACACAGATTAGGCCTACTTACTCGCACATCCAGACGTAGTCCATAAAAGGTCCATCCTCTTCAGCTTAGCCGACTTCATGGTAGCCAAGCACTTGAAGGCTGTGCTGTCCTTTATGGTTTTAAGTTTAAAATTGCTGGTGCCAGTAACAAAAGAAAGACCCTTGGCGTTGCCATACCTCTAACAGTCATGACAGAGCGTGTTAGGACTGTCACACTTTCTGTCCTCTTTCTTGTGAGCTAACCAATCTCTCCCGATTTTCCATTTTTTGTTAAACTGTCTTATCTTCTTTTTGTCGCCTTCCTCTAATTCAGCTCTGACCATACAATCAGGATTTGAAACGCCAGCTGTATACTGCCACATAGCCAGCTTGTCCAAGTTGTCTCTACTCTCACTCTCTACTTCGCTATGCTAATTAGTTGAGCGCAACTTTGATTTCTTCCATAGGTTATCACTGATTTTTATCAGACGTTAACGCACGTGCTAAACATGTTGTGTCAGAATGTTGATACACAGTAGGTGCTCATGGGAGATGTAGGCATGTAATATTACATTGCAACGTGTTTAATATATCAGATGCCTTTTTAGAAAACTACAACAAATATTGTCATACCAAATAAATGACCCGCCAAAGTGTTGGGAAGGTTACCTTAAAAATGTAATTCATTACAGTTACAAGTTATCCTGTTTAAAATGTAAAAGTAGTGCAACTATTTCAATTACTATATGAAAATAATGCAATTAATTACTTTTACACTACTACTGCATAGACGTGATATCCAGTGCATTGACTGTATATAAGAGATCCAGTGTATATTATTGTACATTATTATTGTATTGTCATTGGGTAGGTCGTGTCATAGACGTTACCTTTAAGCTATAGCCTAACATCATAAAAAATTAATTTTGTGTAGTTCACTATTGTCTATGAT
>CM059284.1:370509-375509 GCA_030347295.1 Setipinna tenuifilis | reverse complement strand
TACACGGAAACTTGAGGGATTAGGAGGAAATCAGACCAGACAATGCTGATGATTTTGATCTAATAGTAACAGCATATATAACATGTGGATTGTCTGTATTTATCTAGTGGCAGCATATATAACATGTGGATTGTCAGTCTGGAAGTTGTTCCTTCTCTTCTTCCTGGCAGAGAAGCCCACAGCTGCATAGTTGAGGGAGTCTGCTTCCTGAGCCTGGAACAAAAGCAACAATATCAGCCAAACAAGATGCTCTCAGCTGATTGGCTGCCGCGCTGCCGCGGTCTCTTCCTCTATCCTCCAGCAGGGGGCTCTCCTCTGCCACAGCACTGCACTAGTCTTACAGACACACCAGCAGCTAGAGGTGCTCAGTACCAAAGGGGGGCTCTTCCTCTGTCTACCAGCAGGGGGCTTCCCACTTCCTCTCCACCACCAGACAGTCGCTCTTCTGCTCGCTACCACTAGGGGTCTCTCCTCCCCCCTTTACTAGACGGCCCCTCTTTCCCTCTTTCCCAGACGCTCTCTTCCTCTCCACCAGGAAGTGTCTGTCCTCTCTGCTACCACTCCACTCGTCACCACTAGGGGTCTCTGTTCTCCACCACCACAGCAGTGTGGCAGTGTTCTACTCTACGACTGCTAAGGTCAATCAGCTCCCCCACTACACGCATGCTGTTACTAAGAGACCAGAGGATGCTGTTACTAAGAGACCAGAGGATGGTGTTACTAAGAGACCAGAGGTGGATGCAGTCAGCGGCATGCCTCTATCAACAATGCTCCTACAATGCTCATCATGAAGGTCAGCTGCTAACGATGCTAACGAGGCTGTGTATCTGTGTATCTGTCTCGTTATGTAAAGTAGATGAGAGGTCATAAGGGGCAGTCAGGCACCTCATTTGGCTGGACAGACTCACCTGGTCAGGTAGAGATGATGTTTGATCGCCAGGAACTGAAAGAAGAAACAGATGCGTTTATGCGGTAAGACTAACCCAAATAGCCCTGAGACATGCTATATATATGTGTGTGTGTGTGTGTGTGTGTGTGTGTGTATGTGTGTGTGAAGAAACAGAAGATGTGTTTACCCAATAGCCCTGAGACATGTTAGCTTGTTTGCTAACCTGTATTTCAATCTTGTGTTTAGCTTGGTTGCTAATGTGTGTATTTCAATCTTGTGTTTAGCTTGGTTGCTAATGTGTGTATTTCAACCTTTTGTTTAGCTTGGTTGCTAATGTGTGTATTTCAATCTTGTGTTTAGCTTGGTTGCTAATGTGTGTATTTCAGTCATGCTAATGTCTATACTGATAGCCTGGGCCCACCCATACTGCCTGTGCGCTACATTGAATTCCTTGTTCTTGTTGGTTGTAGCTCTGTCCAGTAATACACAGAAGCATTTAAAAGAGGCCAGTTGATCCCGTCTCTGAGAACTTCCTGTCTAGGGGCTTGGTGTGACAGACAGGCTAGTATACTGCAGTAATGTGCTTAGCTTGGCTGCTAATGTGTATATGCTAGCAGTGTACTTAGCTTTGTTGCTAATGTGTATATGTTAGTAATATTTAGCTTGGCTGCTAATGTGTATATGTTAATAATGTACTTAGCCTGGCTGCTAATGTGTATATGTTAGTAGTGTGCTTAGCTTGGCTGCTAATGTGTATGTGTTAGTAGTGTGCTAGTAGTGTGCTTAGCCTGGCTGCTAATGTGTATATGTTAGTAGTATGTTAGTAGTGTACTTAGCTTGGCTGCTAATGTGTATGTTAGTAGTGTACTTAGCTTGGCTGCTAATGTGTATGTTAGTAGTGTACTTAGCTTGGCTGCTAATGTGTAGTATGTTAGTAGTGTGCTTAGCCTGGCTGCTAATGTGTATTTTTAAGTAGTGTACTTAGCGTTGTGATAGACTGACCATACCAATACCTCTGACTGCCATACCAAGGAGCCTGGCTCTTTGGCGTTGTGGTCCAAGGGCATGTTTGGTACCCCAGAGACTCAGAAGCCTAGTTTAAATCTGGGTGGGGTGATTTCTCCGGCCCTTCGCTACAAGCTTGTCTGCTAATGTGTATATTTCAGAAGTGTATTTTAGCTTGATTGCTAACACATGTATTTTATGCATGTATGTAGCTTGATTGCTAACACGTATTTAGCTTAATTGTCAACACATGTATTTCAGGAGTGTATTTAGCTTGATTGCTAACACATGTATTTAAGTAGTGTATTTAGCTTGATTGCTAATGCATGTATTTAAGTAGTGTACAGTATGTATCTTGATTGCTAACTCATGTATTTTAGTAGTGTACTTAGCTTGATTGCTAGCGCATGTATTTTAGTAGTGTATTTAGCTTGATTGCTAACACATTTATGTCAGTAGTGTATTTAGCTTGATTGCTATGCATATATTTTAGTACTGTATATACCTTGATTGCTAACTTATGTATTTTAGTGGTGTATGTAGCTTGATGGATAACTTATGCATTTTAGTGGTGTATGTAGCTTGATGGATGACACACAGACCTGATGTGGCTTTGTCTACTTGTGTGTTTGTGTGTGTGGTGTGTGTTTGTGTGTGTGGTGTGCATGTGTGTGTGTGTGTGTGTGAGTGTGTTGTGTGTTTGTGTGTGTGTGTGTGTGTGTGTGTTGTAATATACCTGTGTTGTGTCTCAGTCCACGTGTGTGTTTGGTCAGGAACAGGATGAGAAGAACCAGGTTGAGAACAGCACTGAGAACCAACAGGACTAGAACCACAGATACACAGACACCACTGCAGAACACACCTGCAGCAAGAGAACACACACATGCAGTCACACACACACACACACACACACACCAATGCAGAACTCACCTGCAGCAAGAGAACACACACACACACACACACCACTGCAGAACTCACCTGCAGCAAGAGAACACACACACACACACACACACACACACCAATGCAAAACTGACATGCAGGAAAAGAGCACACCCACACCCACACACACATTGCAGACGTGATTCACACACCTCACATCAGGTGAGTGTTTTTAACACACACACACACACACACACACACACACACACACACACACACACACACACACACTTACCATCCCCTGCTGTCTCTGTGGGCAATTGGTCAGGCCCATCTAGAGGAGCTGTAGCACACAAACACACACACACACACAGGTAAGGTGAGACTTTTTACCACACACACACACACAGACTAAGAGTGAAAGCTAGCTGGTGGTTACCTGTGACGTTGAGGTAGGTGGCGTTGTAGTAGATCATGTGACTGTCTGGTTGAGCTCCACAGTAGTAAAGGCCAGAGTCACACACACTCACACTCCTGATCTCTAACGTAGACGTGCTGCTGTCCATAGATGCTGCCATGTGGTTGCTGCTAAAGCTGTTGAAGTACTGTGTGTTACCCATCTTATTGAAGTAGCTGGTCGTCAGGATGGAGACTGGAGCGGATTGGTCAGTGTGCCTGAGCCATGTGACTGATTGGTAGTCTGATCCAATCACTGAACAATTCAACTTGACCGACTCACCCTCACGCACCACCACTGACGTGGAGTTGGACATGGAGGACCCAGCCACCACCACACCTAGCACACACACACACACACACACACACACACATGCACATACACACACACACATACACACACACACACACACACACACACACATGCACATACACATACACACACACACACACACACACACACACACACATGCACATACACATACACACATGCACATACACACACACACACACACACATACACACACACACACATGCACATACACACACGCACATACACACACACACACACACATACACATGCACATACACACACACACACACACACACACACACACACACACACACACACACACACAAGATAAGGTGAGCTTTTTTACCACACACACACACACACACACACACAGAATGAGAGTGAAAGCTAGCTGGTGGTTACCTGTGACGTTGAGGTAGGTGGCCTCGTAGTAGATCATGTATTTCCATGGTTGAGCCCCACAGTAGTAAAGGCCAGAGTCAGACACACTTCCACTCCTAATCTCTAACATAGACGTGGTGCTGTCCATAGATGCTGCCATGTGGTTGCTGCTAAAGCCATTGTAGTACTGTGTTTCACCCTTCACTTTCCTGCTGAGGTCGTAGCTGGTGGTCAGGATGGAGACTGGAGCTGATTGGTCAGTGTGTCTCAGCCATGTGACTGATTTAAATCCATGGCCTGATCCAAAGACTGAACAATTCAACTTGACCGACTCACCCTCACACACCACCACTGAGGTGGACTTGGACAAGGAGAACACAGCCATCAGCACACCTAACACACACACACACACACACATGCACACACACGCAGACACACACAAAGTCAATCGGTCCCATTTCAATCACACTTTTAAATGTATAAATCTGGCTGTCTATCAAAGATGTTCCAAAACATTAAATACTAACTCTTGATAACATTATTATATTTAAATAAAACATTAAAGACTAACTCTTGATAACAACATTATTATATTTAAATAAAACATTAAAGATTAACTCTTGATAACAACATTATAATATGTATATAAAACATTAAAGACTAACTCTTGATAACATTATTATATTTATATAAAAACATTATTATATTTAAATAATCCTCTTACAGTTTTTGCCTATTGCTTGCACACATTTTTCAAAATTTGACTCATAGAGTAAAATCCCTACACACATTTTCAAAACCCAAAACACTTGGAAATAAACCATTCACATTTATGCCATAATGACACTCTGCTATCAAAACTCAAACTAAACAAAAAAAACCTAACAATCCTTTGTCGAAATGTAACTCTGATGGCAAAGCACACAAACTTGCACCAAATGGTAAGACAGTTCAACTCAACTATAACACACTAGTGTACTTTACATAAAACAATCCACTCTTTCAGTTACTGTGTTTTATTCAGCTCCGCAAAGCAAATAAGGCACATAACAACCCCAAAACAGAAATATTCAATGA
>CM059284.1:298009-308009 GCA_030347295.1 Setipinna tenuifilis | reverse complement strand
AGATACCAGATTAACCCAAAAGGTTTGACCTTGTTAAGGGCAGCCAACCCCACCTTTCCCGACTGCTCTGCCACCCTTACACACCCTGCATAAGCTAGCAGACAGATAACTCCTCCTCCAATCACCACACTGAAGATTTCTTTAACTTCGTTTAATGATGAGTGAAGTTGGGTAAAACTACAAAGATACAAAACATAATAAAATACATATGAAATACTACAACAGTTTTTAAAGTTCATTAACTCATGTTTCTTCTTAACTCAATACATATATTCTTTATCAACATGGAAGTATTTTTAACACACGACAACGGATTACCTCATCCAGCGGCATACAGTAAGAATCAGTGTAACACATGTAAAATGAGCTCATAGAAATATGACATCTCATCTTCGCTAATTAATCAAATATTGCAACATAAAACTTCTTTTAACAACATAACCTACCGACAGTGCAACCAAAGACAAGCAATGTGAAAGATTAAGTTTGATGTGTCAGCAGATTATTTTCTTACGTGAACTTCTTTCTCTGATTTGACTTCCTAATGCTGTTGCTAAGATTCTGATGTCATCAGTAAACATAACGCTCTTAAAGCGACAGTACGCATTACCGGGCTAGAGAGACAGAACACCGACACTGCACAAAGAGCAAGTGGACTAAAGTAATATCGGTCGTTAATATCGGCCAGATTTTGCACATCTGATTTGTTAAAAAATGCCCAAAATCGGCCGATACCGATATATCGTGCATCCCTAATTTATACGTGTGTTTGTGTATTTATATTTATGTGTGTGTATTTATATTTATGTGTGTGTATTTATGCGTGTGTGTGTGTATTAATGCATGTGTGTGTGTGCGTGTATTTATATTTTATTTATATGTGTGTGTGTGTCCACAGCGGATAACCTGAGTGTGTGTGTGTGTGTGTGTGTGTGTGTGTGTGTGTGTGTGTGTGTGTGTGTGTGTGTCCACAGCGGATAACCTGAGTGAGGCCCTGAGGGCCCTGAAGCTCTCGTCAGCAGGCAGCTCAGCAGAGGAGCTGGACACCAGTCTGGACACACTACTGACCGCCCTCAACGACAACAGTAATACACACACACACACACACACACACACACACACACACCAGCCTGGACACACTACTGACCGCCCTCAACGACAACAGTAATACACACACACACACACACACACACACACACATGCACACACACACACACACACACCAGCCTGGACACACTACTGACCGCCCTCAACGACAACAGTAATACACACACACACACACACACACACACACACACACACACACACATGCACACACACACACACACACACACACACACCCCAGCCTGGACACACTACTGACCGCCCTCAACGACAACAGTAATACACACACACATGCACACACACACACACCCCAGCCTGGACACACTACTGACCGCCCTCAACGACAACAGTAATACACACACACACACACACGCACACACACACACACACACACACACCAGCCTGGACACACTACTGACCGCCCTCAACGACAACAGTAATACACACACACACACACACACATGCACACACACACACACACACCCACACACACACACACACACCAGTCTGGACACACTCCTCCAGGCCCTCAACGACAACAGTACGACACACACACACACACACACACACACACACACACCAGTCTGGACACACTACTCACCGCCCTCAACGACAACAGTAATACACACACACACACACACACACACACACACACACACACACCAGTCTGGACACACTCCTCCAGGCCCTCAACGACAACAGTAGGACACACACACACACACACACACACACACACACACACACACATGCGTATATATATGAGCCCCAGTGTTATTGCTGAGCTAGCAGCTCTTTAATGAACTCCAAAAGAGAAAAAAGATAAAAGGAGAGGAGAGGAGAGGAGATGGAGGGATGAGAAGAGGAAGGAGATAATGGGGGGAAAAAAGGAGAGAGAATGAAGAGATGAGAGGAGGGATGAGAAGAGGAAGGAGATAATGGGGGGAAAAAAGGAGAGAGAATGAAGAGATGAGAGGAGGGATGGCGAGAGAGGAGAGAGGGATGACAAAGAAGAGGATGAGTGCAGGATGAGTGGTGGAGAGAGAGGAGAGGAGAGAGGGATGAAGTGGTGCAGGGGAAAAGAGGAAAGCATTGTTGATAGACAGATAGAGGGGTGAAGCACAGATGTCAGAGCCGTATATAGAGAGAGTTCGGCCAACTCGAACAATGGGCGCCATGTTGTACCCCACCACCCGAAAATTCTACAATGTAATTCAATGTCACAAAAAGGCAGCGTTTGGATCAAAAGTTTATTTTCGCCACCTTTATTATCGCAAATGGCACTATTAACCCCCAGTAACATGGAAAACATTGTTACAGCAGCACCCAATAAGCCTAGGCTACCTAAGCAGTAAAATTACCGTAACGTTTACCTTTCTCTTCACCCTTTCTCTGGGTCACCGTCACCGCAGGAACAATCACGTCGTCCGTCTCTGACATTATTAGGCAGGCGACAGGCCTACTTTTAAAGATTTCTTAAGGCTAAAGTAGGCTACGAACACGATAATGCATAATATGCCATTTATGTTGTCTACACGTCCTCCAGTAGCTTATATCCAATAGCTTATGATCATAGTAATGTCAACTCCGCAGAAAAAAAACGCTAGGTCCTATTTCCTCTAACATGCTGATTGGACTTAGCCTACAAATTGTGGTAACATGTTGTTAATATTGCTTATCGGTATTTAATATAAATTATTATATGAATAACATTTAAATGAATCCACGAGAATTCACACATTTTCAATATCTTAATTTATTTCTTTGCTGCTAGTGCTCAGTCAGAATAATAATTATGTACAGGGTATAAATAAATAATTAGGCCTATGTAGTGGTCAATAAAGAAATGAATAATATGTATCAGTGTTAAAACAGTGCAATAGGTCTTAAGAACTATTATTACAGTGTGTTTTCAAATGCCATTACTTTTGATCAGTTTTTCTATTTATCAAATACATTTAAGGCATAGGCTACAAACCAATCACAGTCAATACAAACAATTTAAACAGATAAAAATTATTTAAACATATACAGTATGTCACAAAAGTGAGTACACGCCTAACATTTTTGTACTTTTTTTATTATATCTTTCCATGGGAGAAGTCTAAAGATATAATATTTTTCTACAACGTAAAGTAGGCAGTGTACAGCTTATATAACAGTGCACATTTGCTGTTCCCTCAAAATAATTCAACACACAACCATTAATGTTTAAACCACTGGCAACAAAAGTGAGTACACCCCTAAGTGAAAATGTCGAAATTGTGCCCAACGTGTGTTTTGTGTGGCCACCATTATTTTCCAGCACTGCTTTAACTCTCTTGGGCATGGAGTTCACTAGAGCTTCACAGGTTGTCACTGGAATCCTCTTCCATTCCTACATGACGACATCATGGAGCTGACCTTGAGCTTGAGACCTTGAGCTCCTCCACCTTCCATTTGAGGATGCCCCACAGATGCTGAATTGGGTTCAGGTCTGGGGACATGCTAGGCCAGTCCATCACCTTCACCCTGACCCAAGGCGTGGTCATCTTGGAGGTGTGCTTGTGGTCATTACCATGTTGAAATACCGCCCTGTGGTCTAGTTTCAAAGGGGGGGGCGGCGGGGCATCATGCTCTGCTTCAGTATGTCACAGTACATATTGGCATTCATGGTTCCGTTAATGAAGTGTAGGTCCCCAGTGCCGGCAGCACTCATACAGCCCCAAACCATGACACTTCCTCCACCATGCTTGACTGTTAGCAGGACACAGTTGTCTTTGTAATCCAAATAAGTTTATTTTGGTCTCATCAGACCATAAGACGGGCTGTCTTGTGCATCATCTTAAGAAGAGGCTTCCTTCAGGGACGACAGCCATGCAGACCAGTTTACATATTACAAAGACAACTGTTAACAGGACACAGTTGTCTTTGTAATATGTAAACTGGTCTGCATGGCTGTCGTCCCTAAAGGAAGCCTCTTCTTAACATGATGCACAAGACAGCCCGCAAACAGTTTACTGAAGACAAACAGACTAAGGGCATGGATTACTGGAACAATGTCTTATGGTCTGATGAAACCAAAATAAACTTATTTGGTTCAGATGGTGTCAGGTGTGTGTGGTGGCAACCAGGTGAGGATTACAAAGATAACTGTGTCCTGCTAACAGTCAAGCATGGTGGAGTTAGTGTCATGGTTTGGGGCTGTATGAGTGCATATTGGCATTCATGGTTCCGTTAATGAAGTGTAGGTCCCCAGTGCCGGCAGCACTCATACAGCCCCAAACCATGACACTTCCTCCACCATGCTTGACTGTTAGCAGGACACAGTTGTCTTTGTAATCCAAATAAATTTATTTTGGTCTCATCAGACCATAAGACGGGCTGTCTTGTGCATCATCTTAAGAAGAGGCTTCCTTCAGGGACGACAGCCATGCAGACCAGTTTACATATTACAAAGACAACTGTTAACAGGACACAGTTGTCTTTGTAATATGTAAACTGGTCTGCATGGCTGTCGTCCCTAAAGGAAGCCTCTTCTTAACATGATGCACAAGACAGCCCGCAAACAGTTTACTGAAGACAAACAGACTAAGGGCATGGATTACTGGAACAATGTCTTATGGTCTGATGAAACCAAAATAAACTTATTTGGTTCAGATGGTGTCAGGTGTGTGTGGTGGCAACCAGGTGAGGATTACAAAGATAACTGTGTCCTGCTAACAGTCAAGCATGGTGGAGTTAGTGTCATGGTTTGGGGCTGTATGAGTGCATATTGGCATTCATGGTTCCGTTAATGAAGTGTAGGTCCCCAGTGCCGGCAGCACTCATACAGCCCCAAACCATGACACTTCCTCCACCATGCTTGACTGTTAGCAGGACACAGTTGTCTTTGTAATCCAAATAAGTTTATTTTGGTCTCATCAGACCATAAGACGGGCTGTCTTGTGCATCATCTTAAGAAGAGGCTTCCTTCAGGGACGACAGCCATGCAGACCAGTTTACATATTACAAAGACAACTGTTAACAGGACACAGTTGTCTTTGTAATATGTAAACTGGTCTGCATGGCTGTCGTCCCTAAAGGAAGCCTCTTCTTAACATGATGCACAAGACAGCCCGCAAACAGTTTACTGAAGACAAACAGACTAAGGGCATGGATTACTGGAACAATGTCTTATGGTCTGATGAAACCAAAATAAACTTATTTGGTTCAGATGGTGTCAGGTGTGTGTGGTGGCAACCAGGTGAGGATTACAAAGATAACTGTGTCCTGCTAACAGTCAAGCATGGTGGAGTTAGTGTCATGGTTTGGGGCTGTATGAGTGCTGCTGGCACTGGGGACCTACACTTCATTAACGGAACCATGAATGCCAATATGTACTGTGACATACTGAAGCAGAGCATGATGCCACCCCACCCCCCCTTTGAAACTGGAACACAGGGCGGTATTTCAACATGGTAACGACCACAAGCATACCTCCAAGATGACCACGCCTTGGGTCAGGGTGAAGGTGATGGACTGGCCTAGCATGTCCCCAGACCTGAACCCAATTCAGCATCTGTGGGGCATCCTCAAATGGAAGGTGGAGGAGCTCAAGGTCTCAAGCTCAAAGTCAGCTCCATGATGTCGTCATGTAGGAGTGGAAGAGGATTCCAGTGACAACCTGTGAAGCTCTAGTGAACTCCATGCCCAAGAGAGTTAAAGCAGTGCTGGAAAATAATGGTGGCCACACAAAACACACGTTGGGCACAATTTCGACATTTTCACTTAGGGGTGTACTCACTTTTGTTGCCAGTGGTTTAGACTCTAGCTGTACACTGCCTACTTTACATTGTAGAAAAATATATCTTTAGACTTCTCCCATGGAAAGATATAATAAAAAAAAAGTACAAAAATGTTAGGCGTGTACTCACTTTTGTGACATACTGTAGCACACAATTTCCGTTTAAATTACATTAATAAACAATATATCAGCATCAATAAAGTGCAAGAACTTCAATACAAACATTCAATACAAAACAAATTGATTATACACATTTATACGTATTGATGGAGTTAGGTAAGTTTTTGAACCATTTCCCTCATAGCCATACTTTTACTCCCCATGGCTCCACTTGACTGTGTTTTGGGGGTATTTTTTCTCTTCTGGCTCTGCTTCTTCGCATAGAAGTGTAATCTTGCGGAAAAAAACTGGACCAAAATAAAGTGCTTGATGTTGTGGCAGGTTGGCAGTACAATGTCCCCTGTCAGCTGCTCAGTCTGACTCACCAGTGTAGTCAACAGGTTAACCATGCCAGGGAATTGTTCTTCAGAGGTCCTGAATAGATTTTCAGCTTTTTCCAGCAGTCTCCAACATGTATTTGAGACAAAGACTAAACTGTCTTTTTTGAACTCTTTGAGTGTGGTTAGCGTCTGAGCTGATGTTGGGCCGGTCTTGTCTTTAACAGCTTCGATGCAAGTTGTACATAATGTTTTCTGCTTTACCACTTTGTTGACACAGTATCCCATGAAGAAGTGTAAACTGTTCCTCTCTGCATCCCCCAGGCTGGTTGTGTCTGGTAGCTCCAGTAACTCCTGTAGCTCAGGATTCTCAGGGAATGTGATGATGGAATTTTCTTTTGAGGATGGTGCCTTACCAAGGAACTCAGCCAGAAATACTCCATCGTCTTCATCATAGTTGCCCTTTGTAGGGCATTTCAAAAACTGAGCGACACTGATGATCTTCAATGCCTGTCTAAACTCGAGCGCAGTAGGAGTAGGATTCTTCATCCGGATGCATCCAAATAAGTTCTCCAGACAATCTTGAGAAAAACGAGATGTCAAAACATAACTGTGGCCTTTTGCAAGAAGCTCTGCCTGGAGGTCAAGAATGGATGATGTTGAGAGGACAACACCTGTCTGCACAGGCTTCCAGTGTCCTTTTTTGCCAATAGACATGTTTTTCATAATCCATATGGCTGAACGTAGATGTGTCAAGGCAGAATCATAGGATTCGGGTTTGGCCTTACTCAGTGCCATTACAGGATGCCTACTTGACATTAGATCAAACCATTTGTTAATGAAATCCAAGAACCAAGCAGTTGTCAAAAGTTCTTTGCCATGCCCTTCACATTCCACTAAGTATCTAAGTGCAGAACTGACAGAGTGGCTAAAAAAGTTAAGGGCATTAGATACCTTCATCTTGTCGAAGTGTGATGGAGCCAGAGTGCTTTGAGTGAGTTTTGGGGCAAGCTTCAAATCTTTATCTTTTTGGAAATCATGTAGCATCTCTACGTGTTTGACTGTGACTGTATTTGTTGGCAAATTAAAATGCTCAACAATTTCCTGATGCAATGTAATGTCGTTTCCATTGACAAGGGCTGCCTTCATATTTTTGATGATGTGGGGTACATCTGCAAGAAAATGGAGGTATCTGCCTGCTTCAGTGGGATGTGGAATTTTGTTGACAGTTCTGCTGAACTTTGAAGACACAATGCCAAAACTGACCCAGAGGGCACGATTAACAGCGCCCATGTCAGAGGTAACAGCAGAAACATGCAGACCAATATCTGAAGCCTTCTGAAGAACTTCCAGGATCAGTGGTTTTAATTTGGTGCCATCAGTGGTGTTTCCCGTAAAGTGATAAGCGACCGTCTGTTTCCATCGTGTTGTTATGCCACCAGGCATGATGACTAGGGCATGTGTAGCCTCGCCTTGATGATCGGGCAGTGTGACATCACCTCGCATGCAACTGGAACTCACATCATACTGGACTCCTGTTTTGATGGACATTTCATCGAGGGTGAGGCAGCATTCCCTCTCTTCAGACCTTAATGCCTCAACCTTCAGACGGAGAAAATCAAAAACTTCATACAGAATTCCCGGCTCCATAGACACAACCTCCAAACTCCTTCTTAGTGATCTAGCTGATGGCAGTGGCTGTTTTTGTGCAAGCAGCAGATCGTATCCAGCTGCCCCACATGCAAATTTCAACTGAAGACCTTTTTTAATAGTAGCAGCAGACCATTTTTTCCCCCGTGTACTTGACTGTGCGAGTTTGGAGAGCTGGTTTTTGTTGAAGACACCTGAAACTTTTGATTGTAGTTGTTGGCTTTCTCTGACAACTTTCCGCTTTTCTCTCCTTTCTTTTGCAAGAGCCATCTGCAGCCTTTTTACTTTGTTTGTTAAAGCTGTCAGTTTTTCTTCTGAACTAACCATCTTCCATCTCAAAGTCCCAGTAGAACTCGATGCCACCTCCTGGACACTGCGCGTTTCATCCTGAACATCATCTTCCTCATGTCCCACCAGATTATCCTCTTGTCCATCATCTGTTATAATAAAAAAGAAAAAATGATATCTTACACCTATATAAAGAAATGCGTGCCAGCACATCATGACAGAAATATATAAATTGTATATCAGTAATTCATTTTGCATTGGATAGTTCACTATGTTATGTGGTAACCATTATGTTTCCTTTGCCATTTAAAGGTACACAAAATACTTAATTTAACAGTAATTTAATCTAAGGACCATAGGAATTTTAATATTCCTTTATAGCACTGTACAAGCTGCACAGAGCAGTTTTAATTTTTAAAATCGGTCAAAGTATGTGGCTACAGCAGAGGACTTTCTTAGGCAACTATTTTCTTTGCCACGAGTAGCTGTTTTTTATTAGTCACAAGATTGAGCCAATTTCCCATAAAGTCTCTCTAACACAAAATTGGCAAATATTTCTTATTCGTCAGTGTCAAAGGTGCATTAAATATTTTGACCATGGGATCATCAAAACTAGTACTTCTACTGTTGTTTTAAATTGCAAACGTATACCCCATGTGACCACCTAAAAATATTCTTGAAAGAAAAAGGGCTCTCTGAAAGTACAGGGAATTAGATTTTAGAACTAGAAATATATTGTATTCAGGGCTATGGCATGATAAACATAAGCAAACTTCACCCTGAGTTTTGACATGTGTAGAGATTTACAGAAACAGAACTGTGGGGTTTTCTTTTTTAATAAAGTCTATGCTTTATCCTTAACCAAATATTTTAGTTGTTGCCCTTACTGGGTTCATTAATATATTTTACCTGGTTGAACTACACGAAATGGAGAGGGAGAACTATAGCTGTGATCCTTTCTGACGGTAGCCCATCCATCGACATTTTCCTGATCTTCATCTTCAACTTCAACTTTTCGCCTTCGCTGTGTTGGTTTGTCAGGGCGCTTCAGTGGTGTAAAGATAAACCGTGTCGGAACAGCATTGGGCTTGAGCCTCCTCATACCATCAGCTCTGTGACTCTCATACTGTCCTTCATCAAAGTGATCCTACACAGGGGAAACAATGAAGACAACAAAAAGGACCAACATTAACTTAACGGATCAAGTTCTATTTTGTGTAAAATATTATTCAATCTAAACTAGCATTATTCATGATTTCGGTTTTGATATTTGGTGAGGTCGTAGTGTTTTCGAACATTACGCTACGTTAAGCTTTTTCACGTTAAGCATTTTAGAATGTCCTCTCGTTTGTATATTAGCAAGCTAACTCAGCTAACTCAAACTAACAACAGGCGCTCATAGCCCATTTTATATATCATCAATGTTAACATGTACTCGTTTTTTGGTGAAAAACATCACCTCTATGTAAGCATACATTTTATCTCGGAAAGGGCTTCGTGGTTAAAGATGATTACTTGAAAATTAACCAGGCGACATTTATTACCTGAGCTCTAGGCTACGTTATTACAACCTAGGCTACATATGCTAAGTCTATCCTTGACCCAGTATTTATCTTAAATCGCTTTATATAACCTACAATAGTAACATAATTGTTATCTTACACTAACAAGAAGTGTTGATAGGGTTTAGTTATGGAAAAAAGAGATGTAACTTACCTCACACAAGAACGAATTGATATTTGACTTCCAGTGCTTTCTT